>CAUDMG010003409.1:0-144841 GCA_958450375.1 Homarus gammarus | reverse complement strand
TGGATAATTAATGTGGAGGCAACTCTCACCGGCTCAACAGCTAAAGACGTCGCCCTGGTCTGTTCCTTGCCTACAGAAGTCGCCACGCAAGTCTAGAAGTCATCACCAACCCTCCAGCTGACAATATATTTGCAGCTCTACGAGATGCTCTGAAGAGGCGATACCAGCGGCCTGGCACCAGTCTCCTGCAAGACCTATCAAGTCTACCCCTCATCAACTCAACGCTTGCACGTCTCTGGGACGAGATGCGTAGACTGAACTCCCGCAACATAGACAGGCTTCCTGACACTGTCCTGCGCCAACTTCACGCCCAGAAGCTCCCAGTAGAAGTTCGCCTCGCCCTGTCCGCACTGGACTACTCTACAAGCCCGGCGATCTACGCAGTCACGGCAGACAGAGTATTCCATGAATACACTGCTGTGCTCCATGCTGCCGCGGACAACTCAGTGGCCACACCGTCACTTACCTCCGATCTCGTCAAAGGGGTCAACGCTCCTCAGACGAGTAACTCCTCACAAGACATGAGGGACCTGCAACAGTCTCTACACTGCATGATGGACACCATCGAGCAGCTCTGCTCCTTCATGCCTGTTGCTGCTCCTGTTCCTTTCCAACGCTCTGTGTCCTACCGACCCCGACGTCTTCGTCCTGCCTCGGACAACGCCGCCAGCTCCCACCACAGTGCACCTACCCTCTGCTAGTACCATCAACGCTTCGGTGCTAACACTAGACGTTGTGAGGCTCACTGCAACTACTCGGGAAACGGCATCGACGGGGATTGGTAGATGCCAATACCTCTGTCACTTCAAGCGTTTCACTGCTGCATATCACCGACCGCATTTCCGGTAGGAAATTCCTCGTTGATGCAGGGGCATCGGTCAGCATCATCCCTCCCTCACCGCGAGACACATCGAAGCAACCTCATATGACCTGTTCGCCGCCAGCGACTTCCTCACCTTCCACAAGTTCGTTGTCGACCCAAGCAACTTCTGCCTAATCCATGAGCCTACAGCACACACAATCTGGGGTACACGTGCCGCAGTCGCCGACACTATCACCTGCCTCTCGCCGTCCAACGAGTTCTCCTACCTGCTCAAGGAGTTCAAGGAACATTTTTCACTCCAAATCTCTCCACCAACACCTAGGTCGGGAATCTTACACCACATAGAGACTACAGGACCCCCAATCTTCTCACGCCCTCGCCGCCTTCGCTCTAAGCTCCTGAACGCAGCCAAGACAGAATTTAACAGACTCCTGCAAGACGGCATCATTCGACCTTCAAAGAGTCCCTGGGCATCTCCTCTTCACAAGGTTCTAAAGCCAGAATCCAACTACTGGAGGATATGTGGTGACTACAGAGCCCTAAACTTCGTCACCAAACCTGACAGGTACCCTATCCTGCATGTCCAGGACTTCCACCACAAACTTCATCTCTAGACCATCTTCTTGAAGATAGACTTGGAGCGTGCTTTCAATCAGATTCCAGTGGCACCTGCAGATATCCAGAAGACTGCCCTCACACCTCCATTCAGACCTTCCAGAGGTACTGTACAATGTACAGTACCTCTGGAAGCATATGGTCCATGTACAGTGTACATGGACCATATGCTTCGCGACCTCGACTTTGTCACTGTCTATATAGACGACATTCTCGTCGCATCTCCGACGCCTGCCAAGCATCATCACCACAGCTCCTTCTCCAACGCCTGCTGAACAACAACACGAATGTTCATCCTGCCAAGTGCGTCTTCTGAGCCTCCTTCATTAACTTCCTCGGTCACAGAGTTTCGTCGAGCAGCATGCAACCCCTACCACAAAAGGTAACTGCCATCAAGCAGTTCCCCAAACCTGTAACAGTGAATGAGCTCCAAGAATTCCTGGGTTTAGTCAACCACTACCACCGCTTCATTGCCCAGGCTACTAACATTCTCGCCCCTCTCCACGATCTTCTCAAGGGACTCCCCAAGACGTCTCACAAGCCTCTCATATGGACTCAAGAGGCTTTTACAGCATTCACCACTATCAAGTAGCACATCACACGCCTTACCCTGCTGGCTCACCCTGCCCCCAACGCCTGTACCACTCTCACAACAGACGCTTCTTCTACTGCTGTGGGCAGTCTTACAACAGGAGATCAACAGAACTGTCATGCCCATTGCCTTCTTCTCACAGCTGCTTCAACCACCTCAACTCAAGTACAGCTTCTTCGATCGAGAGCTCCTAGCCATATATCTTGCTGTCAAGCATTTCCAGCACTTCCTCGAGGCCCGTCAGTTGACCATCTTCACTGATCACAAGTCCCTCATCCACGCCTTCGCTTCAGCCTCCCAGACACATACACTTCGTGTTCTTCGGCACTTGGCTTACATCTTGGAGTTCACCAGCGACATACAACACATCAAGGGCAGCCACAACGAGATCTCCGACACCCTCTCTCGTTGTATTTCCAGCATTCTTCCCTCATCTCCACCCAAGGATTACAGACAGCTCGCCATAGCTCAAGAGAAAGACGAAGACCTTGCAGCATACAAGACATCTCCCTCAGGACTCGCCCTCCAAGAACTACCCGTTCCCGACACGAACATTAAGTTGTGGTGCGACATGTCCTGTGGGCAGCCTAGACCGTTCGTGCCTCACATCCACCGCCGCGCCATCTTTGACCGCATCCATGGTCTCAGCCACCCAGGTGTACGGGCCTCCCAGCTGTTTTATATGTGTATGTTTATATGCTCCCTTTATTGAGTATATATACATTATATATCATGTTATTCCTTACCAAAGTTGGAATGTGTTACGTCCTGTGTAATCAAGAATGCATTAGGCACGTTGTACGACTACAACAATAAACCACTTGAACAAGAGTCAGCACGTTGCTTCTCCTTCTCCCATTAAATCATATAAGATACTAGACTGGCGACGCGGATGGAATTCACAAAGTGTTGGTGAAGTCCTTGAAGAGAGGATAGTGACCACTGAAGGGAAGGCTACTCTGAACCTGGAGAATTTGAGTGAATAGAGCAACCATGGCTGGCATCAGTGGATCCATCAGACATCCTATTGTGAGAGAATGGACTTCTTCTTCCTGGAAAATTAATTAATGGACGACGGTGGTGATGTTCAGATGAAGAAGGCCCTTGAAGAGAAAGGGAAAGTAATCTTTTTGACAGAGGTAGGAGTCAATGTTTCAGATTACCAAGGTCCTGAAGCAACATTTTGATCCTGCTTCACTTGATATTGCTGAAAGTTACAAATTTGGCACAAGAGATTATATGGATGCCACCAACATATAATCAAAAGCATTTGTTCTTCTCCTTAACCTCTCGTTTTCTGCTTCATAAGCCAGGGCACTTCCAACTTCCTTGTTCAGAGGCAACGTGTTAGACGGCAGAGGCATCCGAACCCCGAACACCTTATCGTTAACCTGGCGCAGCTGAGTGTTGCTAATCTTAGGACGACCCATCTTGGTGGCGGCCCTTTGAACTAACTGCAAAACAACACAGAAAAAACAACTTTCAGCACTTCAATATCACCACCTATTGAACAATATTTTATTCAAAAGTACGGACTGAGATTTTGTCCTTAACTGTCCAAGTCAAGCTACTTGGGCTGAATTCGTTGATCAGTCCTGGGACGAATATTACCAACGGCGTGAATAGATTCCGTGGAATAAATTCAGGGCATTCCCGTTCAGGGAGCCTCAACAAACTCTGTAAATATTGCCATTGGCCTGCCATTGGCACATATACGGAGTTTGGTAATGTTCCATGAGCGGGAATGTCCTGAATTCATTCCACGGAATCTATCCACGCCGTTGGTAATATTGGGCCCTGGTTTTCGAAATATACGTATGTGGTGACTTGCAGCAAAAATATCGGCATAATTTGTAGCGCATTGAGTTGTAAAACAATAGCATATTATGAACCAGTGTACACAGTAGTCGAATAATCCAATTCAATAACTTGATTTTAACAGGTTGTGCCACATTGCCAGTCCCTTTATTATTTACAGTTTTTTCGCGTTTTTCATGCCAAACCCAAAAGTATCCACAAACCTTCTAATGCAATGATGTAAAAAACTCAAACATATTCGGAATTAGCGTGGCCGATAGACAAATAATCCAACCCAAGCAATTAGATTTTGAAAACTTTTGCAAAACTGTCACTCCCTACTGTCTATTATATCTTCAATCAAAGATAAAGGGTAGGAGTCTGAGACAGTGACCTGGTTCACTTTACGATAATCGGTACAGAAACGAAAACTGCTATCGGGTTTTGGAATGAGAAGGCAAGGTGAAGCCCAGGGGGAAGTACTAGGCTCAGCTAAGTTATGTTTTAACAAAAAATCTACCTCCTTTTTCATAATCTCTCTTTTTTGTGGATTTAGCCGATATGCTGATTGCCTAATGGGTTGTACATCATCTGAGATTAGCTTAATATCATGTTTAAGTATATTGCAAAACCCTGGGAGGTCTGACGTGACTTTAGGAAATGTTGATAATAACTTAGTGAGATCTTTTGCTTGAGATGGATTCAGAACAGAAAAATACTCATCCAAGTTGTTGAGTATGTGACTGTTAGCAGGGTTCTCTTTAGGTAGAGGGAAGTCTAAATTCTCCAATAGGTCCATGTCATCTGTCTCCGGCTCCGGCCCTGACAAAGCCGTATGCAATACAGGTAGGCTTATAGCCTCTGGGATGTCTTCCTCTGACTGCCTGGAATGGTAAAGTTTCATGAGATTAATGTGAACACGTTGTGAATCTTTTCTGCGATCAGGAGTATGGACAATATAGTTGAGGGGAGATAGTTTATTAGCAACTATATAGGGACCAGTAAACTTGCTTTTAAGGGGAGAGCCTGGAATGGGTAGAAAGAGTAACACTTTGTCACCTGGAGAAAATGATCTTTCAACTAATTTAGGTTGGGACTTCACCATTTTGTCTTGGACTTTTTTTAAGTTTGACTGAGCAATGGTTCGGACTTCAGTTAATTTGTCCCGTAAAGTGTCAATGTATTGGGAAACTGTTGCGGGCTTAATAGATGGAGTGTCAAACCACTGCTCCTTTACTATTTTAAGGGGTCCTCTAATTTGTCTCCCATATAGTAACTCGAACGGGGAGAAACCCAATGACTCCTGGGGACATTCCCTGATGGCAAAGAGTAACAGGTCTATGCTTTCATCCCATTCCTTTTGGTGTTCTATACACTATTTTTTTAGCATTGATTTGAAAGTTTGATGCAACCGTTCCAAGCAACCTTGGGTTTGTGGGTGGTAAGCCGAAGATGTACAATGGTCCACACTGAGGTCTTTCATCACTTGTTTGAAAAGATTGCCCGTAAAATTGGTGCCCTGATCGGATTGAATCTCTTTAGGAATGCCCACTGAAGTGAAAAGGTGCAAAAGAGGTTTGATTACATTTTTTGAAGTGATGATTTTAAGGGGAAGAGCCTCAGGATAACGTGTACTGGTATCCATAACTGTGAGCATGAATTGATTTCCCTTCTTAGTCTTTGGTAATGGGCCCACACAATCCACAACAATCTTTTCAAATGGTGTAGAAAATACTGGGATGGGCTTAATGGGAGCTGCTGGTATACTTTCATTTGGTTTTCCTACCATTTGACAAATATGACAAGATTTTAGGTACTTTGACACATCCTTCCTAAGTCCAGGCCAGTAATAGTGTTGGAGGAGCTTTTTATATGTTTTCAGGATTCCCAAATGTCCTGAAATACCATCATGGACAAGGGCAATTAAGGTTGGTCTGACTGAGGAGGGAATTACCACTTGATGTATTTCAAACCACGTGTCTAGATGGGTAAGCTCAGGGGGTCTATCAAAACCCCTTCCTGATAATAAAAACAAGGATGGGTGTTAAAATCTTTACCCTCAACTGCCGCATGATGAAGTTTATTCAAAGATGGATCAGATTGTTGGGCTTTAATGAGCTCATCCTTACTAATGGTCTTATTGTACAGATCTTCTGTGGGTAGGAAGATATTGGAAGTGGTTTTAGATGAAGATGGCCCATTTCGCACACTCTGTGACCTGGTGACAGGGCAAGATGGGAAAAGGTGAGGAATAGTTTCTTCAAGGTCAGTGGTGGAGTTGACAGGTAAGGGAGAGTCGACTGTCTTTATGTTGGGAACCACTAGATCTCCTACCAAGTCATTACCCAATAATAAATGAATGCCGCTCACAGGCATTGGATCTTTCCTAATGGCTACTTGCACTTCCCCAGTAATCAAGGGACATTGGAGGTGCACTTTAGCTAAGGGATAGGAAGAATGGGATGAGAGATCTGAAATTAGAACACTCTCATTAGTAAATGCTGTAGATATATCAGGAATGACGTTAAACAGGAGGATAGATTGTGCTGCGCCCGTATCACGTAGTATACGAATAGGGAAAGAACGAGACCCCTCTATGATTAAAATTTTTCCCTCATATGTGAATGAAGGGAACAGATCCTGATGGGGCCTTTCCACATTGGTGGTTGCTATTGGTTTGAATTTGGGATCCAGGGAACTACTTTTAGAAGTTCAACACTTTGGGTGTTTACAAGACTGGATCGTATGGCCTGGTAATTTACAGTAAGAACAATAAAACTTGGTTGCACCAGGGGGGGTAGGTGTGGGACCTTTCGACCTACCACTCACGTCCCCAAGGTTATCATCAGAGGAGGACCTAACATGCTGGAAAGTACCACGTTCCCTACTGCCCAGTGACTCCACCAGCAAGGCGTATGCATCAGCCACCTCAGCCGCACGCCCTAATTTAACCTCTCCACGCTCCTCCACATGCTTCAAGATGTGAAATGGTATCTTGCGCTTCCACTCCTCCAGGACTACCAAGTTTAATAAATCCTGAAATGTGGAGGTCTCTGTAGCCTCTAACCACTTCTTGAAAAACCTAAGCTTTTCTTGAGCAAACTCAACAAAGATGTGTGAAAATATTTTGGTTAGTTTACGAAACTTCTGCCTATATCTATCTGGCGTGATAGCATAAGATGTGAGGATATTCTTTTTTACGTTATCATAGTCACCAGTCTGGTCTAAACAGTTATAAACTCTACGAGCCTTACCACATAATTTAGGAACTAACACCGACACCCACTGGTCCTTAGGCCACTCATTCTTTCCGGCTATTTTCTCAAAAGTCCTAAATGACCCGTCCATATCGGATTCATCAAACTCGGGAACAAGGGAAGAAACATTAGCAGGGTTAAAAGCAGCTAGTCTCTCTTTTAATGCCATTTCTTTTGATTTAAACTCCGATGTTAAGGTGACGTCTATCTCTTTCACCTGTAGTTCCTTCAGTCTAACCTCCTGCTTTAACTTGGCCTGTTCCAACTTTTCCTCATGCTCCAACTTGGCCTGTTCCAACTGGAGTTCTTTCATTTTGATTTGGAACTCGAACTTAGCTCGTTCTATTTCTAAGGCGTCTACTCTTTGTGTTTTTTCTTGAGGGCTAGCCAGACCTGAGGCAACTTCTGAGTGAGGAGGGGTGGTAGATAGTGGTTGAAGTGTATTGGACATGGGCGCTAATTGGTCAACAGCGGATTCTTCTAAAACTTCTTGTTGAACCAGCATTTCAATTACCTGATTTTTTAACATTTCCTTAGTCATTTGCTGTGAATATGGGATATTGTAATAGGTGGCTATTCCTTTCCATTCTTTCTTCAGGATATTAACACGTAATTTAGATACGGAAGGATTTTCAATAAAATCCTGGAGATCAAAACCTGAGGTGGTCATTGTTAAGAAAAACTAGATAAATTAACTAATGGCCAAAAAGATAAGATAAGTGGACCCTAGAAAATATCCCGGCAGTGGATAACCAGAAAGTCCCGGAAACTACCCAAGTTATACCTAGGGAAATTACACTTATGAATATTGTTCTTCTGATAAGATCCTTAGATAAGGATAAAAGACTTGGAAAGATACTTGGAACAGGAAGGGCGTATTACGGCATTAATATAAAGATCCGGATAAACAACCCTTGAGTTACTTTATTATTGACCCCGAATGAGATAATGAGAAGAACAATAATTGAGGCTTTATAATTATGGGGTCCTGGTAGAGCGGGGCATCCCAAGATATCACTTCACTCTAAACTAGTGACTATGGTACAGCCTACTCTGGAGCGAGGGTACGGCATTAAACAGATCCGGATTCTTCCCTACACTCCATAAAACTTACTACACGACTGCCTACGTGTAATAACAGGTAAGCCTTATGACACTAGGAACTTAATATCCTACGTCTGTCACTCTTACTGCACGATAATACCAATATATGCACACACATATGAAGGGAACTTTAAACCACTGTAAAGCAATTGTGAACAGAAGTGACTGGGAGGAATAATTAACAAGGAGTAACAAGGGGGGAAGAAATATGACACTTAAGGTCGGGTCCTGTCACGGTCGCCATTTGTTACGAGTTGGGGGTTTAGAAACTGGTTTAGAATTTAGTTAAAAGTCTACCCAGATCCCAACAGGCAACAACAACAAAAAAACTAAACAAACAAAGACAATCCGACTATAAAAGGGTAGACAAAGGATGAGAGTTTTTGTTGTGTATAATAAAGTACAATAAATTCCTTAACAAAATATCCAGCTTTCTATAATTTACCCTTAACCATACTTAACTTAAACATACGTAACCTTGGCTTAACAGTATATACACATTTATACAACATACAACAATCTGAAGCAAGTGGAGGTGGGAGGTAATATAGGGTTACAATACTCAAGTGAGGTGCTGAAGTGTCTGACGAGTAGGGCTGAGTATTGAAGAAGATGGTAGGTAGTCACTGTGCCGTAGGTTTTCAGGATAGGTAATCCAAGTGTGGTCACTTCCCAGAGTGAAATGACCTCTCCTCGATCCGGAGCTGATGAAGAAGAGTTGGAGGAGGTGACGCAACTACCAGAATATGGAGAAAGGAAACCCGGAGTGGTGACTAAGACTGGTCATACTCGGGTTTCGTCCCTAGATGGCGTTGCTTCGTAGTGCTGGGTAGTTAGATCATGACACAATAGATGGCGTTGTTCGTAATATTGGCTACAAAGTGAATGCAGAAAGGTTGTGTTCTGTAGAAGATAAAGCAAAAGCCATAGTAAATTTACCTGCTCCAAGAAAAATTCAGTGAATAGAAAGCCTTCCTGGGTATGATACAGTATTATTCAAGGTTCTTGAGTGGACTTTCATCAGTTTTAGCCCCTCTGCATGAACTGCTAACGAAAGGGATCCATGGAAATGGAACAGTGCAACTCAGAAGTCATTTGAAGATTGTAAAGCTGTTCTGTCTAGTACTGATGTTTTGGTCCACTATGATACCAGTAGAACACTAAAGCTTGCTTGTGATGCATTTGGCTATGAATTAGGTGCTGTCAAAAGTCACATAATGGATAACGGCGAAGAAAGACCCATTGCATATGCCTCGAGAACTCTTACCCAAAGCGAGAAAAATTATGCTCAAATAGAGAAAGAGGCCTTGTCTATCATACTTAGAGTAAAGAAATTTCACCAGTATTTATATGGTAGGAATTTTGAATTAGTAACTGATCACAAGCCTCTATTGGCAATTTTGGGTCCTAAATCACCTGTTCCTACACTTGCTAGAGCAAGAATGCAGAGATGGGCTGCGATATTGCCTGCATAAAAGTAAAGTAAAGTTCTTTTCTTTTCTTTTTTCTTTTATCCTCTTCACCACTGATCGGCTCGTTAGCCGCTTGGGCGATCGGTAACGTCTCTGTTACTCACTGTTTGCAAGCACTGGGCATGCATGCACCGGCCCCTGAATATACCTGAACCTGCTCAAGTGTTGGTCAAGTCTAGTCTTGAGAGAACTCACACTCGGTACCGTCGCAACACTTTCTTGAAGAGTGTTCCAAGAGTTTACAACTTTCACTCCTAAAAAGTTTACCTTCACAGTTTTCTGGACCTGAGGCGTCTTCAATCTTGAGATGTGACATCTTGTGGGGCTTAAACACCTCAATTAGGTCGATCCTTGCCCGTCTGTAGTATAAGCTAGGTAAGTTCAGGCGCTCCAATCTCTCAGAGTAGTTGAGGTGCCGATGTGCAGGCACCAGTCTGGTGACCCTCTTTTGAACATTTTCAACCAACTGACAGTCCCTAGCATATCTCGGGGACCAGACGGGGTGACGGTACCCCAGATGGGGTACCCCAGCTCATTGACAACATACACACCGGTAATTCTCACATTCAGTCTCAAATAGTGCAGTTTCTACATCCCGTTTGGACACACGATACGCCTCCTTACCGTTTGTACTCTCCAGGTGCATCCTCTTACACTTCGTGACAATGAATCTTAGTAGCCATTTCTTTGACCAATCTTGGAGCTCTCAGAGATCCTTCTGCAGCTCTTCAGAGTCCGCATGGTTCTTTGTTTCCCGAAATAACTTGGCATCATCGGCAAACAATTGTATGGAGAAGTGCACAACGTCAGGCATGTCATTTATGAAACAAAAAACAACATCTGGCCCAATACACTGCCCTGTGGTGCCCCGCTTGTGATAGGTACAGATGAGGATTTCGTGCCATTAATCACCACACATTACCCCAAATTCTATACCCTTCCAGTTTGATTTTCAGCCTTTCGTGGTATACCCTGTCGAAAGCCTTGACAAAATCTGGGTATATATTGTTGATATTAACATCCCGTTCCAGAATATGGGTCTAAATATCCAATACCTTGAGCAAGTGTATTAAGCAGGAGCTTCCCGGTATGAAATCGTGTTGGCAATCCTTTACAAGGTTTTTCGTAGTAGATGTTCCTTCGCGTCATCTCTGATAATACTCTCAAGTACTTTACATATTATGCTGCACAGGCTCGCTGGTCTATAGTTGTTCTTTGAGTGACGATCGACCTTCTTGTAGATAGGACTCACATAAGCTATTTTCCAATCACTGTGGACCTTTTGTTCATCCAGGCATTTGCAGAACAGGATCTTCAGGGGCTCGGCAAGCTCGTTGCACAACTCTCTTAGCACTCTAGGATGCACCATGTCAGGGCCGGGACTCTTATGGACCTTTTGCTTTGACAGTTTATTTCTTATACTCTCTTCTGTGAATACAATGTGGGTCAGTGCTGTGTTGAACCGCCTTCCTCAACCGCATGAAGGTTAATCGCATCCTCTCTTGTGAACACTGAGGAAAAGAAGCTGTTCAATGCCTCATCTTTATCCTGGTCAGAATCTGTGTAACTACCATCGTCAAGCCTGAGGTCTGATACTCCTACTCGCATTTTTTAATTTCGACTTTGCATAGCGGTAAAACACCTTTGGGTTTGGCTTGACTCTACTTGTAAACCAGTCCTTGGAACTCCTTTTCAGCCTTTCTACACTCTGCCTTTGCTTGGTTTCTGGCTCTTTCATACATCCTCCTGTCTTGCTCATCGTTTGACCCAACCATGTCTTGAATTTCTGGGTTTTCTTCTTAACTTTGTCGACCGCCGCACGGTTCATGTGTAGGGATCCTCGTATTCCTAGACTCACTTGGTTTGGTCTTGGGTTTATATTTATAGATCAAATAGGTCACTTTGCTAGTTATGATATTCAGCTAGTGTCTGCGTTCTTGTGCCTTATTGAGTCAGGCCAGTGGATACCCCTCATCCCATTGTAATTTCCCTTGTAATATTTGCACCTTGGCCTGACCTTATCTTGAACTAGGTAAAAGTTAAATCTGAATGACAACGCTATATGGTGACTGGTGCCAACTGGGGCAAGGTGTTCCACTTTGGCCACCATACCCTCCTCGTTTGTTATGATGAGGTCCAGTGGCTTGGGTGTTTGCTCCCCTCAGTAATGTGTCGGGTCTCTAACATGTTGGAAAAGAAAATTATCTCTCAGAGTTTCTACAAAAATATTAGTAGGGTTATTCAAGTCATTTGGGGTGAACTCGTTTCTCCCGTCGATGTCTCCATAGTTAAAGTCCCCCATGATAAGGAGGTGGCTAAGTTTGAGCATCGCTGCATTGTCTATTAAGGCTCTTAAGTTCCTTTGATTTAGTGGGCCACAGTTTGGGGATCTGTAGATACACCTGACGACAAGTAAGTCCCCTGCCTTTAGTTTAATTTTACACCCCTTGGACTCTTCAAAAACATCCTATCCCTCTATCCTCGCCTGGCTGGCTCTAAGATCTTGCCTAGCATACTGTAGATAACCACACCCCTCTTGCAAGTTTCTTGAGAAAGGTTCGTAAATGAGTCATATCCAGCAATACTGAACTCACTTTCCTCTTGGACGATTCTCCTGTTTTTATTCGACATGCGCACCGTGAAACGTCAACAAAGGCTGTGAGTGAGCTCTCCCAACAATTCCCAATTCCGATGAATTTAGTGAGACGACTACCTTCAGTCTGTTTAGAGAACTATAGTGGTGCCCAGTTGTAAGCACAGTGTCGCTTGTGAAATTTATAGTTGTTGGGCTTAGACAATATTTTAGATAAAATATCTGGACTTCCTGCCTGGACCCTCTGGTCGGTTATTTTCGTATCTGCGCATGCGCAGTGCGAAGAGCGTGACGTTGAATGACGTGGTAGTGACGTCGTTGCCTCTCCATCTCACCTGTGACCGAACACAAGCATTGCACAATGCCTGGGGAGAGTGGTGGGCAGAAACCTATGAAGACTTTGGCTAAAGTAGAAAAGATTGCCCTACTGAACAACTTAGAAGACGACCTGAGGCTTTCAAGTAGTGAATCAGAAGCAGACAATCCGCGGCCAACAACAATAGAAGTGATAGACAATTTTCAAGAAGTGATTAGTAAGAAGGAAAAGAAGAGGAGGCGAAGAAAAGTGAAGGAAGCGACAGTGATGAGATCATGAATGATAGGAAGAAAAGGACGACACACACATAAGGAAGCAGAAAGAATTCAACTGGGAGTAAAACACAGCAGGTCTTGACTGAATCCAACATCCTTCAAGAGTGAGACCCCAGTGATTATGACAGTGACGGTAATGTTTCTAAGGGAAACACTAGCCACAGTGGAAACAGCAATGCCATGGACCCTATCACCCTGCCCTCTGCCAAACAAACAAGTAAGCTGAATCTCCACTTTCCCAAGGACTCATTGAAATCTGTCGAGGATCGGTTTAATTGGATGATGAAGTACTGCAGACAGCATGGTCCCAACATTCAATTCCGACAAGGTAAGAACCGGAACTTTATCAAGTGTCAGACTCCTGAATGTCTATAAAACCCTTAGTACTGTTGGTTTTGACGGGGTTATCCTAGTGGCCCCTCCAGCAGACGCTGATGAATGTTGCCACATCCTAGTGAAACGATTCCCCCTATATGCTGACATCGAAGATGCACGTGACTTTAATTCTAATATACTCAGTATACGTCGACATTACCGGGGACACACTCCACAAGCTGCTGTTATTGTCAAGTGGAAGGGAAAGGTATGTCCAACCACTGTGGAAGCCCATCCAATCCTTCCACCACTTTATGCAGAGCCCTATCATCCTGGGCCTGCATTTTGTGTTATCTGCTCTCATTGGGGTCACACCTTCATTGCCTGCTGCGGACGTGATCGTCCTAGATGTCGCTTCTGCTCACGCAACCACAACTCCGCCGCCTGTGCCCAGAAAATCAAAGACCACCTTAATAGGGGTGGTGTGGGCTATGTAGTTGAGCCCAGGTGCTGTAACTGTGGCGGATGGCACAATGCTGACTCACGGCAGTGCCCCAGTCGCCCTTCTGTCCCAGGGGAGAGGCCTCCCCAAGGGCTGCGTCTAACACAACGCCCCCCTCAGTCTACTGGGTCACCTGCCCCTGCCTGGCTTCACCAGGCTGCACCACAACAGCACCTACCATTCCCTAACTCAACCACTACTGAGCCTCCTCCCCGTCTCTACTCTGACGCTATCAAGCCTCGTGTTCCCACCAGTTCCCCCCCACAACCCCGTCCCTACTCTGATGCAGCCAAGCCTTGTGCCACCACCAGTGCCCCCCCACAACCCCGTCTCTACCCTGACGCTGTCAAGCCTTGTGCCGCCACCAGTGCCCCCCCACAACCCCGTCTCTACCCTGACGCTGTCAAGCCTTGTGCCGCCACCAGTAGGGTGTGTCAATTTAGGGGGTGAACTGGCTAAATTGAAAATCGAGTAATTTGGTAGCAATTTATTGTAGTCTTTAAGCATGCAAAACAATATTCTGGCATAAATTTTTTTTTATAATAAGTCCTACCTACATCAAATGGATTTTTAAATGTACATATTTGTGAATTTATAACATAACCAGCGTTTGCACACATGTTACTGCTTCAAGTTTCAAATTATTATATTTTATTATCCGTAGTCTATTTGAAAGTAACCAATGCCTTCATACTCTCTTTGCTTTGGTTTCTTGTCATCAGTAGTCTGCTTGCTATTTGTGCTTTGATGTAACCTTCTCGCCTCTCGTGGCTGTAAACATGGCCCGCTGCTTCTGTGACCATTTTCACACATCTCTCCACACTTTGAGTGTGGGAAGGCCACTTCGGCACCTGCATTGGAGTCTCTTTAAGGTTTCTCAATTCTTGGCTAGTTAGACTTGTTGTCAATGGCGGCTCTAAGACTTCCAAACTCAAGTCAACCAATTCTGACAATTTGGTGGCATTGACGTTTATTGGGGGAACTTTTCTTGAATGAAACGAACAGTCTCCCAACTGGTCGTCATCTATTAGCGTTCCTCTAATCTTTAGAATGACTTCTACAGCCTCGGTTCGGAGATTGGTACATTGACTGCAAAGCATTGCTTGCAAAACTGCTTCTGATCGAGCATACCAAGCGGAACTTCTTGCCACAGGTAACACGATGTCCCTCACTACCTTCCTCTGTGTTCTTACTAGCTGCAATTGAAACAAAAGGTGATTGGGCCCATCCACCCACATAGGATTAAGTTTCACACTAAACCACTGGGGAAGATAAACTCCAATAATAAATTCAACAATTAACCTCAAATTCTTCAGCACTTTGCCCTTCAATTCGTGTTTGGAAATCCAAATCCTGCAGAAACGAAGAGCTGTAGTTAACCAACGGCTGTGACTGACAGGTCCAATCTCCAAGAGAGCCAATGACTGAGGCACTTCTCCTGATCTTATTGCTTGGGCAATACGATAAGCATAGGATTGATCTGTGCTGAGATCTTTGATGACTCCTTCAGACAACGCCGGAAGGGGAGGGCC
Organism: Homarus gammarus; assembly: GCA_958450375.1. Lineage (NCBI taxonomy): Eukaryota > Metazoa > Arthropoda > Malacostraca > Decapoda > Nephropidae > Homarus > Homarus gammarus. Next base: position 129,648 of record CAUDMG010003409.1, on the reverse strand, counting down.
AACTTCGACCTTTGGAAAGGTTGTATTTATTTCTAGTTGTGTTGCTTCATCCAGCATGATGCCAAGGGGACCTGACCACTTGTGTTGCTCTTTGTAGGACCATCAAGTTCCTGGATGAGATGACGAAGAGGTAGCTCGCCTGTATGTAAATCACATACAATCCAAACAAGTCTTCTTCCTAGTTTTTTCTCTAAATGCGTCATTATACCCCCCTGCCATCCGGTGTTCACTGCAGTTGAATCTCCACCAACAGCCTGCAGTGAACTGCCAAGTCCTCTCTCCTGAACCCAACATAAAATATGATCAGCAATGACCTCTGCATGTTTCTTCCCTTCTACTTCAGTTTCGGGAGCAAAGTGAAACAAAAACCGACCACCAGGCTCAGAACAGACAGAGTAGTGTTCTTCTTTGATGAGACCTGGAAACTTTCTGTTCACTCCCTCTACTTCTAGCAAAACTTTTGTGTCATCTATTCTTCCATCAAACAAAAGACAGGAGAGCCCTCCCTCGCTTAAATCTTTTTCATGCTGATCAGATATTTCCTTCATTATTTTTTCTTGTGCTCTTCTAATTTTATTATGATCTATCACCAAAGATACATCCTCTCGGCTGATGAGGCCTGCATCTATCCAAGCGGCAGTTGCAATTTCTGCAGCCTCACGAAGTCCAGCATGGTGGCGAATACTAGCTAAAGCAATGTTTGAAATATTTCTTGTGTTGTATTTCATTTTCTTTGGTAAAGGTTCAGATGGCTCTTTGGAACTATCATCTGATGTTGCTTCCTGTTCATCAGAAGAACTATCAAAGAAGTGATAAACATCTTGACACAGCTCTTCCTCTCTTTGGATGGCTTCTTCACTCTTCATTTTCTTCTTTTGTTCCCTCTCTCGGATTTGTTCTCTCTTCTTGGCATTAGCAATCTGCTTCTTTGTTTCTGAATAATCTATTGAACCCATTTGCATACTTCCTTGGCCTTCTGCCTTTGTCCTCTGTGCCTTTATAAATTCAAGCTCTAAAACAGGGATCTTCTTTTCACGAGGACAACCACAATCAATGTGGGAATTATTTTCTCTCTTACCTGAGTGAGAACAGTTGGATTCAGAACATAATTGTATGGAGCACTTGCAGGTCAAAATGTCAAACAGAGTATCAAGTGTGTGCAGAAATTCATTTTTCCTGGCCAAGTTTCCTTTACCAAGTGATGTTTCAACTGCTTTGTGCCATAATTTCGTTAGTTTTAGCTCAATAGTTCGACACTGATTAATCACAGGTGGTTTGAATAGTGCATTAGCTTTTGTCCATTGATACAGAAGAGGGACTATCATGTCATTTATGAGTTCTTTATCTGTATAGTTCCTTCTGTCCTTTGCATTTTTTTCTCGAAGGAGTAACCCTAATCTTAGCATGTCTCTCACTGTTGGAAGTTCTGATACAGGAAGCTCCTTCCCTTTACCAACTAGCAGGCTCAAGTGGGTTGACAACTGACTTCTTGTCTTCAATTTTGACATCTTCACACTATCTGACAAATAGAAAAATATTTCAATGTTTCATAATTCAATTGTTGTTTCAAAAAATATCAATTTGTTTATCAAAAATGCTGTAACAGAAATAACATAATAATTTCTTAGAACATAATGTTTTATACAATGATATAAGTAACTGCGACAATCAATATGCCCTACTTACAATAATTAAAATGTAGAATTCGTCTGGTAGAGTAGGTGCAAGTGCAATGAGAGCAAACCACCATCTATGATATCTAGAAGGAGAGTGAGCCGGGCGCCTTATCCTCACGCTTGGTACAAGTCAAAACAAGAATTAAACTGTCCCACACGGAGAGCCTGTTCATGTTCATGTTCTGACATGCATATTGTACACAAGCTATAGAACCATAAAATACTCCATAATCCATATGCTTACATGAGATTAGTTAATATCAAGTGAATAATTCTAATCAAGTCTCATTAATTTGTTGAAATACTGATATTTGAAACTTTAAGGTATAATTGATGTAGGTGAGGGTTATTTCAATTCATTTTTGTTTGCTAATCTCAAGTTTAGACATAAAGAGGCACAATATTTTGACTACCAAATTTGATTTTTAACATGTTGACAAAATTGACACACCCTAGCCACCAGTGCACCCCCACAACCCGTCTCCAGTGACATGACACAGATCATGTCCCTCTTCCAAGAATTTATCAGTCATGTTGAGAAACTCTTGGTTACACTCTGTACCGCCATCTCCGACCTACACCGCCAACTCCTGCCCTTTGCTGCCACCCAGTCACTCCCCTCTTTTGGTTTGACACAAGCTGGTAGTCCCCCTGTGAGCCCCCCCTGCTCACAGGTTGTGTGTACTAGGGCCCCCGAGCTAAGCCCTGCCTCATCTTTACGTCACGTGGTGCCTCAACCTGTCTACCCACCACAAGCCTCGCCTGCTCCTGTGTCTGTGCTGTCTCCACCAAGGCTACCTGTTGGACCTGAGGACCCCACCCCCGGCTACCCATACTCCACGGACATGCCGGCACCTAAGGCCCATCCGTCTACGTCAGGGGTAATCAGTCTAATACACCACAATGGATAGCAACGCTACAGGACTGCAGGTACTTACCTGGAACATAAACGGCTTGCAAAGCAAGTTTGGTGCCCTCAAAACCTACGTCTACACTGAAGACGTCGACGTGCTGTGCCTCCAAGAAACGCGGTGTGCTGCTGGTAACTATGTGCTCAGTGGCTACACATGTGTTGAGAGCCCATCCACTCCTGTTCTCCGCATCGACGGACTACCACGAAGCCATGCACGTGGACTACGGATCTACGTCAAGAAGGATGTCCCCTACCAACCTCTCGACGTCCCCCTTGATGACGACACCACCGACGCACATGCCATCACAATCACACTAAAAGGTATGTCCCTCAATATTGTCAATGTCTATGTGCCTCCCTCCACCTCTACTGTACCTGTCCTACCACACCATATCACCTCCACCCCCACCCTCCTTGTGGGGGACCTCAATGCCCGTCACCCTAGTCTCGGCTCCCAGGGGCCCCACTCAAACTCCCGGGGTAACTCCTGGCTCTCCTACCTACAAACCACTGATGACCCTGTACGTCTTCTCTGCCCTCCATCACCCACCCACATCGGGGGAGGGAAACTTGACTACATAGCTCTCTACTCTGACCCTCACCGCCCACACTCCACCCGCATCCTCCACTCCCCCCACAGTGACCATTTCCCTATCCACACTACCCTCCAGTATGTGAGAATACCCGTTCCACCCAAGGGCCCTAGGCTCAGGCTACCCCCTGCCAACATACCTGCCTTCATCACTTCCATTGCTGAATGGTTTTATGGTTACACTGTCACCACCGCAGACCAGCTCTACCTTGATCTGTCCAAACAATGCACTGACCTCCTCCGCCCTGTCCCAAAACACCGCCGCTCTAACCGCCAGCCCAGGAATCAGTGGAACGTTAACCGTGACCCTCATGTTAAGTCTATCCGAGTATGGCACCGAATAGCAGTCGACCAGTGGAAGAAATCTCCCAGCTCCCTTGACTCTCTATGCTTCCTGATGCGCACAAATAAAGAGCTCCAGTCTGCCATCACTCTCGCACGAGAGAAGCAGTGGTTTGATTTTGCTTCTTCTATTGACAAGTCTACATCTATAGGTGATATATGGCGCACCATTAACCGTGCCCGGGGCACCAACGCTAGACCCGCGCTCTACCTCAGACCAGCTGCCCGAGCTGAGGCGCTCTCCCAGACGTGGCAGGAGGCCGCCTCCATTGATGCGCTACCACCCGCTGTACGAGACCTCACCCTCGCACTGCAACCACAACGCCGATAGTGCATCTTCGAGTACCAAGACCTATTTGCAGACACTGACGTGCCTATCACACAGTGTGAACTACTAAATGCTGCTAAGCGTGGTCGGTCCACCGCCCCAGGCGATGACGGCGTCACATATGATGTGTTAAATGCCCTTATTGCCACCCCTGGTAACCCCCTCCTCTGTCTATTTAACCTCTCTTTTGATACTGGTCAGCTGCCTCACTCATGGAAGACTGCCACCACCATCCCAGTCTCTAAACCAGGCAGACAAGATGAATATCGTCCAATATCCCTCATCTCCTGCTTCTCAAAGATGATGGAGCGCATGATACTCCACCGCCTCCACTGGAAAATTGAAGCCCACCTGCACCCTGACCTCTATGGTTTTCGCCCCGGAAAGTACTGCTCACTGCATCATTCACTACATGACAAACACCTCCGCCAAAACCTCCCTCTTCGTCGACTTCAAGGGTGCTTTTGATAAAGCCAACAGTGAAGTGATCCATGAGGGCCTCACTCACATGGATGTGAAGGGCAAACTCCTCACGTGGATTGCTGACTACCTCTCCCATCGACAGGCCCGTGTCCGTTTTCAGGGCCACTACTCTAAGATCAGGGACCTTGATCTTGGCACGCCTCAGGGAGGTGTACTCAGCCCTACACTCTTCAATGTTCTCATGAACTCCATCTGCCGTCTCAACGTCATCTTTGCTGAGCGAGCCCGAGACGGTCACATCATAAGCAACGCTGATGATATCCTCCTCCAAATTACTACAGTGCAACATGAACAACCTATACTCTCCACGTTCGCCCGGACCTGTCAAACACTCGGGCTAGTCATCTCACACACTAAAACCAAGTTCATCTCACGCTTCCGGCGTCAGACACCACTGATTCTGCAAGGACAAGACATCGATGAAGTACGCACCTACAGGTACCTTGGTCTACCTGTGCGAGCCACTACCAGAGCCACGACTTCCGCTGTCGCCGCCCACGTTATCTCCCAGTGCCGCCAACGAACGAGGCCCCTCCAGTCTCTCACTCACGGCCTCAAAGGAGCCTCTGTCAGGGTCCTACGTCTCATGTACATTGCCATCGTCAGAGCTGTCATAGATCATGCCTCTCTTGTCCTTGTAGTTGCCTCCCTGCGCGAGAAACAAAGCATAGAGAAAATCCAAAACAGAGCGATGAGACTCATCTTCGGCTGCCCTATGACCACCAGAATAGAAGTCATGCAGCGCGAACTAATCCTGCTTCCCGTCTGCGATCGAATTACTGCTCTCAATGCCATCCTTGGTGTTAAACTTCTTCGCAGTGAGCAACCGACTCCTCTGTCGCGCTCACTGAACTCACATCTTAACACCCTCCTGCGCCGGCCTGTCCCCATTACTTTCCCCCCTCCCTCTCAACTCTGGTCCGTCCACACTGCTGCTGACATCCTGCGTTATCACCTCTACACCCCCTCGACCTCTCTCCCTCCCGAGTACACTCATCCGCCTCTACCGCCGTGGACCTCCCCGTGTGTTGATGTTGTCGTCCACACCTTCCCTGGTCGTAAATCCACCCAACTGAGGTATATGCTCAAACTTAACTGCCTTGAGCAGATTAATGATGTCGCTTCCTCTCTAAAGACCTCCCACCCTCCTATCCTCGTCTACTGTGATGGGTCTGTTACCAAGCTGGGCAGCGCTGGGGCAACTGTGTGGATTCCTGAGCGCCAGGCCTGCAGGAAAATCAGGGTCCATGACTGGGCCTCCTCCACTGATGCTGAAACCATAGCCTTCCTCGCGGGCATTCATGAGGGGGCGACCTATGCCCACACTGAACGCCGGAACCTCCTTATAATCAGTGACAGCACTTCTGCGCTAGCGAGGCTCAAATTACCCTCCCCCTCCTCCCCTGCCGCCCAACACACCCTAGCCGCCGTTGCCGGGCTAGAACAAACTGATGACATCCGTGTCAAGTTTCTTTGGATCCCGTCACATATAGGAATAACTGCCTGTGACACTGTTGATCGGCTTGCCAAAGAAGCTACACAAGAAAAAGATACTGAAGCCACTCTCGCCCTCTCCATGAATCATCTTAAATCTCGCATACACGCCACACAACGAGAGGCATTCAACGAAAATTGGACACACCTGAAACAACGGGGTAGCGTCACACTATGCCACTATGATGCTGTAACCGGTGACGACAACCGCCACTACAAAGAATATCAATCCCTAACTCGATCTCAACAGCTTATATACATGAGACTGCGCCTAGGGTACAGGTACCTATGGGAGTACATTGGCAACCCTGAGCCTCACCGCACTGTTTGTAAACTTTGTGGCCAACCCGACTCTCACACCCTCTCTCACTACATCCTCACTTGCCCTATGACCTCCTCCTATAGGTCCCCAGCCGTTACCAACACCTCTTCCCTCCCAGACCAGATATCCCTCCTCCTAGTCACAGGCCTGGCATTTGACATTATTAGGGACCTGCCACACTTTGCCATAAACAGATAAAATGTACCGGGAACTTTCCCCCCACACACTCATCATTCTCTCACTTTATGCAACTTGACAGAACCTATGACCCTTCAGGCTTTTACGCCCTTAATGTACGCGTCATAAAGGCAAGTATGAACTTTTCATACTTCCCTGTTGGGCACTGTAAACGCTTCTGCGCTTCACCTTGCACAGGATGTAAGGGGGTGCCCAATAAACTAGGCCCCTTGGGGGCAAATCTGAATCTGAATCTGATTCTCCTGTTCTTGTACAACACTTCTACAACTCCTACAATTATGTGGTATACCTCGACTTTAGCAAAGCCTCTGACAGAGTCCCCCACGAAAGTCTAATAATAAAAGTGGTGGCGCATGGTATTAAAAGAGATATTGTAAAATGGATTAGGGCTTGGTTAAAGGGCAGGAAACAACGAGTGAGCATTAACGGTACTAAATCCTATTGGAGCAACGTCACTAGTTGAGTTCCCAAGGCTCAGTACTTGGGCAATTATTATTTATGATATACATATACGACATAGATATCGGCGTAGACAGCAACATAAGTAAATTTGATGATAACTCTAAATTAGGGCGTGTAACTAAATCTGACGAGGTCTCCGCAAAACTACAGGGAGATCTAACAAATTTTTCGAATGGTCTGAAATATGGCAGATGAAATTCAATGTGGACAAATGTAAAGTACTCAGTTTCGGAGATGTAAACAAGAAAACCAGATATCAGATGAACAACGACGTTATTGAGAAATCCAACTGCGAGAAAGATTTAGGAGAAATGATAAGTAGAAATCTTAAACCAAGTAAACAATGTGTATTTGCTCGAAACAAGGCTAATAAAGTACTTGGATTCATACAAAGAAGTGTTAGTTACAAGACTAGCGAGATCATCCTAAAACTATATCTTGCGTTTGTGATACCTCACTTGGATTGCGCAGTTCATTTCTGGTCACCGTATTACAGAATGGAAGTAGAATCCTTGGAAAGAATTCAGAGGTTAATGACAAGCCTAATCCCGGGCATTAGGAACCTTGAGTACAGAGACAGGTTAAAGCCTCTTAATTTGCACTCCCTCGAGAGATGCAGGATGAGAGGCAATATGATAGAGGTTTATAAATGGAAGTCAGGGCTAAACAAAGGGGACATTACAACGGAACTTAACTATTCAACCAGGAGCGAACTCGTAACAGAGTGGGTGTGAGCTGAATACTCGGCAGTCACCGAGGGATCGGCATCTGCATACCAGCTGGCTCTCTTGCAGGATGTCATTAATTCGGCACGATTAAATTGTGCGAGTTCGCAGGCTGGAACTCCCTTGCAGTGTGTCGGACCTACCAGCGCTCTTCGTTTGTTGTAGTGACACCAGTGTGACACCCTGGTGCACTCCTTACAGTTATATGGGCCAAAGTATTATTGTTGTATATGATTGGGGATAATAAGCAGAAATACAGTTAGCCCATATTGAGTAGTGAACCCATAAATATTGATAATACTAGTAATAACGTGTTGTGGGTTGCAGCTACACACCATCCATATGTACTACCAACTGAGTTCTAGTGAAAGTGCCATGTTGTTCATTCTGAAATAACATGATGTTATGTCCAATGTTTTAATTTGGGGTGTCATATAACCATCTGCATTGGGAATGAGATAATATAATGATTGGTTAATTTTGTAACCAAGAATTGAAAATCTATTTTGTTACTTGTAAAAGTAAAACCTTAGGGTCCAGTTCTATCTGAGCATGTCAAATAGCCATTTTATTTGTCAAAGACATAATACAACAGTTGTTTAATGATGTAACAAGTAATTGAAGATCTATTTTATGAATTGTAAAGTAATACCAAAGTAATCCAGTCTTGTCTGAGTGTATTTAATTAACATCTTGTTCACTCCATATCTTAATAAATATTGAATTAATAAACTACGAGTATCACCGCTCTATTCCTTCTAACCGTTGGTTCTCAGAAAATAATTATTGTAAATCACGAGCCAGAAGCTCGCGAGCACGCTACCCAACAGTTCAATAAGGTGTGTTATATTCTAATAAAAGTCTGGGTGGTGGCAGGCTACCGTTGTAAGTATAATAAGTGTTATAGTAAGAATGACATGGTTTTCCCAGACTAATCCATGGTATAAAATATAACTAAGGCATGAAGATAAATTGAAATAAAAAAGAAAGATATAAAATCAAGAAAATAATACAATATATATGACAGAAGAAATATAGAAAAGTATAGAAAAGAATATCGACTTTGAAAATATAAGCAAAGTAATATAAGATAGATACTTATAGACAGATGGACTTAGAAAATAAATTATTAATGCTGTATAAAGAAAAAAGTAATAAGAATAAAAATAAGAAGATAAAAGAATTGAAGAACAAAGAGTAAATAGAAGTAGTATGAAACAAAAACGAGCCCCCTTACACTGGCAGGTCGTTTATGAAGCTAACAAATAATAATGGTTCTAACACAGACCCCCAGAGGAACCCTGCACATTACCTCTTACCATTCAGACTTATGACTATTCACTACAACACATTGTCTTATGCAGCTTAAGAAAGCCTCTGTCCATTTCAAATGTGTGTCCCTGATACTATAGTTTTTTATTTTTTCCAGAAGTCTTCTGTGTGGTATTTTGTTAAAGGTCTTCATGAAGTTATAATATCCACTGCATCTCCTTCCTTCGGTGTCTGAGCCCACTGATCCATCACCTTTATCAGTTATTTCCTTCCATACATGAAGAACTTTGGAGCCTAAACTAGTATATCCAGCCAAACAGAGGTACTGTACAGTATATAAAAAGAGCTTTTATTAGTCACTAAGTCAAGCCGAGTTATTATATAATAAAAGCTTGGCAGTGGCGACCACGCACGGAACTATATGTAACCGGTCGGAATAATCTCTCTCTTAATATTGTTTTTTTTTTTAGTTGTAGTGGATGGTAATGCAGTGGAAACGCCCCTCAGAGAAAATCCCGAACCAGCACAAACACATCTAATTAAAATATTCTCCGTGGCCGTGGAAAGCTAACACCTGTGACTGGGGTTAATGAGAAGCACTGTAAAAGATGACACTTCTATTCCATCCAACACTACAGACACAATCAATAATGGTACACCAACAATAGAGTACTTATTAGCGTGGCTTAAAAACACTACAATAGGGAACAAAAGTTATACATGGTATAAAAAATTATTAAAGAATATTAAATGCATTATGTGAAGACTACTAAGGCAACAGTACTACTTACACCAGAATGAGGAACTCATCAGAAACAGTTCCTTCGTTATCTTACATCACTTAGTGGCACATAAAATATTAAACAATATTTCTTGCACCAATGACCATGCTTTAAGGGCATCCGACAAAATAATAGCAATCACCGAGAGATAGAAATCCCAAGTTTAGTCACACTACACAGGAACATGGATCACTCATAGCCTGTCTGGGATGACCCACAAAATACTATAATCCTAACTGTCCTAGAACCCTAAGGTTGTAACTATTAACCTGCCAAGGGGCAGGCACTTATAAGCAATCAAGAAAATCACTCATGACCCATCAGGCAGGCGGGTGCTCAGCTGTTTTTTTCATTACTCTCTCTAGATTTCAGGAGTCATGAATATTTTTCTCCACCAATACCCGCAACATGCTTCACACATGCTGAGAGCACACCCATACTTAAGGTGCTACAGCTTGTTATCAACCTTGAAGAAGAACCCCTACGTCCCCCGTGTGCAATCAACCATGAGGAGCGTTGATTACACACCTGGACTTGGTTAATTCAATCACATACACCCAATACTGGGGAGATAATTGCCTCTATGTACCCATTAGACTCCTGGTCTCAGTGTGTGACCTTTCCTTCACTCCTGATGCACTCAGTTTTACTCTCAGTACATCCATGGACAGGGGGAGAGTGACCGTCAGCAGGTGAACCCGGCCCATCTGAGGGAGGGGTTCTATTTTCCCATTAGTGAGAGTTTTCACCAACTGATTGAAGAAATGTGGTGTTGTAAGAATCAAGGTGAGGAGATTTGATAACCCAGAACGACCATCGGAAAAGTGTGGACGCTGCTCCCACGTAGTTAGTTGTCAGGGACACTCGTTCACCTCGTGCGTCCCAGCTAGATGACTGCTAACCAGTGACCAACCGTCAGACCGCGTGGGTTCTCAAAAACCCTGCAAGAGAACTCTCTCTTATCTATTGTTAACTTTTTATCAGCTGTATCTAAACCCTGTCTGCGATCGAATAAAACTTACTTACAACACTGATGGAACGTGCATGCAAAATGACGAGGCCACGTGGTCGTTTTCCTTGGCAGAGACGCGCAGACAGAGGTCGGTGTGGCCCAAATGCCTGCACTGTACTGACGCTCCACCCCCTCGTCTCCACGCAGCAATTTCCATGTGGGGAAAACATCGAGACACAGGCCGTCAAAGTAACCCTCCAAGAACGGGAATTTACTGTTCACAACATCTACAAGAACCCAAGGGGCTCACTGGAGGTTACTCAATTATTTGCTTCGCCCGCTGACCACGCCACACTCATAGGAGGGGATTTCAACGCACATCATCCCTTCCGAAGCTCGGCAAGCCCCACAAATGAAGACGGCCTACACCTATACACCACCTTTCAAGATACACCCGAGATCTGCCTCCTGAACACCGGTGAGCCCACCCACACTAGGGGAGGAAGGCTAGATCTAACCTTCGTCTCCAGTGCACTACAGCCTTCGGCCTCCTGGCAGATACACCCCACGCTGACCAGCGACCACTTCGCCACCCTAACAACGTTTAAGGTGAACAAACTCCCCACTCCATCCCCCCCGAGATGGAGATACAATACCCAAAAGGCAGATTGGGGACTCTTCAAGAAACACCTGGCTAAGTGGCGCGAAAAATCACAGCCGTCCGGCGCAGCACCCGTGGATGAGACAACCCTCCACCACCAATTGGTCGAGGCGTTTCACCAAGCGGCAGAAGAGGCCATCCCAAAAACAAAACCCACATCAAGACAGTACAATGATTACTGGTACTACTGTCCCAGGGTGAAAGAACTCAACCACAGAGTGAACATGGCCCGAAGAAACTATAGGAGACATCCCACGGCAACAAACAGACATCTCCTGCAAGTCATAGTTAAGGACACCAGGGAAGAGAAGGAAGAAATAAAAAACGTAAGCTGGCTCAAGTGGTGCTCCGAACTGAACGAGCACACCTCCCTTGGCAAGATGTGGGCCCAGATCCGAAGGGCATCTGGGAAGGCAACACCACCACCACCAACCCATCCCAACCCAGAAGAGGAAGCCGAGAGACTTGCAAAACTGTTCGCTGACCGAGCAGCAACGAAAAACCTCCCGAGACAGGCGGAGGAGACACAACGGCGTCTGCGACAGATCAGACTCCAGACGATCAAAGAGGCCTGCAACAGTGAAGATGACACTGACAGACCATTCAACCAGCAAGAACTCCAAAAGTCGCTAAAACGAAGCAAGGACACAGCTCCAGGGGCAGACAGGATAACCTACTCCATGCTCTCTCATGCCGGTACAGCCGGACACGAGGCTCTGCTGCAAGCCATCAATGCTTCGTGGACAGCACAAAGACTCCCACCAGAATGGAAGAAGGCAGATATACAGCCCATTCCTAAGCCCAGAGAACCAGACAAGCCGAGGCCCATATCCCTTCTCAGCTGCATAGCCAAGACGGGAGAAAGAATGGCTCTCAACCGACTCAAGTGGAAAGTAGGCAGCCCACACCCTCACATCTTTGCTTACACCGAGAACACCGGCACAGGCAACAACATCGCCGAGATACTCAGCACAGTGGACAACAAACCAGCTCTGGTGGTCTTCCTCGACCTTGAGAAAGCCTTCGAACTAGCAAATCCACTGGCCATTACAACTACGCTCGCTAAAAAAGGCGTCAAAGGAAGGTTGCTGGGGTGGATCCAGAACTACCTCACACAGAGAGAAGCACGAGTACGCTTTCAGGGAGCAACCTCAAGCTACAGGGTCCATGAAAACGGAACCCCACAAGGAGGCATCCTCAGTCCAATGCTGTTCAACGTCCTGATGGAAAATCTAGTCAAGCTTCCTTTCAGACAAACAGCCAAGCTCCTATGCTATGCAGACGACTTACAGCTCATAGTAAGAGGATCGAACAGACTAGCCAACACGCAACACGCACTCCAACTTATAGAAGAGGAGTGCAACAGAATTGGACTCAAGATAAATCCAGCCAAGTCGAAAGCGATGGCCATCTGCTCAGACACACCAGACAAGATGCTCTCCATACAAAACACGCCGGTAGTCTGGACCAATGCCCACCAGTGTCTTGGAATCTGGTTTGACCAGAAACTCACCTTCAAGCCGCAACTCGAGTATCTCAGGCACAGGACGAAGAGCAGACACAATATAATGAGGTCGCTCACCAGCAAATCCGCAGGAGCAAACCTTCATGTGCTCAAAGCCTACTACACAGCCGCCATCAGATCGCTGGTAGATTACAGTGCTCCAGCACTCATTGGACTGAGAGAAGACCAAATAGCTAAGCTAGAAGTCATTCAAAACAATGCTCTCAGGACCATGCTCGGAGCACCCATGTGGACCAGAATTTGCAATCTGCAAATGGAAACTGAGCTACCACCCCTGGCAGTACGAGTCAAGCAGGTGACAGCCGGTCTCCTCGCCAAAATCTGTAGAGCAGACAAGCCCACAGTTGCCAAGATTCGAATCAGTGCCTCCCTCCACCTCGACCACAGAGTGCGAGGGGCCACCTGGTCGCACGAGGCAAGCGAGGTCATCCGACACCTGCAAGCAGAAACACTCGTCAAGAACAACCAAGACACACGAGACAATGGTTACGCTGTTCCTCCACCATGGAGCCCTCCACCAGCCACACTCAAATTTACCGACCTAGGCGATAGTAAAGCCAACCTCCAGAAGGAGGACCTCAAAAAAATAACTCTCAGAGCCATAGCCACCGAGACACCGGCTGATGCAGCATCATACTTCACAGACGGCTCGGTGGACCCAAAACATCATAGATCCGGAGCGGCCTTCTACACCCAAGGTCAGACCCTCCAATGGAGACTTTCCAATGACTGCTCCACCCTACAAACAGAACTGGTAGCAATCTCAAAGGCCCTACAACACGCTGCAACACAACACAACAAGTCCATCATAATTCACACGGACTCGAAATCGGCCATGCAGGCGCTGCAACACAGTCAACCAAGAGACAACGTCCACATCATCACCTCGATCCTCGCACAGCTACAGGAATTCCAAAGCCAAAACCGACCAGTCGTCTTACACTGGATTCCCAGTCATGTAGGGATCGGAGGAAACGACGTGGCAGACGAAGCAGCCAAGGCAGCTACACGTTCTAGTCGCGTACACATCCAAGTTCCAGCAAGTGTGCAACAGATCAAGAATCACCTCAGAAAGACCAGCAAGCTCCACATCAAAAAGAGCTTCCTTCGTGCACTCAACGCTGGTTCCCAATCAGCCAAATGGCACCTGGCGGCCACAAAAGGGGAACCACCTTTCGCTGACAAGAAAACTCCAAGACAAACCCAAGTCAGCCTTCATCGACTACGACTAGGGTACAAGTGCTCCTGGCAGATGATCGGAAATGACGTCATGGATTGCACCTACTGTCAGGAGCCAGCAGCTAACCCACTTGAACACTATCTCCTCGACTGTGAGGTCACACAAAGCCTCCGAAACAAAACTCAAATCTCCCAAGAAACACACACAACACCAGCGGCCACTCTAACCCGAAAGGCCCATACAGACCACATTCACCACCTACTCCGGGTCATCACACGATACCCACCACCCAGATAGCTTAGAAAGCATCCTCTCCCAGCAAGTGCGGACCCCAGTTCGGGGGGCGCGCCACTCCGAAACTGACCACGTCCAAGAGTGGGGGTTGGTGGTAAGCGTCCACTGATCGGGGGTCCGCTCACACTTGCAACCTGCAGTATCCTTCCAATCTGCAGGTGGGACCACCTCTAATCCCAATCCGGTCTGGCTGCTCCTGGAGCTCCAGCCGGAACCACCAAACGGGCCGCCTACAGGCAAAGGCCCGTGTCGGACTACGGTCCGACAATCTAAACAACAAAACAACCCTCGTCTCCCCCAAACAGCCGCTAACCAGTGACGTCATCTTTCGCATAACTAATAGTTTCTTTGGGACATTACGTAGCATATTTAAACTGATAAACGATCTAAAATAACTTGATATTTAATAATAGTCCCTTAACTTCATAAATCGTGTCTACATTAATTTGATAAAGTACATTTAATGTTATACTGTATAGGCCTAGTTCAAAATGCTTCCACTGCTCTTGGGGGGCGTTACTTGTGATTATTTGACGTGCCATGAGGCGTGGGTGTTTCAGCTTGGTTTACTGATGGTTTTCGGCAGATCGGTTATTTTCCGTCTAACGTCTCTAAATATCACACGGAAATTTCTGAATATTACATATATATTGTGTACTAAGAATAACATGGTTCCCAGACTAATCCATGTATAAGAACAGACGTAAAACAGAGTATACTTCAGAAAGGGAAGAACAGTGAAATTGAGTAAATATAATATATATGAAAGAAATGAAAGACTTGGAAACTACAAGAAAAGAAAGATAAGACATGTATGTACATTGTGGAACTAAAGCCACAGCATAGAAATTATTGAATAACTACTCCATGAAAGTTTAATATAAAAAACATACATAACTGAGAAAAGAATTACTTATATAAGAATACTAAATAAGGATCTAAAGTATATTTAAAAATATAGAATTGAAGAATAATAACAGAAAAGAATATTTGGATGGTAAAATATGCAGTAAAGAACTCGGCGCTACTACAAATAGTGGCAGCTTAGATGGAATATTAAAGTGAAAGAATATGCGCCACTACATAGTGAAAGGATTTTTTTTTATGAAGTGAAAGGTAGCTGTTGAGTGTGCCATTTAATCACTGAAGGGATGGTATGGTAGGGAGAAGACTAGACGACTGCAGTGATTAACTTCGCCTGCCTCGTTGATGTTTTGAAGGTCATAATAATTGTACTTGAAGATGTTTAAGGTGGCATGGTAGTGTAGTTGTTCGTGCAGTAGACTTGTGTTGACAGGTGGTGACGTCTCAAAATATTTAGAGGATGTAGGTATCAATTATGTAACGTAACAGTTTCTCTAACCTGGAATGTGTATCTGAGGTATTTGAACGACTTTCCTCAACTCGTTTTACACGTTACACGGCGATCGATAATATTACCCCTGAATTTTATTGATTCGGGAGAGAACGTAACTTTGTAGGTTATGAGTTTAGTGTTCTCTTTGATGACATAAACCACGCAGGGCTGATAAGATTACAGATATCATATTAGGGTGTGTCATACGGAGGCGAATTTTTTTTTTTGAGTTTGAAAAATCGGCCCATGGTATTAATGATGTAGTTCTATGTGCAGAATCATGTGATATCTTCAGATTTGAAAAGTTTTTATTTTTTGCTTGGTAAATTTTAACTTGAAATCTTATGAAAATTCAGTATTCCCACCCTTTTACTAACACCACTAAATAGCTTATTTAAAGTAAAGTAAATGTATCAGGTTAATTTATTAGGATGAAAATGATCCAGAATAGTGAAACGAATGATCTTGACACATTTATTAAATTTAATATTCCTTTAGAAAACAAAATCATCAAATACAAAAACCGGTTCACTACTACGACCCGGTGTTGCTGCACACCATAGAGAACATGTCTTTCTTGCTTCTGTTTCTACTCATCACCTCCCTGCTGACCACCTGAGCTCGGATGTAGCCTTCCCTCCTCTCCTGGCTGTACACGTGACTGCTGGCCTCGCTCACTTTCTGTACACAACGCTCTATACTCTGGGTGTGCGAGGGCCAGGCAGGGACATGCATGGGGTTGTCCAGGAAAGCTCTGACTTGAACATTGGTGAGGCTGCAGGTAAGAGGGGGCTCACTGCCAGCCTGGATGTTATCCAGATCTATGAGATCAGTGAGGGTCTTGGCACCTAGATTGACTTCAGGAGTCTTCCTGACCCTGAAGGAATCGTCACCAACTGACTCGTCATGCCCAGATCCTCTCATAAGTTTCATATCCAAGATCTTTTTGACTGCCACTCTTCTCTCCTCCTCATCCTTACTGCAGAGCATTGTCTGCAGAACTGCCTCGGGATGAGCATACCAGGAAGATCTCCTCACAGTCTGCTCCACAATCTGAACAACCTTCCTTGGCTGACTCCTCAGGAGCTCAAGCTGGAAGAAAACATGCCTCGGACCTTCGGAGAACGATGACTTGACCTTGCTGTTGAACCAATTTGGCAAGTAGACACTCACGATGAATTGGACAATAAGTCTCAGGTTGTGAAGCTGGTTCCCTTTCAGTTTATGATGAGCGACCCAAATTCTGCAGAACCTGAGAGCCGTTGTGAGCCACCTAGAATGTGAGACTGGACCTATCTGCAGGTAAGAAAGTCTATCAGGCATGACCCCAGTTTTGATGGCACTGCAAATCATGTAACCATTGTTACGAACCCCTCCACCGATTGTCTTCATCTACCTACCCAGCACCACGAGCAATGCCATCTAGGGACGAAACACGAGTATGGCTCGTCTTAGTTACCACTACCGGGTTTCCCTTCTCCATATCCTGGTTGTTGCGTCACTTCCTCCCAGTCTTCTTTGTGAGCTCCAATTCGAGGAGAGAACACTTCACTCTGGGAAGTGACCACAGGATCACCTATCCTGGAAACCTACGGCACAGTGACTACCTACTGTCTTCTACAATACTCAGCCTTGCTCGTCAGCCATCTCAGCTCCGCACTTAAGTATTTGTAGTCTTGTATTGCCTCCCCCACGTCCACTTGCTTCAAATTATTGTATGTTGTATAAATATGTATATACTGTTAATGTTTAGGTTAAGTATGGTTAAGGGTCAATTATAGATAGCTGAATATTTTGTTAAGGAATTTATGGTACGTTATTATGTACAACAAAAACTCGCATCCTTTGTCTACCCTTTTACAGTCCGATTGTCTTTGTTTTTTTTTGTTGTTACCTGTCGGGATCTGGGTAGACGTTTAACTATATTATAAATCCCCAACTCGTAACACCTTAGTACTGGTCAGTACTCAGGTCGTCAATGACAGTATGTGCAAGCTCAACGAGTGGAGGGCCAACTGTGTTTTTTTCAAAGCTCGGATTTATTTCTAACTCAGTGGCAGAGTCCAGCATCTTGGTAAGAGGACCAGACCATCTGTTGTTTGAAAGAGTCTTGCCATCCAGCTCCTGGATCAGATGTCTGAGTGGCAACTCGTTGGTGTGGAGGTCACAAACAATCCAGACCAGCTTCCTCCCAATCTTCCGCTCTATCCACTGTATGACCCCCCCTTGCCACCCTGTGTTCGTGTTGGTGCTGTCCCCTCCAATGGCCTGCAGGGTCTGGTCTACGTTCCTCTTTCTGAGCCAGTTCACAATGTTATCTGCCACTCTCTCAGCTGGTTTCCTGATGTCATCTTTCTCTGGAGTGAAATGCCACAAATACTTCCCTCCTGGTTCACTGCAGCAGGAGTAGTGTTCCTCCTTCACCATGGCAGGGAACAACTTGTCAGAATCTCAAACTTTCATGAACACTTTAGTGTCATCCTTTCTCCCATCAAAGAACAAACAATTGATTCCACTTTCTCTTATCCCCTTATCAAACTCCTCTTCTAGGTTACCGACAAGTTTCTCCTAAGCTCTCCTTACTTTGTTATGATCTATCACCAGGTGAACATCATCAGGTGTTATCAAACCACCGTCAATCCAGGCAGCTGTTGCTATCTCTGCAGTTTCTCTGAGACCAGTGTGGTGTCGCATGCTGGCCAGAGCTATGCTAGGGATATCTTCCCTATTTCGAATCTTATGCCTGGAAGGTTTGGGATCATTATTTTCTGGGTTAGGAACAAGGTCACCATTCTCCTGGTCAGCACTCGGATCAGCCATGGGGAAGTCATTAAACTCTGAATGAACTTGACTCCAATCATCGGCCTTTTTTACATCACCCTGGACCTTCTCAAGTCTCTTTTCCTCGGCAACTCTTCTCCTCTTCTGCCTCTCTGTGGCAGCCTCCTGTCTCTTGGACTCCGGAATATCTTGGCTAGAAATCATGAGAGCCCCTATACTGCCAGTCTTCTCTCTCTGTGCTTTGACAAATGCCAGTTCGATCACAGGAATCTTCAGTTCACGCTTGCAAATACAGGAGATGTGGGCCTCGGATTTACAGTCACGATCGCATCCAAACTCAGGACAGAGAACAATTTGGCACTTGCAAGTAATTATGTCAAATAACTGGTCCAATTGCTTGGCAAGGCTGTCCTTAACTGCAAGTTTTCCTCTCCCAAGAGAGATATATCTTGCCTTTTCCCAACTGGCTAGCAGTCTCTCACTAATCTTCTTCTGACTTGTTATGACTGGAGGCTTGAACTGAGCGTTAGCCAGAGTGTACTGTGCCAAGACAGCAATGTCTTTGTTTGTGTAAGTACTTTGGTTCTTTTCACTGATTTGCCTGATTAAAACACCGTATCTCAAAGCATCTCTCAATGTAGGCAACTCCGACTTCAGGAGCTCTCTCCCAGACCCAAGATAGTGACTGAGATTTTTGGTTCCTCGTCCTGACACAAGCAGCCATCGCAAATATTATCAACTTATAAATGCATCAGAATCTGAAACAGAAAAAAATATTGTTAGTTGGGATGTTAAAGAATGAAGTCAGAAAGCAATGTTCACTATTTAATTGTAATGCACTAATGCAGCTGTACGTTAGATTTTCGTTAAATTTCACGCTAAAATTTACCTCGCAAAAGGTTGCAAAATATTGAAACTGAAATTATTTTCTGTTTATATACACTAAAATCTACCAAAAAAGTGATGGGCCATTAGTTTTAGCTGATCTTCCCTCCTATGACACACCCTAATATCATATGGTCGTCAGACCCGGGGTGGGATCTCAGTTAGCAGCTGGCCATAGTGGTATGAAGGTCTGATACATTGCCTAATAAATTTGCCGTATGTGGATGCATATCAGATTATAGCATATGTCATAAAAATTTGATATTTCATTGATTTGAAAGGGACGAAAAACAGAGAAAAATATGGTTTGTATTATGCATCCATCATGCCAGTAACATTGGCAACAACATCATTAGTATAAGATATCAGATTATTCTCAAAATTATAACAAATATTACTCCAATAAAAATATATATAGAAATGAAGCTAAAATGTAAGCCTGTCAAGCACCTGAAACACCGCACATCAACCATCTTCGGGTTCCGTTTTCTTAAAAATTCGTATAAAATTAATAAAAGCATACACAACTTCCCGATGACTAGGTTTATAAATTAACTAATATCACTTTCGATATCTATATGAATCATTCCTGTGAACTCTCAGTCTATATGTTAGCACTTTGACCACTATTAAACCTTATGTAATGCATAATCACACCATTCTCATTAAAAAAACTAGCGTTATCCACAATTTAGTCAACGTAATTTACTATAACTGTTCACTGAAATCGACATTGCTAGTTCTCAATTACAAGAAATATTGACAACTGTTTAATGAATCTTCCACCTTCAGGACCTATACTTAATAACAATAATGTAGAGGATCTGTATTATACATATTTGGAAGTCCATATCTGGGAAAAACACCTTAAAACTGGAAGCGTTAATACTTCAGACGCGGGTTCATACTCCCGTGGTTCATAACTCTCGGTCATTTATATAACAACAAAATTTTTCCTCGAGTCACGTTTACGCTCAACATACTATAAAAGAGAAGAGGATCTAGGTTTCACTATTATCATAGTTAACATCACCAAGAGAACCTGTGAACATGTCACACCATAACAACATCAACATGCAGGAGAGGTTCGTCACTGCAGTAATCGTTTTCTCCCTGGCGTCCCTTTCCACCACGCTGCCCCTCCGCGAAAAGACGTCGGCTCAAGCAGTTATTGTTAACGGCACGTCCGTCAATATTAACAACCTGGAGGAAACTTTCGTGTTTTGCAGGGCGGAGATGTCCACTACATTCAACCTGCACCACTACCAAGTACAGTGGTGATACTCCACACATCTATCATGATCTTGTTTACCAACACCTGATACGCTGTTGCACACTATGGGGGGGCCTCTGGCTCTTCAAAAACACAATCTCTGGTTACTGCACATAAGAGAGTTGTACGGACAATGAAATACTTGGAAAAAACAGATCACACAAACGAAAAATTTGCTGTATTGAAATTTTTTAAATACGAATATATTAACACTTACTGCTGTGCCCTCTTTGTTTACAAATCTATCAATCACTTGCTTGACAATAATTACTTCCAGTTCCGGAATAATCAGAGATACAACTTAAGGCACCCAGAGCTACTAAGACCACCCCCCCCCCCCCCCCATGCGCTCCTCTCAGTCCCAGACCTCCATAAAATATCATGGTGTGAAGGTATGGAACAACTTACCCCCACCCATCCGAGCAAAGACTACGCTCCCTTCCTTTTAATCATCTATAAAAAAATATCTATTGTCGAAGTATTAATATTTCTTGTAGCACTTACTATATTTACAGTACCTGCTTTCATTGTACCACCAAATCCGTTTTATCGGAAATTATCATGTAAATAAATAAGTAATTACCATTGTAATACACATAATTGCCAACTAGACATAATCCTGAAAGCGCTGTCCTCTTGTTCAACCTTATTACTGCACAACCCAGGTTGTACTGCTCCCCAATTATACTTATGTTTTTAAATTCCACTCTAATTTATATGTATGTGTGTATGTGTATGTATGTGTGTATACACACATATATATACTGTATATATATATATATATATATATATATATATATATATATATATATATATATATATATATATATATATATATATATATATATGCTGATAACCACAAGGAAAGAAGAAAACACGAAGTTCCCAAGCGCTTTCGTGTAATTCGCATCTTCAGGGGTGAGTACAGACTAGAGAGAGTAATACAAATCAAGGTGTATATATACAGAGGAGGGTGAGACCAGGTCCACCATGGTCAGGTATTAGGTAATGACCCTACTAATCTTTAAATAGCACACAACGGTTGGTGGTCAGGTCAGATGGTCAAGTGACCCGGCCTTCTCACCTGATCAAAAATCTTCTTAATTACAAAATTGTCCAGCTTGTACATGCCGTTACTCAAATTCATGTTGAATGCTTCGGTATGTTTAATAAGACTAGATTCTATGATGTTCCTACTATCAATTGAATTACATGGTAATATTGAGGAGGCATTATCCCAGTCAATGCAATGCTTGTTATCTCTCAAATGAACAAAAAGAGCATTGGATTCCTGGCCTGTCCTAACACTGCATTTGTGTTGTTTAATTCTAGTTGCAAGATCTTTACCTGTCTGGCCTAAGTAAAACATATTACATTCCTTGCAAGGAACTTTATAAATGCAACCAATTGTGTTGTTGGGGGAGTTCTTGATTAACATTTGTTTAACAGTGCATGAGTTTTTAAATGCCACATTGACGTTCCAGGTTTTTAGCTGTGCAGGAATGTGTGAGAAATTTTTGTGAAATGGTAATATTAAGATATTCTTATGGTCATGGGTGGGCTTGGGATCAGTTCTATAAAAAGTTTTCTTAGTAATGTTTAAGCATTTGTCTATGAAAGATCTAGGATATTTAAGGTTTGAGCCAATATTATATATATATTTGTATTCCTCATCGATGAATTCCGGACTGCAAATTCTCAAAGCACGTAAAAACATTGTTGAAAATACTGACTGTTTGACTTTATTATGGTGGGCAGAATAATAATGAATGTATGAACACACATTAGTTGGTTTTCTATAAATACTGAACTTAAAAGTGTTACCTATTCTGTGTATTAGACAGTCTAGGAATGGCAATTTACAGTCTTGCTCTAATTCCACAGTGAATTTGATCGAGGGGGCTAAGTTGTTAGTGTGTATATATTGTTACGAACCCCTCCACCCAGCACTACGAACCACGCCATCTATTGTCTTGATCTACCTACCCAGCACCACGAGCAACGCCATCTAGGGACGAGACACGAGTATGACTCGTCTTAGTTACCACTCTGGGGTTTCCCTTCTCCATATCCTGGTTGTTGCGTCACTTCCTCCAAGTCTTCTTTGTCAGCTCGAATTCGAGGAGAGAGCAGTTCACTCTGGGAAGTGACCACAGGATCGCCTATCCTGGAACCCTACGGCACAGTGACTACCTATCGTCTTCTACAATACTCAGCCTTACTCGTCAGCCAACTCAGCTCTTCACTTAAGTATTTGTAATCTTGTATTGCTCTCCCACTCCACCTTGCTTCACTATTGTTGTATGTTTTATTAATATGTATATACTGTTAATGTTTAGGTTAAGTTTGGTTAAGGGTAATTCATAAGCTGAATATTTTGTTAAGGGATTTATGTTACTTTATTATACACAACAAAAGCTCTCATCCTTTGTCTACCCTTTTATAGTCCGATTGTCTTTGTTTTTTTTTCGTTGTTACCTGTTGGGATCTGGGTAGACGTATAACTATATCGTAAATCCCCAACTCTTAACAAATGGCGACCGTGACAGGACTCGACCTTAAGTACCATATTCCTTCCTCCTTGTTACTCCTTGATAATTATTCCTCCCAGTCACTTCTGTTCACAATTGCTTTACGGTGGTTTAAAGGTTCCTTCATATGTGGTGCATATATTGGTATTACCGTACAGTAAGAGTGACAGACGTAGGATATTAGGTTCCAAGTGTCGTAAGGCTTACCTGTTCTTACACGTGGCAGTCGTGTAGTAAGTCTTATCGAGTGTAGGGAAGAATCCGGATCTTTTTATAATGCCGTAATACGCCCTTCCTCTTTCAAGTATCTCAGGGTTGTTAATCCGGATCTTTATATTAATGCCGTAATACGCCCTTCCTCTTTAAAGTATCTCGGGTTGTTAATCCGGATCTTATATTATTGCCGTAATACGCCCTTCCTCCTTAAAGTATCTCGGGGTTGTTAATCCGGATCTTTATATAAAATGCCGTATTACGCCCTTCCTCTTTCAAGTATCTCAGGGTTGTTAATCCGGAGCTTTATATTAATGCCGTAATACGCCCTTCCCCTTTCAAGTCTCTTATCCTTATCTAAGGATCTTCTCAGAAGAACAATAATCTTAAGTGTAATTTCCCTAGGTATAACTTGGGTAGTTTCTGGGACTTTCTGGTTATCCACTGCCGTGATATTTTCTAGGGTAATCCACTTATATTATCTTTTGACCATTAATTAATTTATCTAGGTTTTCTTAATGGCCACCTCAGGATTTGTTAAACTTGGTAGTCCTGGAGGAGTGGAAGAGCAAGATATCATTTCACATCATGAAGCATGTGGAGGAGCGTGGAGAGGTTAATTTAGGACATGCTGCTGAGCTGGCTGATGAGTACGCCTTGCTGGTGGAGTCACTGTGCCGTAGGGAACGTGGTACTTTCCGAAATGTTAGATCCTCCTCTGATGATAACCTTGGAGACGTGAGTGGTAGGTCGAAAGGTCCCACACCTACTCCCCCCGACGCAACCAAGCTTACTTGTTCTTACTGTAAAAACCCAGGCCATACGATCCAGACTTGTAAACATCCACAGTGTCGAATTGCTAAAAGTAGTTCCCTGGATCCCAAATCCAAACCAATAGCAAACACCAATGTGGAAAGGCCCCATCAGGATCTCTTCTCTTCATTCACCTATGAGGGAAAAATTTCAATCATAGAGGGGTCTCGTTCTTTCCCTATTCGTATACTACGTGATACGGGCGCAGCACAATCTATCCTCCTGTTTAACGTCATTCCTGATATATCTACCGCATTTACTAATGAGTGTTCTAATTTCAGATCTCTCATCCCATTCTTCCTATCCTTTAGCTAAAGTGCACCTCCAATGTCCCTAGATTATTGGGGAAGTGCAAATAGCCATTAGGAAAGACCCAATGCCTGTGTGCGGCATTCATTTATTATTGGGTAATGACTTGGTAGGAGATCTAGTGGTTCCTAACATAAAGACAGCCGACTCTCCCTTACCTGTCAACTCCACCACTGACCTTGAAGAAACTATTCCTCATCTTTTCCCGTCTTGTGCTGTCACCAGGTCACAGAGTGTGCGAAATGGGCCCTCTTCATCTAAAACCACCTCCAATATCTTAGTGCCCACAGAAGATCTGTACAATAAGACCATTATTAAGGACAAGCTCATTAAAGCCCAACAATCTGATCCATCTTTGTTCAAACAGGTGATGAAAGACCTCAGTGTGGACCATTGTACATCTTCGGCTTACCACCCACACAATCCCAAGGTTGCTTGGAACCGTTCCATCAAACTTTCAAATCAATGATCAAAAAATACTGTTTAGAGCACCAAAAGGAATGGGATGAAAGCATAGACCTGTTACTCTTTGCCATCAGGGAATGTCCCCAGGAATCATTGGGATTCTCCCCGTTCGAGTTACTATATGGGAGACAAATTAGGGGACCCCTTAAAATAGTAAAGGAGCAGTGGTTTGACACTCCATCTATTAAGCCCGCAACAGTTTCCCAATACATTGACACTTTACGGGACAAATTAACTGAAGTCCGAACCATTGCTCAGTCAAACTTAAAAAAAGTCCAAGACAAAATGGTGAAGTCCCAACCTAAATTAGTTGAAAGATCATTTTCTCCAGGTGACAAAGTGTTACTCTTTCTACCCATTCCAGGCTCTCCCCTTAAAAGCAAGTTTACTGGTCCCTATATAGTTGCTAATAAACTATCTCCTCTCAACTATATAGTCCATACTCCTGATCGCAGAAAAGATTCACAAATTGTTCACATTAATCTCGTGAAACTTTACCATTCCAGGCAGTCAGAGGAAGACATCCCAGAGGCTGTAAGCCTACCTGTATTGCATACGGTTTTGTCAGGGCCGGAGCCGGAGACAGATGACATGGACCTATTGGAGAATTTAGACTTCGCATACTCAACAACTTGGATGAGTATTTTTCTGTTCTGAATCCATCTCAAGCAAAAGATCTCACTCAGTTAATATTAGATTTCCTAAAGTCACGTCAGACCTCCCAGGGTTTTGCAATATACTTAAACATGATATTAAGCTAATCTCGGATGATGTACAACCCATTAGGCAATCGGCATATCGACTAAATCCACAAAAAAAAGAGATTATGAAAAAGGAGGTAGATTTTTTGTTAAAACATAACTTAGCTGAGCCTAGTGCCTCCCCCTGGGCTTCACCTTGCCTTCTCATTCCAAAACCCGATGGCACTTTTCGTTTATGTACCGATTATCGTAAAGTGAACCAGGTCACTGTCTCAGACTCCTACCCTTTACCTTTGATTGAAGATATAATTGACAGCACAGGCTGTGCCAAATTTATATCTACCGTGGACCTGTTGAAAGGATATTATCAAGTGGGACTCACGGATAGGGCAAAAATAATCACGGCATTTATAACTCCATTTGGTCTTTTTCAATATTTAGTTATGGCGTTTGGCTTTTCTAATGCTCCGGCCACTTTCCAGAGGGCCATCAACTACCTTATTCAGGACCTAGGTGGGACGTTCGCCTACCTGGATGACCTGGTGGTGGTGTCGGACAGCTGGGACGAACATCTGGTGTGTTTGGAGATACTGTTTGCACGACTGCAAGAGACTGGATTCACCATAAACCTGGCTAAATCTGCTTTTGGCCGGGCCTCAGTGACTTACCTGGGACATATCGTTGGGCATGGTATGGTGAGACCCAAGGACGCAAACGTTAAAGCCATCTTGTCCTTCCCCACTCCAAGGACGAGGAAGGAACTCGTGCGCTTCCTGGGGATGTGCGGCTACTACCGTCGGTTCTGCAGTAACTTCTCCAGCGTGGCCGGACCCCTCGCAGACCTTACCAGTTCTGCAGTCCCTTACATCTGGAACCAGAAGTGCTACCAGTCTTTCCACCGCCTCAAAGCCTTCCTTGCCTCTAAGCCTGTAGTCCACCCCCCTGACTACACCTTGCCCTTCCATCTGCAAATCGACGCTAGCGGTGTCGGAGTGGGGGCTGTGCTCCTACAACCCGACCCAACCACTGATGTCCTTCACCCTGTGGCATATTACTCTGCCAAGTTGGAAAAACATCAGACCAACTACTCGACCATAGAGATGGAGGCCCTGGCTCTGATGTTGGCAATAAAGAAGTTTGAATGTTACCTCCAGTCTTGCCCACGAACAACCCTAGTCTTCACCGACCATAACCCACTCACGTTCATCCAAACCAACAAGACCTCCAACCAGCGAATCCTCCGCTGGGCTCTCCTCACCCAGCCCTATAATGTACAAGTCCGGCACATAAAGGCGGTGTGTGGTGGACAACCTGATTGCAGACTCCTTATCCCGAGCTCCAGTGGAAATGCAGCAGCTACTCTCCAGACGCACCAGGTGATCACCTCCTTCGCGCCCGCGCTACGGAGGTCTTTGGAGGGGGTGTGTGTTACGAACCCCTCTCATCGATTGTCTTGATCTACCTACCCAGCACCACGAGCAACGCCATCTAGGAACGAAACACGAGTATGGCTCCTCTTAGTTACCACTCCCGGGTTTCCCTTCTCCATATCCTGGTTGTTGTGTCACCTCAAAGTTTTCTTTGTCAGCTCCAATTCGAGGAGAGGGCAGTTCACTCTGGGAAGTGACCACAGGATCACCTATCCTGGAACCCTACGGCACAGTGACTACCTACCGTCTTCTACAATACTCAGCCTTACTTGTCAGCCATCTCCGCTCCTCACTTAAGTATTTGTAATCTTGTATTGCCTCTCCCCCCTCCACATTGCTTCACTATTGTTTTATGTTTTATTAATATGTATATACTGTTCATGTTTAGGTTAAGTTTGGTTAAGGGTAGTTTATAAGCTGAATATTTTGTTAAGGAATTTATGGTACTTTATTATATACAACAAAATCTCTCGTCCTTTGTCTACCCTTTTATAGTCCGATTATCTGTTTTTTTTTTTTTTTGTTGTTACCTGTTGGGATCTGGGTAGACGTATAACTATATTCTAAATCCCCAACTCGTAACAATATGAAGAGGTATGGGTATATGTGTGTATTAATAAATAAATAAATATATACAAAATTAATAAAATATTCAAATAATAAATAAAAAAATAAATAAATATTGAAGTGATAACCATGGTAACATTATGAGATATACTTATTACTACCATGCTCTTATACTATTCCAGATAATACTAAATGTTACAAAATACTTAATGGAGATAAATGTATAGTATATATCAGGTGCCTCAAAGAGAGCTCAGGTTCTCAACTGGCTCAGCCATGTTAATATTGTTATTATTATTCACTCTGTATCTGTATTTTTTCTGGCTAAATAAACTGTTTCAATTAAATTAAATTCAATTCAATTCAACCTGGCTGCCAGATGGTCCACCACCAACCGCTATGTGTTCTCCCTGGGTGGCAGCACTCGCATACTGTACCAGTACATCACTCATACCTCGTCTTCCACGACTTCCGGGTGAAGACGCCGGAGACTAGACTTGTGTGTTGCTCTGCGAGAACTCTGACGTTCACTCGGCCACAATCCATGTCTCAGGACCAAGCGTTACAGCAGCCACAAGATCAACATTTAATCGCAGTACAATCCTCAATGAAGACACCTGAGCTAAGCTGCTTCATATTTATATATTTATTATCTGTCATTAAGTTCAAATATCTTCACCCACGTGTTAATAATTATTATATAAATTGATGCCTTTAATAAACCTATACATATTATTGTAACTACTTGACACATCATTGTAACTATTTAACATATTATTGTAAATACTTGGCACATTATTGTAACGATTTGACACATCACTGTAACTACTTGACACATTATTGTAACTGTAACAGTGACGAACAACAAATTAATATAAGTTGGGGGATTCGACAGTGGTGTTCTAATCCTTCAACAACCACTAATTAGAACAGTGTGATGAACTCCTATAAGGAATGTTCACATAAGCCGTGCACCTCTCTCCTTGAAGAACCGATTATGGTCATAAGAAACTCTACTGTTACTGAGAAGAGATGATTGGCATCGTCAAGTCACCTACATCATGTTACCAGTATTGTTATTCATATTTTCATGACAAGCATAATGAAGGATCAAACATCATCACCAATAACAGCTCTAGATACAACAGCAGCTCCAAGACAGAATCTACACTTCTGTCCCGCTATCATGGTCTATAACTGGTGTTCCATCACCCTATGCAGCCTACCGACCTCTGCATCTGTAGTACAATAGGCGAGGTACCCAGGGGAATCATGTTTGTCCAAACATGATGGGTAGGGCTCCATACTCACTAAGACCACCTGAAACTCGACGGACCCAGTGACTTGTTGCAGTGACTCCAAAGAGAAAGGTTTGCTGCAACTAGATATCTCGGT
Organism: Homarus gammarus; assembly: GCA_958450375.1. Taxonomy (NCBI): domain Eukaryota; kingdom Metazoa; phylum Arthropoda; class Malacostraca; order Decapoda; family Nephropidae; genus Homarus; species Homarus gammarus. The sequence goes on along the minus strand of CAUDMG010003409.1, from coordinate 100,727 downwards.
GTATATATAGAAGTCCTTCATCGTGTTGTCATGTTCCAGGTTAACCCCACACCCATATTATGCATGGCCGGATTGACCATTAGACTAATAAAGTTGTTGTCTTTGGCCCGCCAGTTTTGGCCCTAATTTGTGTTTGTTAAACTTAAATCTTTGTCAAACCTTCAAGAAGGTGGTTAAGTATTAGAGTTTTGCTGTTTATTAAAGCTCTGCTGTTATTAAATACTGTTACGAACCCCTCCACCGATTGTCTTCATCTACCTACCCAGCACCACGAGCAACGCCATCTAGGGACGAAACACGAGTATGGCTCGTCTTAGTTACCACTCCCGGGTTTCCCTTCTCCATATCCTGGTTGTTGCGTCACTTCCGCCTCAGTCTACTTGGTCAGCTCCAATTCGAGGAGAGGACACACTTCACTCTGGGAAGCGACCACAGGATCACCTATCCTGGAAACCTACGGCACAGTGACTATTTACCGTCTTCTACCATACTCAGCCTTGCTCGTCAGCCATCTCAGCTCCTCACTTAAGTATTTGTAATCTTGTATTGCCTCTCCCCCCTCCACATTGCTTCACTATTGTTTTATGTTTTATTACTATGTATATACTGTTCATGTTTAGGTTAAGTTTGGTTAAGGGTAGTTTATAAGCTGAATATTTTGTTAAGGAATTTATGGTACTTTATTATATACAACGAAAACTCGCATCCTTTGTCTACCCTTTTTTTAGTCCGATTGTCTTTGTTTTTTTTTTGTTGTTACCCGTTGGGATCTGGGTAGACGTATAACTATATTCTAAATCCCCAACTCGTAACAAATGGCGACCGTGACAGGATACGACCTTAAGTACCATATTCCTTCCTCCCTTGTTACTCAGTGTTAATTACCCCTCCCAGTCACTTCTGTTTACAATTGCTTTACGGTGGTTTAAAGTTTCCTTCATATGTGTGTGCATATATTGGTATTACCGTATAGTAAGAGTGACAGACGTAGGATAATAGGTTCCAAGTGTCATAAGGCTTACCTGTTATTACACGTGGCAGTCGTGTGGTAAGTCTTATCGAGTGTAGGGAAGTATCCGGATCTGTTTAATGCCGTACCCTCGCTCCAGAGTAGGCTGTTCCATAGTTACTAGTTTAGAGTGAAGTGATATCTTGGGACGCCCCGCTCTACCAGGACCCCATAATTATAAAGCCTCCATTATTGTTCTTCTCTATCTCATTCAGGGTTGTTAATCCGGATATTTATATTAATGCCGTAATACGCCCTACCTCTTTCAAGTATATCAGGGTTGTTAATCCGGATCTTTATATAAATGCCGTAATACGCCCTTCCTCTTTCAAGTATATCAGGGTTGTTAATCCGGATCTTTATATTAATGCCGTAATACGCCCTACCTCTTTCAAGTATATCAGGGTTGTTAATCCGGATCTTTATATTAATGCCGTAATACGCCCTACCTCTTTCAAGTATATCAGGGTTGTTAATCCGGATCTTTATATTAATGCCGTAATACGCCCTACCTCTTTCAAGTATATCAGGGTTGTTAATCCGGATCTTTATATTAATGCCGTAATACGCCCTACCTCTTTCAAGTCTCTTATCCTTATCTAAGGATCTTCTCGGAAGAACAATAATCATAAGTGTAATTTCCCTAGGTATAACTTGGTTAGTTTCCGGGACTTTCTGGTTATCCACTGCCGTGATATTTTCTAGGGTTATCCACTTATCTTAGCTTTTGACCATTAGTTAATTTATCCTATTTTTATTAACAATGGCCACCTCAGGTTTTGATCTTCAGGATTTTATTGAAAATCCTTCTGTAGCTAAATTACGTGTTAATATCCTGAAGAAAGAATGGAAAGAAATAGCCAACTATTACAATATCCCATTTTCACAGCAACTGACTAAGGAAATGTTAAAAAATCATGTGATTGAAGAGTTGGTTCAACAAGAAGTTTTAAAAGAATCCGCTGTTGACAGATTAACGCCCATGTCCAAGAAACTTCAACCACTATCCACCACCCCTCCTCACCCAGAAGTTGCCTCAGGTCTGGCTAGCCCTCAAGAAGAAACACAACGAATAGACCCCTTAGAACTAGAACGAGCTAGGTTCGAGTTCCAAATCAAAATGAAAGAACTCGAGTTGGAACAGGCCAAGTTGGAGCAGGAGGCCAAGTTGGACCCTGAAGAAAGGAGGGAACAGGCCAAGTTGGAACAGGCCAAGTTGGAGGCCAAGTTGGACCATGAAGAAAGGATGGAACAGGCCAAGTTGGAACAGGCCAAGTTGGAGGCCAAGTTGGAGCATGAGGGAAGGTCGGAACAGGCCAAGTTGGAGCATGAGGAAAGGATGGAACAGGCCAAGTTGGTGCAGGCGGTTAAACTGAAAGAACTACAGGTGAGAGAGACAGAAGTCACTTTAACATCGGAGTTTAAATCAAAAGAAGTGGCATTAAGAGAGAAACTCGCTGCTTTTAACCCTGCTACTGCTTCTTCCCTTGTTCCCGGGTTTGATGAATCCGATATGGACGGGTCATTTAGGACTTTTGAGAAAATAGCCGCGAAGAATGAGTGGCCAAAGGACCAGTGGGTGTCAGTGTTAGTTCCTAAATTATATGGTAAGGCTCGTAGAGTTTATAACTGTTTAGACCAGACTGATGACTATGATAACGTAAAAAAGAATATCCTCACCTCTTATGCTATCACGCCAGATGGATACCGGCAGAAGTTTCGTAAACTAACCAAACCATTTTCACACACATTTGTTGAGTTTGCTCAAGAAAAGCTTAGGTTTTTTAAGAAGTGGTTAGAGGCTACAGAGACCTCCACATTTCAGGATTTGTTAAATTTGGTAGTCCTGGAGGAGTGGAAAAGCAAGATACCATTTCACATCTTGAAGCATGTGGAGGAGCGTGGAGAGGTTAATTTAGGGCGTGCTGCTGAGCTGGCTGATGCGTATGCTTTGTTGGTGGAGTCACTGGGCAGTAGAGAACGTGGTACTTCCCGACATGTTAGGTCTTCCTCTGATGATAACCTTGGGGGCGTGAGTGGTAGGTCGAAAGGTCCCACACCTACTCCCCCCGATGCAACCAAGCTTACTTGTTCTTACTGTAAAATCCCAGGCCATACGATCCAGACTTGTAAACACCCAAAGTGTCGAATTGCTAAAAGTAGTTCCCTGGATCCCAAATCCAAACCAATAGCAAATGCCAATGTGGCAAGGCCCCATCAGGATCTCTTCTCTTCATTCACCTATGAGGGAAAAATTTCAATCGTAGAAGGGTCTCGTTCTTTCCCTATTCGTATACTACGTGATACGGGCGCAGCACAATCTATCCTCCTGTTTAACGTCATTCCTGATATATCTACCGCATTTACAAATGAGAGTGTTCTAATTTCAGATCTCTCGTCCCATTCTTCCTATCCTTTAGCTAAAGTGCACCTCCAATGTCCCTTGATTACTGGGGAAGTGCAAATAGCCATAAGGAAAGACCCAATGCCTGTGTGTGGCATTCATTTATTATTGGGTAATGACTTGGTAGGAGATCTAGTGGTTCCTAACATAAAGACAGTCGACTCTCCCTTACCTGTCAACTCCACCACTGACCTTAAAGAAACTATTCCTCATCTTTTCCCATCTTGTGCTGTCACCCGGTCACAGAGTGTGCGAAATGGGCCCTCTTCATCTAAAACCACCTCCAATATCTTCCTACCCACAGAAGATCTGTACAATAAGACGATAAGTAAGGAGGAGCTCATTAAAGCCCAACAATCTGATCCATCTTTGAATAAACTTCATCATGCAGCAGTTGAAGGTAAAGATTTTAACACCCTTCCGTGTTTTTATTATCATGAAGGGGTTTTGATGAGGGCCTATAGGCCCCCTGAGCTTGCCCATCTAGACACGTGGTCTGAAATACATCAAGTGGTAATTCCAGCTTCAGTCAGACCAGCATTAATTGCCCTTGCCCATGATGGTATTTCAGGACATTTGGGAATCCTGAAAACATATAAAAAGCTCCTCCAACACTATTACTGGCCTGGACTTAGGAAGGATGTGTCTCAATACCTAAAATCTTGTCATATTTGTCAAATGGTAGGAAAACCAAATGAAAGTATACCAGCAGCTCCCATTAAGCCCATCCCAGTATTTTCTACCCCATTTGAAAAGATTGTTGTGGATTGTGTGGGCCCATTACCAAAGACTAAGAAGGGAAATCAATTCCTGCTCACAGTTATGGATACCAGTACACGTTATCCTGAGGCTTTTCCCCTTAAAAGCATCACTTCAAAAAACGTAATCAAACATCTTTTGCATCTTTTCACTTCAGTGGGCATTCCTAAAGAGATCCAATCTGATCAGGGCACCAATTTTACGAGCAATCTTTTCGAACAGGTGATGAAAGACCTCAGTGTGGACCATTGTACATCTTCGGCTTACCACCCACAATCCCAAGGTTGCTTGGAACGGTTCCATCAAACTTTCAAATCAATGATCAAAAAATACTGTATAGAACACCAAAAGGAATGGGATGAAGGCATAGACTTGTTACTCTTTGCCATCAGGGAATGTCCCCAGGAGTCATTGGGATTCTCCCCGTTCGAGTTACTATATGGGAGACAAATTAGGGGACCCCTTAAAATAGTAAAGGAGCAGTGGTTTGACACTCCCTCTATTAAGCCCGCAACAGTTTCCCAATACATTGACACTTTACGGGACAAATTAACTGAAGTCCGAACCATTGCTCAGTCAAACTTAAAAAAAGTCCAAGAGAAAATGGTGAAGTCCCAACCTAAATTAGTTAAAAGATCATTTTCTCCAGGTGACAAAGTGTTACTCTTTCTACCCATTCCAGGCTCTCCCCTTAAAAGCAAGTTTACTGGTCCCTATATAGTTGCTAATAAACTATCTCCTCTCAACTATATAGTCCATACTCCTGATCGCAGAAAAGATTCACAACTTGTTCACATTAATCTCATGAAACTTTACCATTCCAGGCAGTCAGAGGAAGACATCCCCGAGGCTGTAAGCCTACCTGTATTGCATACGGTTTTGTCAGGGCCGGAGCCGGAGACAGATGACATGGACCTATTGGAGAATTTAGACTTCCCTCTACCTAAAGAGAACCCTGCTAACAGTCACATACTCAACAATTTGGATGAGTATTTTTCTGTTCTGAATCCATCTCAAGCAAAAGATCTCACTAAGTTATTATCAACATTTCCTAAAGTCACATCAGACCTCCCAGGATTTTGCAATATACTTAAACATGATATTAAGCTAATCTCAGATGATGTACAACCCATTAGACAATCAGCATATCGACTAAATCCACAAAAAAAAGAGATCATGAAAAAGGAGGTAGATTTTTTGTTAAAGCATAACTTAGCTGAGCCTAGTACCTCCCCCTGGGCTTCACCTTGCCTTCTCATTCCAAAACCCGATGGCACCTTTCGTTTCTGTACAGATTATCGTAAAGTGAACCAGGTCACTGTCTCTGACTCCTACCCTTTACCTTTGATTGAAGATATAATAGACAGCATAGGCTGTGCCCAATTTATCAGTACTATAGACCTGTTGAAAGGATATTATCAAGTAGGACTCACGGATAGGGCAAAAATAATCTCGGCATTTATAACTCCATTTGGTCTTTTTCAATATTTAGTTATGGCGTTTGGCTTTTCTAATGCTCCGGCCACATTCCAGAGGGCCATAAACTACCTTATTCAAGACCTAGGTGGGACGTTCGCCTACCTGGATGACCTGGTGGTGGTGTCGGACAGCTGGGACGAACATCTGGTGCGTTTGGAGATACTGTTTGCACGACTGCAAGAGACTGGATTCACCATAAACCTGGCTAAATCTGCTTTTGGCCGGGCCTCGGTGACTTACCTGGGACATATCGTTGGGCATGGTATGGTGAGACCCAAGGACGCAAACGTTGAAGCCATCTTGTCCTTCCCCACTCCAAGGACGAGGAAGGAACTCATGCGCTTCCTGGGGATGTGCGGCTACTACCGTCGGTTCTGCAGTAACTTCTCCAGCGTGGCCGGACCCCTCACAGACCTTACCAGTTCTGCGGTCCCTTACATCTGGAACCAGAATTGCGACCAGTCTTTCCACCGCCTCAAAGCCTTCCTTGCCTCTAAGCCTGTAGTCCACCCCCCTGACTACACCTTGCCCTTCCATCTGCAAATCGACGCTAGTGGTGTCGGAGTGGGGGCTGTGCTCCTACAACCCGACCCAACCACTGATGTCCTTCACCCTGTGGCATATTACTCTGCCAAGTTGAAAAAACATCAGACCAACTACTCGACCATAGAGAAGGAGGCCCTGGCTCTGGTGTTGGCAATAAAGAAGTTTGAATGTTACCTCCAGTCTTGCCCACAAACAACCCTGGTCTTCACCGACCATAACCCACTCACGTTCATCCAAACCAACAAGACCTCCAACCAGCGAATCCTCCGCTGGGCTCTCCTCACCCAGCCCTATAATCTACAAGTCCGGCACATAAAGGGGGTGGAAAACCTGATTGCAGACTCCTTATCCCGAGCTCCAGTGGAAATGTAGCAGCTACTCTCCAGACGCACCAGGTGATCACCTCCTTCGCGCCCGCGCTACGAAGGTCTTTGGAGGGGGGGTGTGTTACGAACCCCTCCACCGATTGTCTTCATCTACCTACCCAGCACCACGAGCAACGCCATCTAGGGACGAAACACGAGTATGGCTCGTCTTAGTTACCACTCCCGGGTTTCCCTTCTCCATATCCTGGTTGTTGCGTCACTTCCGCCTCAGTCTACTTGGTCAGCTCCAATTCGAGGAGAGGACACACTTCACTCTGGGAAGCGACCACAGGATCACCTATCCTGGAAACCTACGGCACAGTGACTATTTACCGTCTTCTACCATACTCAGCCTTGCTCGTCAGCCATCTCAGCTCCTCACTTAAGTATTTGTAATCTTGTATTGCCTCTCCCCCTCCACATTGCTTCACTATTGTTTTATGTTTTATTACTATGTATATACTGTTCGTGTTTAGGTTAAGTTTGGTTAAGGGTAGTTTATAAGCTGAATATTTTGTTAAGGAATTTATGGTACTTTATTATATACAACGAAAACTCGCATCCTTTGTCTACCCTTTTTTTAGTCCGATTGTCTTTGTTTTTTTTTTGTTGTTACCCGTTGGGATCTGGGTAGACGTATAACTATATTCTAAATCCCCAACTCGTAACAATACTTTTAAGCCCATTTAGTGAGCGAGATGGTGACACTGTGGGGTACGTGATGTTTTGGTTCGCACCCAGGATGGGATGGAGAAAGGATACTCACAATGTGCTCTCTGTACACATATTATATTGGATGTACAATGCAGCTTCGTGGCTGGTGCTGGGAGGAGGCAGCGCGGTTACAAGCGTGAGTAGGTAGAGCTGGTTGGTGAGGGTGCCCAGAGGAGGTGTTGCTTGCTGCGGCTGTAGCTAGAAGAAGGGAGGTAGGTCGGTCGGTCGGTGATACGGAGAGAAGAGAGCATTAGCTCTGAGGGTGCAAGAAGGGTACAGTACAAGGTAAGGTTCAGAAGTGGGAAATAGAGGAGGAAGTTAACAGCAGGTGGGCTATCTACCTTGCGGAGACGGGTTTTTTTGTCTTCCGTCAACAGTGCTGCATTAGAGGACTCATGCGGTTAGGGAAGGCCGGTCTCAGCTAAGCTAAGCTAAGTTGTTATATTTGATGTTTCCTTGGGGCATATTATGATAGGGGGGAGGGGGGGGGGGTCCCTCCAGGTCCTTGTGGCATTGGAGGGATGATCCCCATCTTTTTCGTTTTTAGTTTTTAATTGTGTTTGTGAACTATTTAGTTCTTTGTTTATTTGTGGGATCCATCCAGGTCCTTGTGTGACTGGAGAGTTGTGCCCATCTTTTGGTTCTTTTTTATTGTGTATATAGAGGCTCTGGTTCTTCGTTATCATTTTTTCTGCTTCTAGGCCACCATCTGTGCGATGTGTTGTTGTTTCCCTCAATTAGTTGATTTAGTATGGGATCCTGTTCTTGCTGGATTTTTCCCATATTGCATTTGCTTGGGTGTGTATTCTGGTGTTGAGTGGGTCTATGCCGTGTTCTGCGTGTATGTCTTGTGCTGTTTGTGTGTGTGGTGGTTGGTGTTTTGCCGCTCTTCTGAGGGCTATATTTTGCACTACTTGAAATTTAAGTTGGTTTGTTCTTGTGATTGTGTTCAGAGGCATCGGAGGGTATTCTAAGTGTGGTCTGATCAGTGCTTTGTGTAGGTGCAATTGCGTGTTGGTGTTTAATTGGCGGAATCTTTTGAGCTTTGTAAGTTGTGATTTTGCCATAGCTATTCTTTCATTGATGTGGGGGGATTATTCCGTTTCTGGTTATCTTGAGTCCTAATATTTTTCCGTTGGCAGTATATGGTATTTGTTGGTTGTTGACAATAATAGGATAGGGGTTTGTTTTTGCGATGTGAAATATTTTGAGTTTTTGGACATTGGTTTTTATCTTCCATTTTCGTTCATAGTTATTTATTATCTCTATTTCTCTGCTTGTTCTAATGGCCATCATTTGTTTGGATTTTCCTGGGTACCTGACTATCTGTGTGACATCATCTGCGTATGCTATATATTCTGATTGCTTTGGTTGCGGCATGTCTGCTGTGTATACAGTGTATAATGTCGGCGATATATTACTGCCTTGGGGAACTCCACTATGAAGGTTGAAAGTTTGTCGTAGATGGTTGTCGATGATTAATTTGGCCTTTCTGTTGTCTAAGAAATTGCATGGTAGTGTTGTGATATTGGTAGGCATGTCCAATTTGATTATTTTCAATTCCAGTCCTTCATGCCAGACTTTATCAAATGCTTTTGACACATCTCTTAGAATTATATTGCATTGGTCTCTGTTGCTTGCAGCATTTGCAATTGATTCGTATATTAGTGCCTTTGCTGTATTGGTTCCTCGATTTTTTCGAAAGCCGTGCTGTCTCGAGTTATATTTGTATTCTTGGTCTAGAAAATTTCTGAGTCTGTTGTTGACTATTTTTTCCAATATTTTACCGGGTGTTTCCAGTAGTGAGATAGGTCTGTAGTTCTCTGCTTGGGTATGGTTCTTTCCTGCTTTCGGGATAAGTCTGATTTTGGCTATTTTTAATTTGGTAGGGAAGAAGCCAGTTGCAAGTGAGGCATTGTAAATATTTTTAAGCTGTTCGATCATAGACTGAGGAATGTTTTGTAGTACGATTTTATTAATTTGGCTTATGCCAGGTGCTTTGTTCTTAAAGCTTGCTATGTTTTTCAATATTATTTTGAGTTAATGGAGCAATTATTGGGTTATTAATGTTAAATGAATTGAGGTTGATTTTCCAAGTAGGTTTCCATTTCTCTGTGTTCTGGCTCAAATATGTTCTAGTTGCCTGTTCTGTTTCTTGGCAGAAGCTTCTATTGTCTTCGTCGTTGATTCTGAATATGTCTTTCCAGTATTCTCTAAATATTGGTTCTTTATCGTGTGGTTCTGTTGCCTTTCTACCGTTTTTGTCCTTTATGTAGCTAGTTTCTTCCGAATTAGTTCCCATTAGGTTTTTTATTTTTTTCCAGAATGCTTTTGGATTTCTGTAGTCTGCTTGTGTATCATTGATCAGCTTGTTCCATTTTTCATTGTGTTTGTTCTTGCTTATGTCTTTCAGTTTTTCTTTTAGATTCCTGTATAATATTCTGTTGTCATTGCTCCACCCGTGTGTTTTTGTGTATTCATATAGATTGGTGAATCTAGTTTGGATCATTTTCTCTTCATATGTTAATTGTGCATGTGGTAATGTACTGTACGGTATGTTGTTTTTGGGATGTTGTTTTTCATTGCTGTTATTACTTCATTGTACCATGTATCCAGTGTTTTGTCAATCTCTGTTGTGTCTTTGTTGTGTAGTAGTGTTGGTTCGTTGTTGCTAAGACCCGATTTAAATTTTTCCCAATTTGCTCTATTGAGTGAAAATCTTGGGATTCATGGAATTTGTATCGGGGATGTGGATAGAGTTGCTATTATGGGTAGATGATCACTGGTTGTTGTGGGTCCAGCTTTTAGATGTACGTTTAGATGGTGATGCCTATTGGTTAAAACAATGTCTGGTTTCCCAGAGTTACCGGCTGATGCGTAAGTTTCGAAGTCGGGCCCGAGGTGTGTTATTGTCCCGTGTACGATGAGAGCATGGAGGATTTTTCCTCCTGGGTTTCTAATATTGTGTCCTAAGGTTGTGTGCTTAGCATTGAGGTCTCCTATGAAGTATGCTGGATTGTTTTGCCTCACGAGTTATAAGATGTCCCCTGTAGGGAATATTGGCCTTCTGAATGTTAGATATGAAGTTCCAATAGTTATTGGGCCTCTTGTTGTATTTATTTCGGCTGCAAGAAAGTTACTTTGAAAGTTGTCAATGATTTTGTATTGTATGTTGCGTTTTATAGCTATTGCTATTCCGTCATGTGGTTCGTCGTGTATGCTCATTTGATGTACATGGTAGTTAAAGATCTTGATTTTGTCACTATTTTTCCGACCATTTGCGTTGATAAGGATGATGTCTGGGTCTATTGTGCTGTATATGTTAGTAAGTTCTGTTTTCCTCGTCAGAGTCCAGGCAAGGACGTTGTGTTGAATTATCTTTAATGATTTGTTTTGAGTAGTCGTGGATCCCGAGAACTTGGTGTAGGGTGTTTGCTGGCTCGTGTATCTCCTGGCGAGTGTCTATTCCTTTCCTCCTTTAATCCCGTTCTGATTTTCTTAAACTTAGTTATATCTACTCTTTCAATTTTGGTATATTTGGTGTTTATTAGTCCTGCATTTATCAATTGGTCGATGTAGGATTCTTCTACCCTGACATCTTCGTAGGTGAATTTGACTGTGCCTTCCTTGATTTCCTGCAGAAGTCTATCATTTGTTATTGTAGGTGGTGTGTTGACTGAGTAGAAGCGGATACCGATCTCATTTCCTAGGTCTGCTGGCTGCACCTCGCTTGGTGAAGATGGGGGGGCACGATGGCCAGAGTGGGATTCTTTTCTTGATTTCGTTTTGGTTGGGTCAGCTTTTGCAGGTTGTTGTTTCTCTGTTTGCTGAGTTGTGGAATCTGATTTGTGGTGTGGTGTAACCGGTTGGCTGATAGAGTCTATTTCCATGACGTTTTCTTCTGTGACTAGTTTGATTGTGTGTTCCTGTGGTTTGGTTATTCCTAGGCTATTCTCGGTGACAATTTTAAATATTTCTGTGGAGGGGGCGTCGTCTGGAAATTTCACCTCCGGCAGATTGTTTGCAGCAAACATTTCCCTGATCGTATTTCCAAAGGATCCTGGTTTTGCAATGTTGTTGATGTGTGCATGAATAATACTGGTTAGAATTGTGAAAGGTAATCCTTCGCTCAGATTGAGGTATGTAGGTTGCATGAGGGGATTTTCTTTGGCTTTCTTCAGGACTTTGGAGGTGGTATCTTGCAGCTTTGCAATTGCTGCATATGTCTTGTTAGGGTCTGTTTCTATCTTCTTATTTGTCTTTTCTTTTTCTCTCAGATTCCTGATTATTTCTTTCCTTATGGGACAGCGTGCTGCTAGTGTTCGGTGGTCCCCATTGCAGTTCAGGCATTTGGGGTTATATTTATTGCTACATTCTCTGAATGTGTGGCCCTCTGCTGCACATTAGGAGCAGAACTTCTTATCTTTTTGGGGGCAGTTTATTGCTAGATGATTGTATTTATAGCAGTTCCAACATGGTGTTATTGCGTAAAATCCCTCCTGCTCAATTTGTTGTTTTGGCAGATGGTAGTGGGAGATACAGAGGCCATTCTCTAGGGCTTTTTGTGCCATGGAGACCTCTCCAAACCTGACCTTCATCATGGTGGGAGCACCAGGCATTAGCACCACCTCCCCAACTCTAGCCCATGGGTTCTTCTCTTCTATATTGTTAGCAATGTAGCTTGGTGTTTCTTTCAGTATATTTCTGTCTACCCTTTTAATTACCACGGATTTTTTTGCACGTGGTTGTGGTGGTATTACTGTTTCAAATTCCCGTTCTTTTAATTTCTTTGTTGAGTCGGCAGAGAGCATATTGTCTACATCCTATTCTTCCGGGCACAGGATCTATGAAGGAGTCCTTTGTTTCGATCAAGGCGGCGAATTTGATGTTTATCTGGGCACATAGTAGTATGCCCAGTTCCTCCTTGCTTTTTTCGGATACGCCCCCCTGAAGGGAGCGTATCCGTATCCTGTTTCCAGTCCTAGTCCTAGTCCTAGTCATTTGCTTTGGTCGTTCTCCGTGGCATCAGTCTTGTTGTGATTTTACGGAAGTTACAGGCACCCTACCTATTCCGGGCGAGCAACCTAAACACAGGAATTACAGCACTCCCCACCGCCACTTGCTGGTCGAGTGGTCGTGGAGTGGTTCCTGTGTCACTCACCCAGGAGCCCCGTTAGGGGAACCTATTTCCCTATTGTTGATAAGTGCTCACTTATAGGCGTGAGCTTAAAGTGTACCTATTCAGGGGAGGGTGGAGTATTAAGGATTGCGACCCCCTTCCTAGGGGGACCCGCACGATCACGGTTACCCAGGAAGGCTCGGCGGAGGGATGGGTTCCGCTCCTACCCCTTTTCGTGTTCACAATCTCCAACAGTGGAGGTGAACAGTTACAGGGGGGACCCAAGGACGAATACACCTCTAATGTGCAGGTCCCCAGGCCAGAGCGAAAAAGAAGGAAGATCAAAGATAAGCAGCCACTGGTGCAAGTGACACCAGTGCGATCGCGGCCCAAGTCCGCTGCAGAAAGCCGTTACAGATCTCCCAATCAGGGCCGCCTCTGATCAGGAGTCACCCCTGATCAGTGGGGAGGCACAGAAAGGACGTTGTCTGGAACGAGCTTCCCGGTGTGTGAGTAATGGTGTTGAGGTGGTCGTTTTCGTTCGGGTCGTCAACGGTTGGAGACAGGCTGGCTGGCAGGCTTTGGCAGTGAAGAAGAGAGGTCCGTTCACGGCGAAGGCTCTGAGGGAGGTAGGTCACCACGAGGTCAGGTCTTATATAGCGGAGGTAGGCGTGGCTTAATAGTTGACCTCCGTCACGTAAGGCGGCGCTGGTTAACCTAGACCACGAGGCATACGAATTTTTGTCTTAGGTATCCCATAAATTTTTTGATCCTCTGCTTTCTCTTTATCCTTATTCAAGAGAAAACAAAATTTAGTTACAACTATGCAATAACATAGTGCATTAACACCACAAGGTACTTAACAGTGGTATGGTCGTTACAAGTCTTCACTATATAAACTAGGCGTAAGCAAGTTATAAACATGTTATAGCTACAGGTAATAGCATCACTAAACTATGCTCGCGATGAGTAAAGACTTCCTTGGCTAATAAGGATCATTTCCCGGCTCCTCATAACTTTGATAAGGTTTCGAACGTTTCAGCCCCTGTGTTGAGTCATTGTTATAAGTTATGGATCGCTTGCTACCTTCGCCAACATCCATGGTTGTAAATGACCCCTTTAAATGTTAGGTACACTGTTTCATCCTTAACACACCTTACTATACTGTTTCACTCAGAAGTAAGACACACACACACACACACACGTACGTCAAATATACTGTCCGATTCTGGGGTCACAAATTCTACTAATTCTACTTAACTCTACTCTTAATTTTAAGGTCGCTACCACCAGACCCCCCCTGGACAGTATGTAGCTCGTTAGGCTGCAGGCCGAGTAAGCTAGGCATTGGGTTGGGTTTTTCATTGACCAAATCGAGAGTGGGAAGAAGGGTGAAACATCAATCATGACTTAACTAATTTTTCCCTATAAAAACATATTGCATCCAAACACGATACAAAATGAGCTGGCCTTCATCAGAAGAACCACTATTATGTTCATTACACTTCACATCTATATATGTCCTTCATCAAATAACTACTATTATCAAATTCATTCTACATAACAACCAATGACCTCCTTACCTCTGTCATTCTTTCTCACCATAACACCCAACATATCAGACTGCACCATATGTTAGAGTATAGCACCATATGTTATAGCACCACATCTCGTATACACTCCACACCTACCAGTTTGGACCTCCGTGGTATTCTTAGGTACACATACCAGGTACCTCGTTCACACTCTGCTCTTGCTGAGTAGATGGGATACTTCCCAAGTAATCATACCGGTACTGGTTCCACGCCTGGTGTACTGGGCACATCATTGTCATTCCTAAAAACCCATTTTAATTCATATTACGCTACATAATATTCAAACCCACCGCGCTTGTAGACTCTCCGGAGAGACGTGTTTTTCCCATCCGTTTTACACTCAGGATCACTCCCAGTATGTCCCGCCTTCGAACACAGTTGTCACTACCTTTATTGCATTCTCTACTGGCAAACGCAACCTTGAATTAGTCTGTGTAAATCAACTTTAGTAATTCACCAGACCTTTGTCAACTGAGGGTCATCCTTGAATGAGTAACAGTTAAATTGTTTGTAATTTCTGTCATTGCGTGAGTAGCGATCGCTGGCAACTCAGGGGTATATAAACCAGTGCGAGGCTGGAGGAGTAGACCTCCTGTATCACCTTTCACCTTCGTTCTCAGGTATGTTTTGTGTTTATAACCATTCAGTTTGATTCAGTCTATTGTAGTGAATATCAGTGTTCATCAGTGTTCATGCTTAACAGTGGAATTGTCATTCACCTAGTGTAAGAAGTAATATAACGTAAATATCTGACGTGGCGAGACTGATGATTTGTTTGTGACCCACCATGCTTCTCAGATCAAGGGTGGGCTTAATTGAAACCCACCTGTCGCTCGGAGGCGGTGGATACCCAGCAGTGGTCAATATAGGAGTGATGGCGCTGATTCGGCATGATTAATCGGCTCTTCTCTACCTCGTGGGCCGAGGACCCCAGACCCACCTCGTGTCGGAGTGTAACCGACCACCACAGCAGTTGTTAGAGGCGCCAGTGCAATACCATGGGACAGGCCTTGGAGTTATGGTCCTCAGTGTGGTTGTATGTGTTTGTTAATAATTACCCCATGTTGGGTGGTGGAACCATGTCGGTGTTTGTATCAGTATTAGTGTATTGGGAGTAAGGACAAGGAACTGGTCCTGCCATGTAATGTAAGGTGACACCAGTTATTGTGTGCACGGTAAGAGTGTAATGTCTGAATAATTGCTGTTGAGTAAATAGGAAAATAAGGAAACAAGTACATAAGAAATACAGAGTCTGCAATAGGCCCAGGAGTTGAGCCTGGTAGTTATATGTTAATAACATCTATTTTCCCCTTTGATTTTATATTAATAAACTTGTTCTTTGAGAATTTTAGGAGTATTCATTTCTCCCACAGTAGTTACCTTTATTTCGGTATTACACTACCCATGTGCCTAGACCATCGACATGCTACCAAGAAGAACTGAGGATATGTAGTACCAAAAAGGAACTGAAGTGAGTAGAAGGAACATTTGAAAGAACTAAGACATGTTGTGGTTTCACCCTTCTTTCTCCTTGTCGATCTGGTCAATGAAAAACCTAACCCAATGCCCACTCCACTCTGCCCACTACCTAACTAGTGACATACTGTCCAGAGGGGGTCTGGCGACAGCGACCCTTAGAAATTAAGATTAGATTTAAGTATTCCCCCTTAGGATGTATTAAGGTACTCTAATCACGAACTGTTAGGATGTTGTAAAATGTATGTACACTACAGCGTTAGTGCTTTTGCATATTATTTCGCATAATATGAATCTTTGGAAGGGGAAGGCTTTGTACTGCGCACATCATTGTCATTCCTAAAAACCCATTATTATTAAGTCGCTCTACATAGCGACTGCGAAACTTCTCACACATACAATTATTTTCTCCTATCTTGGGTTGTGATATGTAGGGTATCCACAGATTTACAGTGGAGGTGCATCATGGCCATAAGCAGACACACCATACATGGTGAGTTCCACACAGTGATGGTAACGGCCGAGAATCTGGCCGCGTGCGTACCTGTTTTGGTGAGAGAGCGGGCGTCACTTAGCAAGGCCTGATGGGCTTGATAAGGGGATAAGAGAAAATGGAATCAATTGTTTGTTCTTTGATGGGAGAAGGGATGACACTAAAGTGTTCATGAAAGTTGGAGATTCTGACAAGTTGTTCCCTGCCATGGTGAAGGAGGAACACTACTCCTGATGCAGTGAACCAGGAGGGAAGTATTTGTGGCATTTCACTCCAGGGAAAGATGACATCAGGAAACCAGCTGAGATAGTGGCTGATAACATTGTGAACTGGCTCAGAGAGAGGAACGTAGACCAGACCCTGCAGGCCATTGGAGGGGACAGCACCAACACGAACACAGGGTGGCAAGGGGGGGTCATACAGTGGATAGAGCGGAAGATTGGGAGGAAGCTGGTCTGGATTGTTTGTGACCTCCACACCAACGAGTTGCCACTCAGACATCTGATCCAGGAGCTGGATGGCAAGACCCTTTCAAACAACAGATGGTCTGGTCCTCTTGGCAAGATGCTGGACTCTGCCACTGAGTTAGAAATAAATCCGAGCTTTGAAAAAATCACAGTTGGCCCTCCACTAGTTGAGCTTGCACATACTGTCATTGACGACCTGAGTACTGACCAGTACTATGGTTATATGATTTGCAGTGCCATCAAAACTGGGGTCATGCCTGATAGACTTGCTTACCTGCAGATAGGTCCAGTCTCACATTCTAGGTGGCTCACAACGGCTCTCAGGTTCTGCAGAATTTGGGTCGCTCATCATTAACTGAAAGGGAACCAGCTTCACAACCTGAGACTTATTGTCCAATCATCGTGAGTGTCTACTTGCCAAATTGGTTCAACACCACGGTCAAGTCATCGTTCTCCGAAGGTCCGAGGCATGTTCTCTTCCAGCTTGAGCTCCTGAGGAGTCAGCCAAGGAAGGTTGTTCAGATTGTGGAGCAGACTGTGAGGAGATCTTCCTGGTATGCTCATCCCGAGGCAGTTCTGCAGACAATGCTCTGCAGTAAGGATGAGGAGGAGAGAAGAGTGGCAGTCAAAAGGATCTTGGATATGAGACTTATGAGAGGATCTGGGCATGACGAATCAGTTGGTGACGATTCCTTCAGGGTCAGGAAGACTCCTGAAGTCAATCTAGGTGCCAAGACCCTCACTGATCTCATAGATCTGGATAACATCCAGGCTGGCAGTGAGCCCCCTCTTACCTGCAGCCTCACCAATGTTCAAGTCAGAGCTTTCCTGGACAACCCCATGCATGTCCCTGCCTGGCCCTCGCACACCCAGAGTATAGAGCGTTGTGTACAGCAAGTGAGCGAGGCCAGCAGTCACGTGTACAGCCAGGAGAGGAGGGAAGGCTACATCCGAGCTCAGGTGGTCAGCAGGGAGGTGATGAGTAGAAACAGAAGCAAGAAAGACATGTTCTCTATGGTGTGCAGCAACACCGGGTCGTAGTAGTAAAACCGGTTTTTGTATTTGATGATTTTGTTTTCTAAAGGAATATTAAATTTAATAAGTGTGTCAAGATCATTCGTTTCACTATGCTGGATCATTTTCATCCTAATAAATTAACCTGATACATATACTTTACTTTAAATAAGCTATTTAGTGGTGTTGGTAAAAGGGTGGGAATACTGAATTTTCATAAGATTTCAAGTTAAAATTTACCTAGCAAAAAATAAAAACTTTTCAAATCTGAAGATATCACATGATTCTGCACATAGAACTACATCATTACTACCAGTGTGCCGCGTTGATATTATAACCCAATGAATTTATCCAAGAACTAGCAAACCAGAACCTAACCTTAGTGTGTAATTTAGGATTAAAATATGTGTTTATAAGGCATGAGTTACAATATACCGGAAAGTGTTCATGTTTGAACCGTAAGAAATAAAAGTAAAAATTTAAGATTGGAAACTGTAGGCCTATGCTGTGATGAGCGACGGGGCACTGCCCTCAGTGTCCACCATTCTACCGTCACCTCAGGTCAGTGCCCTCTATCGGGCTACATCCCGCCCTGTAAAAAAGGCTTATATAGCAGTTATTACAGTTTAAAGCTTTGCCTGATGTCTAAGTGAAATAGTAATTTGTTAGGGTGTGTGATAACCGCCTATCAGGCATTATTTCTCAGTGTCCTCCGTTCTACCGTCACCTCAGGTCCCATGCGGTCGGAGTGCCTTGCTGGGCGGCAGCCATTATTCCTATGAGCGTCCCACCAGTTGGTGACTACTCCCAGCTATGCCAAACCACTGTGAACCTGTGGATTCCCAGCATACCACCCCAAATGAGTAGGAACAAATAAGGAAACGCGTGTGAAACTCCGCCGTCGTCACTTGGAGCGACCTATAATACCAGGCGTAGAAATAGTACTGGTATGTCTCTTGGTGTAGCCCTCGTCTCTACCCACCGAGGGCGGTGTGCGAACGAGGTGCCTGATATGTATACCTAGAAATTACAAGGAGTCCCATACTTGCAGGTGTGGAGTGTAACAGGTGTGTTGAGATGGTGCTACAGGGAGGTGCGATGGTGGTACTATGTATGATGGTGGAGCAGTCTGACGTGTTAAGGGGTAGTGTAAGAAGGAATAACCGAGGTAAGGAGATCACGGATTGTTATGCAATAAGTATGTGGATGACATGCATTTAATGTAAGACGCCTGGTGGCGAGCAGGGTAACCAACATCTTCGTTGTTCTTCTGAGGAAGGCCAACTCACTTGTATGTTTTTTTACCAGTATGTTTTATAAGGAATAAATTAATTAAGACATGTTATGGTTTCACCCTTTTTTCCCCTTATCGATCTGGTCAATGAAAACCCTAACTCCATACTGCCCAGAGGGGGTCTGGTGGCAGCAACCCTTAAAATTAAGACTATAGTTATGTTTTCCCCTTAGAATTAGTGACCCCAGAATCTGGCAGTATATAAGGACCCCTCCATTTGGCATTCAATTTCTTACTAGTCCCTTGAAGAGGTACTTCATTTCTCACTCATACCATTTGTCCCAATTGTACCTCTTGGTTAACTCTATATTTATTGGCTCTTTGTCTAACTTCCCTTGTCGTTCTCTCGTAAGTTTCTTTTATCAATCGGTGAGCTTCTCTCAACCCTTCACTACTCTTATTCTCTATTACAGGTAAATCAATGCCCACTTGTCGGTGTGCATGTCTGGAAAAGAAAGCAAGTTGAGGTTGCACTCCAGTAGTGGTGTGCATAGAAGTATTTAAAGCGCATTGCGTAAGGCCTAAGAACTAGGGCCATGGTCTTGGGCTATCTTCACACATGATGGCAAGGAGGGTTTTAGAGGTTCCGTGCAATCTTACTGTAGCACTTTTGCCCCGGGGATGGTAAGGCAAGGTGAAATATGATCTAATGTTGCTCTTTCTACAAAATTCCTTAAAGTGGGCAGCTGTAAATTCCCCTCCATTATTGGCAATCACCGTTTTGGGGCTACCAAATACATTAGTGAATTTATCAAATTTTCGGGTAACTTCTTGGGTCGTCTTGGTGCGAAGAGGGTAGAAGTTAAAAAATCTAGAGTATTGAACGATGACCGTCAGCACATACCGGTAATCATTGACACCAGCATGCACGTCAGTCAAGTCGACAGAAACTCGTTCGAGAGGTTTGGTAACTACCGGCATGGCTTGCCATTGTTGGGCGAGTCCTTTAGTCCCCTTAAATCTTTGACAGTTTTCACAAGATTTTACAAATTTGATACAATCCTTGCGGTAGTTCGGCCAATAGAATAGACTTTTTGCTCTGTCTATGGTTTTCCACTGTCCTAAGTGGCCTGACTTTGCACTATTGTGTGTAACCGCCCAATGAGTGACTTGGGATAAGGAGACCCTTGCACGTAGGACTGGATGGTTCTTTATTCGGTCATAACCTGCAGAGTACAAATTACATATGTTACATATGAGATAATTAATTCAATCTTATGTTCCATCACTATTAACGACTACATATAATATATTTGAGTAGATTAGGGTGTTAAACCATATAAAACTTACGTGTTTCGGGTCTAATGTAGGACTTATTAACTCCCTGACTTGATAGTTCACTGGACGGATAGAGAGTGCTCGAGCTAGTCAGCCTAGGAGAGGGCCAGCTGTTTTACACCTCAGCAAAGCTCGTTGTCAACACTCCCTCTGTCTCTATCCTGTCCCCCCCCCTCCTTCTCTCTTTCTATTCCTCTCTCTCTCTCTCTCTCCCTCCCTTGTAGTTTATTCTACTGGCGGTAACATTGTGTATTAACTCTATGGCGGCTTCACGTAAATGATCAGGTAGTACCAGGCAATAGAGTAATGCTTTGTCAATCTGTTCTTGTACTAGGTATAAAGCTCCATTAACTACTTCAAACTTATCAATGGTGGTTCTATGCATAGGTAACTTTTCTCCTGTCATATACTGTAGGAGTTCTTCTCACCTTGGTTCTTTCTGTTGTTCTAGTCCAAGTTCTGCATGTGTTAAACCATCTAGCCTGGGAAATTGAGCTGCTAGGTTTTCCAGCACCACTTCCCTAAGGCTGTACCTGGTCAACTTAACGCGTCAGCTACAACATTTGCTTTACCGGGCTTATAATCAATGACAGAGGAATATTCTCTCATTTCTAACATTCACCTGTTCATTCTTTGGCTCTTGGTCTCCTTCCTAATAACTGAAGTCAGAGGTTGATGGTCAGTTTTGATAGTAAATTATGTACCCCACAGAAAATGATGGAAGAACCGGCATGCTAACACAATTCCAAGTGCTTCCTTATCAGTGGTGGAATAATGAGTCTCAGCGGGTTTTCACTTTCTGGAAAAAAAGCCGACCGGACGTAGAGAGCCATCTTCCTGTACCTGGTTAAGGGAAGCTCTTACACAAACATCACTGGCATCACTGTGCAATTCAAAAGATTGGTCCATATTTGCTTTAACGAGGACTGGAAATGATGTGAGAGCTTGTTTTAAGGTATCAAATGATTTTTGACACTTATCGGTCTACACAAAATCAACACTGCCCTTAGTGAGCTCGGTGATAGGAACTGCTATCTTGGCAAACTTGGGAACATGTTTACGATAGAAGCTACACATTCCTAAAAATCGACGAGCTTGCTTCACATTAGTTGGGGCCTTACATTCTGATACCGATTGGACATTCTCTGGATCAAGTTCAATGCCTCTTTCTGACACTACATGCCCTAAAAATTTGACATGTTGTTGGCCAAACTGACACTTCGATAAGTTTAACTTGATTCCCATCAAATACTCTGGCTAGCCTGTCTAACAAGATGGCAAAATCATTAGCCCACACTATAACATCATCTAGGTAGTTCCTTACCCAGTCCTTCGCTGCTAAAGGGGCTAATACTCGGTTTACTGCTCTGGTAAAAATGGCTGGACTGGCTGAAAGGCCAAAGGGTAAGCGTGTAAGCCTCCATAAGTTTTAACCATCACTTAATGTGGTTAGGTCTCGACTTTTGTCGTTAAGTGTCACTTGATATTATGCGTCTTTCAAGTCTAAAATAGCATAATATTTATTTCCTGCCGCTTTCTCTACTAATTCATCTAACCTGGGTAAGGGTTGTATATTTACTTTCAAGTGTTGGTTTACCGCTCTGAAATCTAAACACATACGTTTGGAACCGATGGGCTTAGTGACTAAGACTAGGGGAGATAACCAAGCAACTGTTGACGGCTCAATGATGTGTCTGTCTTGCATGTCGGTGATCATGTCTTTAATGATAGCTTTAGACTTTTGAGGGTGTCGATATTATGGTCCTCTAACTGGGTTATCATTGGCTAATTGGATGGTACCTATTTCCTGAGGCTCTAACACAAACAAGGCCGTGTGATTTAGAATTAAATTTTTCAACATCTTACACATATCTCTAGTCAAATGTGGCCATTGTTGATTTCTTATTAGTTCTTTCAACTTCCCCTGTCTAGTGCTTTCCGTATTTACTTCATCACAATCTGAATATGTCTCACTGTATCAATGGAAGATGTTGGTATGCCATTACAGATCACACAAGGGATGGGTGAGACACTAGTATTTTTAAATGGAATGACTTTCTAGGTACTAGAAGGCCTATTCCTTTTTTCAAGTTGTATTGCTAAATGATGGGGTGCACACAAGGAAATTCCATTAGTTTGACTGACTTTACCTAACTCATCATATACTTGTGGAATGTTCCCCAGGATAGTCCCTTTATTATCAAAGTAAGAAATCTCTTGCTCCGGGATTAGTTCATAATACCCAATTATAGTACCGGTGCACAAACAAACTGCCTTCTGGGTTACATTACTAAGAGGAACATATATGCATGAATCAGAACGTACTCTCACACATATCTCGGGATATTGTTTGAAATATCGATGGGTAAATATGAGACGTAAGGTCTGACCTTCTTCTGCTTTAACTTTAATGGCTCTAACCTGTGATCTATGGCTAGGTAATATGGTTTTCTTATTAGCGTGGATATGCGTGAACCCTGGTGAACCGGCTAGGGTTGTCTTTGAGAACAATCGGTCAATATGTTTGATTCCTTTGGAGTTTTCCTTTACAGGTAACCTCCCACATATATGGGCATGACCTCCCCATACGAAAATTCTCTTTCTCCGTTCCCATTCTACTCTAAATCTCCCAAGGATGTCAGCTCCCAATGACATGTCAGCGTCGATGTAATGATCATTACAGATCAGAGCTTGATGACTGATTTTCTATTTAGGAGTTACATTTACTATTACTACTACGGTGCCTTTCACATTCAGCTCATCCCCGGTAACACCTATATATTTGTGTTTACAAGGCCTAATGGGCCCTACCCATACAGTGTTAACAAAACTTTAAGAAATTAAAATCACTTCACTGCCTGTATCAATTAACGCTGTAAAATTACGTCCTCCCACTGGCAAGTGTATGAAAGGGGAAACACTGGAAGGAATCCCTTCCCGTCACTGACGAGAAGGTTGGATGCGAGCTCGGCGTCCGAGACAGTTTGGTTGGAACCTCCGGCAACCCGTTCTCAGACAATCCCAACATGAACTTTTCGGAGGTTTCATTGGACAAATTTCAGGAGTGTGTTCTGGCGTTCTACAGTACCCACAATATGGTCCACGTCGCTGGGCCACCAAAGTTGGGCGGGGTGTTACACTTGGAATTGGTTCATTTACTTCTCGTGGTACACTTGCTTTCTTTCCTGCATTCCCTCCCATACGAGACCCTCTTTCGTTCACAACGGTCTCATACACCGGTCCTATTTGACATTCACAAAACTCTCTATTGGATAAGATTCAGACATATACCCCTTCATCTCGGCTTGCAATTGCCTTGGTAAATTGTCAAACATTTTCTCTTTTATATTTTTATCTCGCCCTGGCAGTCTCCCAAATCTACCTTCCAGGGCGACAAATCATGGCTTTAAGTTCTCCCAAAAACCAGCGGGGATTATCATTCACATCATAATTCAGCTGGGTGATATCAGACCAGGCATCCTCAAAAGTTATTCGACTCACAAACAAGGTTCTTAAAGCCCGTTTTATACCGTCCCAAACCTTTTCACCTAACTGACCAACCTCAGTTTTGACCATGGTGGAGACACGTCTATCCATTCGACTGGTAGCTACCTCCCATCTATCCTGAGGATCTACGGCTAAATACTCCACTCGACGACAAAAATCAGTTATAGTCTCTAGAGCCTCCAACCCTACTAACTCATCCAATGTCAATCTCGGAACATCTTTAGGACCCAGCAAAGGAGAACCTTTATAATATTTAGATTTAGGGGATGAAATAAAGTGGACCCTTGGGTGGCTAGGGGATCTGGCGCTAGCAAAGGCACCATCTACAAACTGACTACTCTCCTGCCCTGGTGACGGGTTTTGAGGGGAAGGGTTAGATAAGGGCCGACCAACAATCGGGAGAGGGGAGCTCCCATCACTGACTGTGAGTGCTGGTCGGCCTGCCATAACTTGTTCTAGCAGCACTTGAAGTGTCTGCAGGACTTAGTTTGGCTCTACTGGGGGTTCACCTGTGCCCGGCTCCTGACTACCTCTGACTTCAGCCATCCTGCCTTGAAGCTACACTTCTTGCTACCCGTAAGATACACTCCCCCAATTGGCAAAAATAAAAATAAAAATGTGGTAAGGCACTCTTAAGTATTCTTAAAGCCGCTGTACACCTCTATAACCAAAAGGGATCCAGACGGTCACACAGAAGGTCAACGATCTCTAAAGAGAACACTACACAGTTTCAATCCACAAGCTCATCAGAGTAAGGCTCAAAATAAAAGATTTGATGATACTTGACGAGAATGTCGCAAGAAAGTATAACTCTTTAGATTTCACGAATGATTTACATAAAAGCAGATTTCCTGTACTCAACACGTATTCACCGTCTCTTTCAATTATCTAAGCACTGTTTTAACACTTCACTATTTGCTCTGTGATGTATTTCCAACAATCCATTTTCAGAGATTGCCTTGTTATAGATGTCCATATCACCACAATTGCTGAAAATACACCTTCATTAGTTATCAAGTATATATAACATATGTATTAACAATGCATATCAGTCTACACTGAAAGAAATTGTAATACAGTATGTGATAAAATTTTCAGTTAAAAGAAACAGATTTAAAATACCACACTGAAAAATCTAACACCAAACTTACGTTATATTAATAAATTCAATTGTCATACCCTTTCTAGTTAGTTCACAATTGAGGTCATTAGCAAAAAAATAATAATAACATACACACATAAAAAAATCATATAACACTCAACTCGGGTTATATAAAATAAATTCAAGAGTTAGAAAAATACTTCAAGTGAGAATCTGAACACTTTCTATTGAAATCGCTCCATAACTTCCAATAAATGTCACAACTACAAATACAAGATTGGATTACATAACCTTTGTACATATGACACTTCAGGTGACACTCAGAAATGAACATTGTTCATTACAGTCTTAACAAGGCAGATGTATACTGCCCACTCAATGTCTGTAAATATCAATGTATTAATCCACTGGTCACAAAATAAAAATTACATTATTGTGCAATTACCACTTTTCTAAATTTCACGCAATAAAAAAAATACAAGTTAGGTAGCTTACCAAAAAAAAAAATGGTGCATTTCCTAACTCTTGTGAAAAAAAAAAATTCTCACTTTCATACTATTTACGTCTGTGCACGATTAGTGAACATAGCTACCACAGGTATCAGATGAAAATATAAGAGATCAATGATCTGGAAAGAGGATAAATGTATCAGACCTGTGTGAAGTGTCGGAAGTGATCCAGAAACTATACTTCAAAGAAAATATCTTGTATGCCTCGGTGTGAGCTTAATACACTCGTTATCTCATGTGATGACTAACCACGAACAAAGCAATGATCAGAGAATCTGAAGAATGTGTTCAATGATTGCAACGAGTGAGGGGAGGATCCCTAAATACAGATTGAAGTGGAGTGGATATACCCACGCCGTGAAAATACGACGCTAGACTTGGTCTATGTTGGCGTCCATTCCGCCCCAGGCTACAGTTTTCAGTTAATGATATAGCCCAATTACTTTCCCCAAGAACTGGCAAGCCAGATCCTTACTTTAGTATGTAATTTAGGATTAAGACATATAATTATAAGGCATAAGGTTCACAATAGATAGGAAAGTGTATATGTGAGAACCAGAATAATATCAAAGTGAAAATTAAAGATTGGAAACTGTAGGCCTAGTTCAGTGAGAGACTCGAGCCATCTTCATTAGTGACGCCCGCTCTCTCACCGAAACAGGTCAGTGAACTCCATCGTGCTCCATTCAGCCCTAAAAATACTTATCTAGCAGTTTTTTACATCTTAAAACCTTGCATCATGTTATAAAGTGAAGTAACAGTTGCATAAGTGTGTGGTGATAAGAGCCCATTAGGCCTTGCTTAGTGACGCCAAGGGGGGGGGGGGGGGTCACTGCTCCCAGGCAGGAGCCCTGTTTTATAGGTAGAATTGGGATGTAATCAAGGAAGATGACTACAAGCATTAGAATAAAACATAGAGATAAGGGACACTATTGGAAGAGAAAAGTGGCAGAAATCTCTTACAACAAATTGCAAGTCCCACTAACAAGAATATTTAGCACCAACGAAGGTTTCAAAGTAATCTGTAAAGATGACTTTGACTCAGACAAAATCCTTTCAAAAGAAGTCAGAGATGTATTTTACAATGAAGGACTTGTTGTTGTCATGCCACCAACTGAAAAAGCAAAAAGATCAGTTTTCGTTCGTCAAGTCGACCAAGAGATCGGGAGGAAGACATCTGAAGATCTGAAAGTTGAACTGGAACGCCAAAACAGTTGGATGAAGATCGAGGAAGTCATCAAGATAAAAGACTACACTCATGTTTTCAAGATTACCTTCGAAGAAGTTTCAATGGCTGAAAAGTTTTACAACAGGGCTTTCTAATATTTAATATGTCAGTAACACCTCATCAAATAAAGAAGGAAACATTCATCAGTCTGCAAACTTGCTTTTCCTGTTACAAATTTGAAGAACACGCAACTAGAGACTGTCCAGAAAAAGAGAAAAAGTACTGCTCAGATTGTGCAGGCGACGACCATACCTACACTGAATGTAAGAACACACATGTTGGCTGTCTCAACTGTAAGAGAAACGGGAATGCATACATAGGACACAGGACGTTAGCAATGGCATGCCCAATAAAAAAACACATGATAAAGTACAAGGAACAAGAAACAAGGAAAAAGGAACAAGACAAGAAGGATACGACATACGTCGAAATAGCCAAGAGAGCGGTCCAAGAGGCTCACACACCAGAATCCACCATATTAAACTTAAGTGAACCAATACATGACAAGGTAATGATTAGTATGATCCATGCACATCTGCACAATATCACTGCACCCGGATCATACAATGAGGAGTTAAGGAAAATGTTTAAATTGAATAACCTACCAGAGATGATATTCCCAGAGAATCCAGAATCCGAAAAAATATTTCAGGCAACATACTCAAGCGAACTGAGAGAAAGACTAGAGCTAGACAAACAAAGGTTTGAGCAAGGAGCAACAGCTGATACACAAGGAACACAAGCGACTGATAGAGATCCCAGACAAATGACTAGAAGTGACAAAGAGAAGATAGAAATAACAAAAGGACAGACTACAAGACAAAGGATAAGGAGGAGAGAAGATAAGATGGAGACTGATCACATTATACAACCTGAATCTGCTGAAGATATGGATTAAAAGTTATCACTACAACAAAACATGGAATCCCAACATCGAGACCAACAGGAGGGACAATAGCAAAAAACTGTGAAGGAGGGATATACAAGTGGACATATCAAGAAAAATCCCTAAGTGAAGATTACGTCTGGACACTAATCACTATGGACAAACTAAAGATTACGACCAATGACTTTAAAATAGTAGACCCGTCAGAGTTTAAAAGAGTCAGAAGCGGGAAACAGGACGATAGGTCTCCACTCCAACTTCCACAATCCAAGTATAAGAAATAATGGACAATAGACAAACAGTAAGAACTTTAAGAATGATGCAACACAACGTAAGAAACTGGAAGACCGAGAGAATTAACCTAAGTAATATATATCAAGAAATGGACCCTGACATTATACTAATAAACAGTCACGGTGAGACAGACAACAACAACATAAAACTCTTTAACTATTATGTAAACCAAAGAAATAAACCGGGCGAGAAAAATGACGGAGTAGTTATAGCGGTTAAAAGAAACTTAAAATATAAACTAATCGATGACTTTCAGGATGAATTTCTAGCAATAAAAATAAATACAACTCAAGGAGACGTAATTATTGCTTCTACTTATCT
The DNA here is from genome assembly GCA_958450375.1 of Homarus gammarus. Classification (NCBI taxonomy): domain Eukaryota; kingdom Metazoa; phylum Arthropoda; class Malacostraca; order Decapoda; family Nephropidae; genus Homarus; species Homarus gammarus. The sequence goes on along the minus strand of CAUDMG010003409.1, from coordinate 72,868 downwards.
GCCACCGAGACGACCCTACTTACCTATAGAAGACCTATTAAAATTGGCTAACAATAGTCATCCGATGTACATCTTAGGAGACTTTAACGCGAGACACAGGATTTTCGACAATACAAATAATAACGCCGTGGGAAACGCCCTTACTCAATTAATAAACCTAGGGAAAATCAATCATCTAGGTCCTAACTTTCCAACCTGGAGAAATCACAATACACAATCGACACCAGACAAAATTTTTACCAACAACAAAGCCTTTTTCAATTACCATATAATACAAGGACCTCTTACAGGCAGTGACCATCTGTCAACAAGCCCCATACAGACCCCAATAAAAAAGAGACTGAAAATGAGTAAAACAGACTGGGACAGCTTCAAAGACGACTTATGTAATCACCACTCGATTAACCTACAAGGGAAAACAACAGAAATGGACAGACTGCACTCAGCAATAAAAACATCTATAACCAAACACATTCCTACTTCACACTTTAGAACATTACCCAACAACAGACTACCAGAAGAAGTTAAATTAATCCAAACCCATTACAATGAAATAAACAGGTATATGGAAAGACACGGCAGTAACAGATGGCTATATACGACGCAGACAGCACTACAGATAAAATTCAGAGGCGCATGTAAGGAAGCAAACAATAAAAAATTTAATGATATTATAATGGCGGCTGACATGACTAAAGACACAAAAACATTTTGGACTTCCATAAACAAGATGATGGGGCACAGCAAGCAAAAAACACCATACATTAAAGACCAAAATGGAACAAAACTGCACGAGGAAAATGAACAAGAGTCAGCATTCAAAAGGGAATGGGTAAAAGTTTTTAAAATATCAGATGAGGAAAATGAAGATTTTGATAGTGAACACGAAGAAAGGATAAAAGACGAAATGGGAAGACACATACATAGAATCACCCCAAAGCAATATATAGACTATAACTAATTACCTAATAATCAAATAATAACCATGGGAGAAATGATGCACTGTCTGAGGAAGTTTAAGGAAAAAGCCCCCGGGCTCACAGGTATTACACGAAATATGATCATGAATCTACCTGAAAACATCTTAAAAACACTATTAAACATTTATAACGCATGCTTAATAACCGGTTACTTTCCAGACAAACTAAAATATGCTAAAATGATATTTATTCCCAAGGAGGGTAAGGACAATAAGGAACTATTAAACTACAGGCCAATATCTTTATTAGAAATTACCGGGAAACTATTGGAAAAAATTTTAAATTCAAGACTTATAACCTTTTTAACACAACATGGGAAAACTATCAATAGACAACATGGATTTATGCCCAATAGAAATACCCTAACTGCAATAGCTACAATAACGGAAATAATTGCAATAGAAAAAAGCAGGGGGAACCAGATCAATATAATTTTAAGGGACGTTTCTAAGGCTTTTGATAAAGTTTGGCATATAGGCTTAAAATATAAAATATTAAAATTGGGACTTAACGAATACTTGCTAAGAATATTGTGTAACTATTTAGATGATAGGAGAGCGCAAATTCAAATTGGAAACTTTATGGGAACTATGTTTAATCTTGAGAGTGGAGTACCCCAAGGAGGATGCCTTTCTCCAACACTATATAGAATTTATACCTCAGACACACCTCAACCTACCCCCTTTAGCGAATATGTAATGTTTGCTGATGACATTACTTAAATAGTATCATACCCAGGAAAATCAACCCAATTTATGGCACTCTACACGGTAAGAGCGATAAAAAATATAAATGATTTTGAGAAAAAATGGAAAATCAGGACAAATAAGAACAAATTCAAGATAATACCAATAGCCAAGATCAAAACAAGTCCAGTAATAGTCGACCAGGAACTATACCCATACGACACTGAATGCAGGATGCTTGGACTAAAACTAACAAAAAGAGGATATATAACATACTTAAAAGAAAAAGAACGACAGGCAAGAATAAGATTATCAAAAATAAAACGCTTTAAGAACTTTAGCATTAATAACAAGAGAAAGATATATATTGCCCTTGTCAAATCAATTATGGACTACCCACCCATCCCATTGAACACTCTTAGTAAAACGAGCATTAAAAGGTTACAAACAGTACAAAATATAGCCCTCAGATTTATATATAACATAAAATATACAGACCACATCAATAATGAACAGCTACACAAGAGAGCAAACCTCCTAGCATTCAATGTAGAAATACACAACAAAGCTGCAAATATTTGGAAAAAGTGACTGAACTTAACACAGAAACATATCAAAATTGGATAAATAATATAGACAACGAAGAATTCCAAGAACACAGTTGGTTTAAATCAGCCAGGAAGAAAGTAATTGAACCATCTCCTGCCCCAATATACACATAAAACATTAATAGAGAGAATAAAAGATGAGAGTGACCTACCAGCTCCACTAAGAACCTGGCAGGCCTCTCAATGCAGTGTACCTTCAGACTAACATAACTAATATTTAACATTTAACTAACATCTTAGCAACAAAAAAAAAATGTGACTACCCTCCCAGCTACACAAGGACCTGGGCGGGCACACTAACTCTATCGCAAAAAAAAAAAATAATAATAATAATGTGATTACCCTCCCAGCTACATCAGCCAGGAAGAAGTAATTGAACCACCTCCTGCCCCAATATACACATATACACATAAAACATTAATAGAGAAAATAAAAGATGATAGTGACCTACAGCTCCACTAAAAACCTGGCAGGCCTCTCCATACAGTGTACCTTTAGACTAACACCGCTAACACTTAACTAACACCTTAGCAAAAAAAAAAAAAAAAAAAAAATGTGACTACCCTCCCAGTTACACAAGGACCTGGGCGGGCTCACAAACTCCAACAATAAATAAAAAATAATAATAATAAGCAGCACTATATAAATAAACCAATATTAATACAAAGGTCTGACGACCCAAGAGAGCAGAACAAAGATAAAACACCAATAGGAAAGATGAATCGATCTGGTTGAGCCCAGATTCTTTCTACTCCTACTGTATTTCAGTTTCACCACTTTTCCTTAAACCCCTAATAATCTTCTTTCACCTCATAACTAAAGACTCCGTACCGTACCGTTGGTGAGGCCTGCTCTCTCACCAAAACAGGTACGCACGCGGCCAGAGTCTCGGCCATTACCACCACTGTGAGGAACTCACCATGTGTGGTGTGTCTGCTTATGGCCATGATGCACCTCCACTGTGAATCTGTGGATACCCTACATATCACCATCCAGGATAGGAGAAAATAATTGTATGTTTGAGAATTTTTGCGGTCGCTACATGGAGCGACTTAATAATAGCAGGCGTGGAACCAGTACTGGTATGATTACTTGAGAAGTATCCCATCTACTCAGCAAGAGTAGAGTGTGAACGAGGTACCTGGTATGTGTATAAGGGCGGGGATTTTCTTCTTCTTCCTTATATTCTTATTTCATACTTCTTTCTTTGTCTTATTTCCTTCATTTGTTCTGTCTAATTATTTAATTTCATGGTTACTTCATAACCTCAGTCCTTTGGTAGCATGGCGAGGGTTAGGGCACAAGGGTACTGTAATTCTGGTATCAAGTCATTGGGCAAAAATATAGGTGGATACTGAGGGGAAATGATACCCTTAATATACTCTAAGAAATGGTTTATTAATATAAAATTAAATTAGGTAAAAGATGTCATTAGCATACAACTACAAGGTTCAACTCCTTGGCCTTACTCATCTGCAATTCCAAGTGGATACTCTTCCTTCTTACAATATTACTGGTGGTACATTACATTAACATACAGCTTCAAGGATCAACTCCTTGACTTTACTCAACTGCAATTCCAATTAGCTACTCTTGCTTCTTGCAACATTACTGGTGGTACATTTCATTAACATACAGCTACAAGACAAACTTACATATGGTATCTTCAGTAGAACTGTTGGTAGTGCATATGGAGGATGCATTCACAACACATAACACTATAATACTGATACTAACAATTTTATGGGTTCACTACCCAACATGGGAAAATTATATTCCAGTTAATTATCTCCAACCATATATAACAAATACTGTGGACCATATAACTTCAAGGAGTGTCCCAGGGTATAACACTGGCGTCTCAACAAAGGAAGATCGCTGTTATGGTCGGTTGTAGTCTGACACGTGGCAAGAGTCTGGGGTCTAGTTCCTAAGATGCGGACTGGAGCAGTTTAATCCTGCCGAATCAGCGACATCGTCCAATACAGCTAACTGTTAGGTAGCCACCGACCCCGGGCAGCCGGTGGGGTGTTCAAATTACCCACACACTGGACATAAGAACATAAGAACATAAGAATGGAGGAAACTGCAGCGGGCCTATTGGCCCATACTGGGCAGTCCCGTTTACACCCAACCCCTATTGCTCATATGAGCATCCAACCTATGTTTGAAGCAATTCAGCGTATTCGAGTTAATGATGATATTTGGTAACTTGCTCCATTCATCCACTACTCTGTTTCCAAACCAGTGTTTACCTATTTCACGCCTAAATCTAAATTTGTCTAATTTAAAACCATTTTTACGAGTTCGCTCCTGGTTGGATAATTTGAGTACCTTTGTAATGTCCCCTTTGTTTAGCCCTGCCTTCCACTTATACACCTCTATCAGGTCGCCCCTCGCTCTACGTCTCTCGAGGGAGTGCAAATTAAGAAGCTTTAACCTGTCTCTATACTCAAGGTTCCTAATCCCCGGGATTAGTCTTGTCATTCTCCTCTGAATTCTTTCCAAGGATTCTATATCCATCCTGTATTACTGTGACCAGAACTGAACTGCGTAATCCAGGTGTGGTCTCACAGGAGCAAGATACAGTTTTAGGATGACCTCGCTAGTCTTGTAACTAACACTCCTTTGTATGAACCCAAGTACTTTATTAGCCTTGTTACGAGCAAAAACACATTGTTTACTTGGCTTAAGGTTCCTACTTATCATTACTCCTAAATCTCTCTCGCAGTCGGATTTCTCTATGGCATCGTTGTTCATCTGGTATCTGGTTTCCCTGTTTACATCTCCTATACTGAGTACTTTACATTTGTCGACATTGAATTTCATCTGCCATTTTTCAGACCATTGGAAAAATTTGTTTAGATCTTCCTGTAGTTTTGCCGAGTCCTCGTCAGATTTGATAACACGTCCTATTTTAGTGTCATCAGCAAATTTACTCATGTTGCTGTCTATGCCGATATCTATGTCGTTTATGTATATAATAAACAATAATGGTCCAAGTACTGAGCCTTGGGGAACTCCACTTGTGACGTTGCTCCAATGGGACTTAGTGCCGTTAATGCTCACTCGCTGTTTCCTGTCCTGTAACCACGCCCTAATCCATTTAAGGATGTCACCTTTGATGCCATGAGCTTCTACCTTTCTAATTAGTCTTTCGTGGGGGACTCTGTCGAAGGCTTTGCTAAAGTCGAGGTATACCACATCATAATTGTGCCCCTCGTCCACTGATTCGAAAACTGATGAAAAGAATGTTAATAGATTAGTTAGGCAAGAACGTCCGCTTGTGAAGCCATGCTGGGAATCATTGATCAATCTGTGCTTCTCCAGGTGATTTCGAATAGAGTTTGAAATGATTGCTTCCAGTAATTTGCCTACTATTGATGTTAGACTGATTGGGCGGTAGTTAGAGGATTGTGATCTATCCCCCTTCTTGAAAATCGGTATTACATTCGCTATCCTCCAGGATTCTGGTACTACACCTGTTTTTAAGAACATGTTAAACAACTTTGCTAAGGGCATACTAAGCTCTTCCTTACATTCCTTTAATACTCTGGCAAATATCTCATCGGGACCAGGTGACTTATTCGGCTTTAGTTTGTCTATTTGCTTACTAACATCGTTACTAGTCACTACTATCTCACTTAATTTGTTTTCTTCACTATCTCTGAATAGAGTCGGTGCCTCGGGTATCATGTTTAAATTTTCGGTGGTGAAAACTGTTGAAAAATATTTATTCAAATTATTGCTCATTTCTCCGTCGTTATCAGTGAGCTCGCCGGAGTCTGACCGTATTGGTCCAATCTTTTCTCGTGTTTTAGTTTGATACATTTGGTAGAATCCTTTGGGGTTTGTCTTTGCCTCCCTTGCTATCCTTACCTCATTATTCCTCTTTGCTTTCCTTATCTCGGTTTTAACCCTACTCGCCAATACCCTATAATAGTCCCGGAGGTGAATTTCGCCACGATTTATCCTTCTACCTATAGCCTTCCTTTGGCCAATGATGTTCTGTAAATAATTATTTATCCATTTAGGGTCATTGTTGTCTGTTCTGAGTTTTTTGTATGGTATGTTCTGCCTTTGTGCATTAAGTAACTCACTTTATAAATTGTCGTGGAACTCGGCAATCTCAGATCTCGTTATCAGGTCGGTGTCATCTGTCAGGTTCACGGCCAAGTGCGACACCCCCTCTCTCAGCTGCCTCTTTAAACTGTCAAAGTTTGCCCTTCTGAGATCTGGTACTATAGTGGAATTTTCCTTACGTCTGCCCTGAAAATCTAAGGGGAATCGAATTTCTTTGTGATCGCTGTTTGCAAGTTCGTTCCCTACCTCGACATTGCTAATGAGGTTTTCTCTGTTGGACAGAACTAAATCCAGTATATTATTACCCCGTGTGGGTTCGGTTATATGTTGACTTAGGAAACAGCCCTGGATCGTCTCGAGAAAATCCTCTGATTCTGAGTTACCCGTAAGGACCGTCCAATCTATTTGGCCAAGGTTAAAGTCGCCTACTATACAGACTTTGTTGTGTATGGAAGCTCTGCGCATTTCATCCCAGATAAGTCGCTCATTGACGCTATCAAGATTGGGGGGTCTATATATTACTCCTGTGATTAATTTTTCCCGACCGTCGCTTAATTCTATCCAAATTGTTTCTGTATTCCTCTCAGTTTTTATTTCCTTATTTATTTCACACTTCAGATTATCCCTAACATAGATTGCTACTCCGCCTCCTTTCCTGGTCTGCCTATCGGTATGGAACAGTTTGTAACCCGCAATTTGGTATTCGACTGGTAATTCACGTGTGTCTAGGTTGATCCATGTTTCAGTGAATGCAATTATATCGATTTCTTCGGTACATACCAAGGCCTTAATATCATCCATTTTGTTTCTCATACTTCTAGTGTTCGCGTAGTACACATTTAAGTTAGTCGTGTTCTGAGTCCTCCCCTTACCGCGTTTAGTTTTAAACTCCCTGTCTAATTTAGTTTTGTCATCATTCCTAACACTATTTCCTTGTAATCTTTCGCCTTGTTTACCCGCTCCCACTGCAGTCTCCTCCACCCCCGTGCCCATATGTTCTCTTAGCAGTTTAAAGACTTCGATATCTTTTGAACTGCCCCCTCTAGAGCCCCAGCCAGGGTTGCTACTCCATCCCTAGACAGGTGCACCCCATCCCTAGCATAAAGGTCCCTTCTGCCATAGAAGTTGTCCCAGTTGTCAATGAATGGGACTGATATTGACTTGCAATATCTGTCAAGACGGTCGTTTACACCAACTGCCCTTGACAACCATTCACTGCCAACTCTCCTTCTAGGCAGGACACCGCATATGATAGGGATCCCTCCCTTAGTCCTAATACGATCTATGGCTGCCTTGAACTTATCAAGAAGTTCCTCTCTCCTACACCGGCCAATATCATTGCCTCCTGCACTGAGGCAGATAATGGGTTTGTTCCCATTACCAGACAAGATATTGTCCATCCTGTCAACTATATCCCCCACCCCAGCTCCTGGCAAACACACCCTCATCCTATTTTTGTTTTTACCACAAAAGGCCCTGTCCATGTACCTTACCTGTGAGTCACCAACAATTAAAGTTTTTATTCCTTCCTTGTCATCCCTGCCCCTGACTGTACTAACGTCCAATTCGTCTATCAAGGGACTGAACGGGTTGGTACACTTAGCTGTTGTTGTCGTTGTTGTCGTATCCTTCGTGTGCTTCTTCACCACCAGCTTGGTCCTACCACTACTTACGACTTTCCACTCGTTTGATTTTTCGTCAGACACTGGCTTTACTCGTCCAGCCTCTCCTTTTAACTTCGCCAGCTCTTTCCTTAATTTCAGGTTCTCCAACGTGGCCCTCTCAATTTCTAACTTGGCCCTCGCCAATTCTTCAGTGGACCACTCCAGTTTGGTCAACAAACTCTCATACCCAAGACCGCACATATCACTGGCCATATCTGATAATTATCCCTCTGGAGCTAACCCTGCCGTGACCTTTCCCCTAGTGAGGTCAGAACACAACTGAGTGAGGTCAGAACACAACTGAGTGAGGTCAGAACACAACTGGGATAATTTTGAGATGTCAAGGAAGGGTGTTGATGACTCAATCACAAACAATCTTTCGTCTAGCAACGACAGACGACATTTACGTTATAGTAATTCTTACACTGGGTAAATGACAATTTCACTGTTACAGCATGAGCACTGATATTCACAAAATTGACTAAGTTAAACTGAATGACTATATCGGCGGGGAACACTCGCTCACATAACTCAGATAATTTGGAGACGTCAAGGAAAGGCTTTTTCTCCTTCTCGCACAGGTTTATATACGGCGTGAGTTGCCAGAGGTGGCTATGTGAGGGGGCGCGTTCTTGAGCTGCCACCAATGTGAGGGGGCGGATTCTTGGTCTGTCACCAATGTGAGGGGGCCCGACTCCCTCTCTGTTTCTACACCACCCTCATCTTATCTACTTCTCTTAGTTCTTACTCTACTCAGTTCCGTCACCTATTCTTGGGTAGCATGGACGAGGGTCTAGGCACGTGAGTATGGTAATTTTGGTATCAGGTCACTTGGATGGAAATAAAGGTAAAATACTGTGGGAGAAATGAATACCCCTTAATTACTCTAAAACAAGTTTATTAATATGAAATCAAAGGGGAAAATATATGTTAACACTCTCTGTGGACATATACTTCCAAGGAGTAACCCAGGGGAGAACACTAGGGCTCGCGGCCTTTGTTATTGTGGAGTAGCCAGACACATGGCGGGTCTGGGGTCTGGCCCAACGAAGCCTTGGGGCACATTAATCCGGCCGCATCGGTGCCATCTTCTCATATATGATCCCGGCTGGACATCTAATACATCCGAGGCCGTTGTTGGATAGTAGAACGATTCAAGAATCACAATGGGATCGGGAGACAAACGGGGCAGCGTCAGGGGACCTGTATGGATGAAGGGACGGGCACTTACTAACTGTGACAACATCATCACGTTTCAGGGGACGTTAAAGACGTAAATATGACTTCACTCAGAGCATATCAACTACGTTACTGTAACACTTGCACAATCAACTATTAATTGGGTCAAATCACTTAAAGAAGGGCAAATTACAACACAGAGTGGAATGCACTCAAAACAGGCCAGGGAGTCCACCTACTTCTATTCCGATGAATTAATTTACTGTACGCTCTGACCTTGAAATTGAGACTATGAACTCATTTTCATTCTCTATTATCATCTTCACTAACAATGCTCTGACTCAGCTATCGAAAGCACAATTAAATTGATTACAAAGTGTTGGATGGCAACAGGTCCCAACATACAGCGTCTGCTCCCAAAGACCAAGACGGGGGAAACATAGAAAACGGGGGACGTTTCCACTGGGGGACTCGGAAGGTATTGTGGACGTTTGAGCGTAATATGAATCCTTAAGGTTTTCAGGTTAGCCGTCATGACGATCATCATGACCATTACAGCTACTCACGCAATGACAGAAATTACATTCAAATCAACTGCTACACATTCAAGGATGACCCTCAGTTGACACGGGTCTGGCGAATTTCTTAAGTTGATTTACTCAAACTAATATGAGATTTAGCTTGCCAGGAAAAAGTGGAATATACATGTTGACAACAGTTAGTACCCCAAATGGGCGGGACTTATGGACAAGGAGCCTTTGTGTATATACTTTGAGATCTTGGAGAAAATGGCTGGCACCTAAAGAGAGGGAAAACGCGTTTCTTCCTGGGGATAACTCACCAGTTATCTTCATGTTTTGCGGGCGTGGAGTATAATATAAATCATCAGGTTTCAAACAGACCAGCCAGCATTGTGACCGTGACATGTGTACCTAAGAATACCATGGAGTTCTATACTGGTAGGTGTGGAGTGTGTACGAGATGTAGTGCTATACGCTAACATGTGGTGCAGTCTGATGTGTTGGGTGTTATGGTAAGAAAGAATGACCGAGGTAAGGAGGTCATTGGTTGTTGTGAAGAATGAAGATGATAAAAGTCGTTATTTGATGAAGGACATATATTGCTGTGAAGTGTAATGAGCATAATAGTGGTTCTTCTGATGAAGGCCAGTTCTTTTTGTATTGTGATTGGATGCAATATGTTTTTATAAGGAATAAATTAGTTAAGTCATGATTGATATTTCACCCTTCTTCCCACTCTCGATTTGGTCAATGAAAAACCCAACCCAATGCCTAGCTTACTCTGCCCGTTACCTAACGAGCTACATACTGTCCAGGGGCGTCTGGTGGCAGCAACCTTAAAATTAAGAGTAGAGTTAAGTTATCCCCTTAGAAGTAGTAACCCCAGAATCGGGCAGTATATTTGACGTACGTGTGTGTGTATGTGTGTGTGTCTTACTTCTGAGTGAAACAGTATAGTAAGGTGTGTTAAGGATGAAACAGTGTACCTAACATTTAAAGGGGTCATTTACAACCAAGAATGTTGGCGAAGGTAGCAAGCGATCCATAGCTTATAACAATGACTCAACATAGGGGCTGAAACGTTCGAAACCTTATCAAAGTTATCAGGAGCCGGGAAATGATCCTAATTAGCCAAGGAAGTCTTTAATCGTCGTGACCATAGTTTAGTGATGCTATTACCTGTAGCTATAACATGTTTATAACTTGCATATGCCTAGTTTATATAGTGAAGACTTGTTACAACCATACATCTGTTAAGTACCTTGTGGTGTTACTACAACTTGTTATTGCACAGTTGTAGCTAAATTTAATTTTCTCTGGAATAAGAATTAAGAGAAAACGAAGAATATCAAAAAATTTATGGGATATCTAAAAACAAAACCTCGTATCCCTTATATCTATGGTGTCACCATCTCGCGCACTAAATGGGCTTAAAAATATTTAATAACAGCAGATCCATAATAAACATAGCAAAACTTAAATATTTAACCACCTTGTGAAGGTTTGACAAATATTTAAGTTTAAGAAACACAAATTTGGGCCAAAACTGGCGGGCCTATGACAACAACTTTACTAGTCTTATGGTTAATCCGGCCATGCATACCAAGGGTGTCGGATTAACCTGGAACATCACAACACGATGACGGACTCCCATATATACATCGAGATCCCTAGGCGCAGCAAACCTTTCTCTTTGGAATCACTGCAACAAGTCACTGGGTCCGTCGAGATTCCGGTGGTCTTAGTGAGTATGGAAAACTACCCACCATGTTTGGACAAAGGTATGTTCATGGCTCAGGTCCTGTACTTGATTCCCCTGAGTATCTCGCCTATTGTACTACAGTTACAGAGGTCGGTAAGCTGCACAGGGTGATGGAACACCAGTTATAGACCATGATAGCGGGACAATAGTGTTGATTCTGTCGTGGTGCTGTTGTTGTATCTAGAGCTGTTATTAGTGATGATGTTTGATCCTTCATTATGTTTCTCATGAAAATATGAATACAATACGTGGCAACATGATATAGGTGACTTGACGGTGCCAGTCATCTCTTCTCAGTAACAATAGAGTTTCTTATGCCCATTATCGGTTCTTCGAGGAGAGAGGTGCACGGCTTATGTGAACATTCCTTATAGGAGTTCATCACACTGCTCTAATTAGTGGTTGTTAAAGGATTAGAACACCACTGTCGAGTTCCCCAACTTATATTAATTTGTTGTTCGTCACTGTTACAGTTACAATAATGTGTCAAGTAGTTACAATAATGTGTCAAATAGTTACAATAATGTGCCAAGTATTTACAATAATATGTAAAATAGTTACAATAATGTGTATCGGTTTACTAAAAGCATAAGTTTATACAATATTTATTAACACATGAGTGAATATATTTGAACATAATGACAGATAATACATATATAAATATGAAGCAGCTTAGCTCAGGTGTCGTCATTGTGGATTGTAGTGAGATTAAATGTTGATCATTTGGCTGCTGTAACGCTTGGTCTTGAGACATGGATTGTGGCCGAGTGAACGACAGAGTTGTCGTAGAGCAACACACACGTCTAATCTCCGGCGTCTTCACTTGGAAGTCGTGGAAGACGAGGTATGAGTGAGGTACAGTATGTGGGTGCTGCAGCCCATGGAGTACACATAGCGGTTGTTGGTGGACCATCTGGCACCCAGGTCATGTATCACCACTGTACTTGGTAGTGGTGCAGGTTGAATGCAGTGGACATCGCCCTGCAGAACACGAAAGTTTCTTCCAGGTTGTTAATATTGACTGAAGTGCCGTTAACAATGACTGCTTGAGCCGATTACTTTTCGCGGAGGGGCAGCGTGGTGGAAAGGGACGCCAGGGAGAAAACGATTACTGCAGTGACGAACCTCGCCTGCATGTTGATGTTGTAATGACCACGGTCTTACACGTCAGTTCGCGCCAAAATCAAATGATTCATATTACGCTCAATAGCCCACAAAACATGTAAATCGGCTTTCGTTTGAGTCCTCCATCTGAGGAGTCCGTTTTCTCATCACTTCAAGACACCTCAGTCCTCCGTTATCCCATTTTCTCTGACTTACTGAAACCAACCTCTCTATAAAATGAATTTGAGTGTGAGAGAGAACACCCTTGTTTTGAGTCAACTTAGATATGCTGTTTACAGTTGGAACATTCAAGATCCATTGTGAGTGGGGTAGAATGCTTCAACTGTCCTTATCGTTAGTAGAACGTGTCAAGTAAGTGAGTGTCGAGTTTGCCAGCTAGAGTGGCGTATTTTATGTCGTCCGTGGGGGTATCCATGAGTTTCTGATCGCGCCTGAAGTTATATCATTTTGTCGCCCCGACATCAGAGAATCTGATGTTTATAGTTTAATTAGTGTCAGTTGTCTATTTGAGAAAGTCATTAATCTCCTGAACTATTCTGTCAACTGGTATAATCTCCAAGATCTAGCGCCTCCCCGTGAATAGCTCCTTGTTCGCCTCAGGCCTGAGCTTGCAGAATTAATGTTATCGACGTGTATATTCCACCTTTTCCTGGCAAGCTCAACCTCTGATTAGATTATATGAATAGACATAGGAAATTACCCTGATCAGAACACCGGAGTTCATAACTAAGTATACAGTGATCCAAAATGATAGAGAAGTTATGTTGTTGGTAAGATCGACCCTTCTGGTATGAATACGGAGGCCCAAGCTGCCCAGCGGGTGCACGTATATACCTCTACACGAGGGAGAATCGCGCATTCGTGACTTCCTCAACGTCTCTCCAGGTATGTTAACGTGTGTTCCCGCCGCCTATTAATTCAGTTTAACTTAGTCAATTTTGGTGAATATCAGTGCTCATGTGTTAACATAGTGAATTCTGTGCCAATTAAGTCGAGTAACGTAGAGATTTAGATATCGTCTGAACCGTTGTCAGGCGTATGTTTTGTATAGTTGAAGTTAGACCTTTACGCATTCGTGACTTCCTCAACGTCTCTCCAGTGTGTTGAGCTGAATACTCATCGGCTAACGTGGGGCGATAACCGGGTTGGACGATGCCGTTGATTCGACAGGACTGAACTGGGAAGTCCGTTTCCTGCAAATCAGGCGCCCACTCCCTGAGCGTGTGTCGGTCTACAACCGACCCCTAACAGCGATCTTCATTTGTTGTAGAGACCAGCGTTACCCTGGGGCACTCCTCACAGTTACATAGGCCTAAGTATTATGGTATCTTGTTTGGGGGATAACTAGCAGAAATATAGTATCCCAGGTTAAGTATTGAACCACTGAATGAGAGTTAAAAGTGCCATGTCGTTCCTTGTGAATTAACAGGAGGTATTGTATGTTGAGATAATTGTGGAGTTGTCCAGTATGCTATGTATTCATTGGTAGTGACCATGAAATGATAATCTGAGAGTATAATGATATAACCAAAAAGTGAAGAGTTAATTTGCTACTTGGTAAGGTAAGACCTGAGGGTCCAGTGATATCTGGTGTATACCCAGTACTGACTATCATGTGGCACAGTGACAATACCACAATTGTCGATTGAAGTAATAAGTATTTGGAGGTATTTAATGAGGTAATAAGTTCTTAAAGTATTTGATGACTTAAGAAATAAATTGCAGTTTTGCTTTGTCTGAGTGAATCTAAGATGCATCTTATCCAATCACTGTGTTAATAAATATTGAATTAGTAATCTACGTCTACGAATATCACCACTCTATCCTTTCCCACATTGGTTCTCAGAAAATAACTAACTCACGTGCCTAGAAGCTCACTACCTAACAGTTAACTAAGAGATGTTATATTCTAGAAAAATCCTGGGTGGTGGCAGTTCTACCGTTGTAAGTATAATAAGTGTGGTAATAAGAAAGACATGGTTTCCCAGGTTAATCCATGGTTTAGAATATAACTAGAACAAAATATATGGACGAGATTATAATATATGAAAGGAAATGAAAAGAAAGAACATTGACTTGGAAAATATAAGCAGAGAAGCATACGAGCTACTTATATAAGAATATATACGAATAAAAGGTATATAGAGATAAAGAACAAATAAGAATATTAGCAAGAATATATAAGAATAAGAATATATGTAAAGAACTGAAGAAGGATAAGTATATAAAACAGGATTCTCATTGGAAAGACTGCTACAGAACAAATAAGTATATGAATAAATAGAATACTAACAGAAAAATAATATCTGTATGGTAAATTATCAAAAAGAGAAAACGCGGCTCGTTACAATGTTATGATGGTGTGACATTTTGACAGGTTCTGTTGGTGATGTTAACTATAATAATAGTGAAGCTGGTATATAAATGACCGAGAGTTATGAACCACGGGAGTATGAACCAGCGTCTGAAGTATTAACTCCTCCAGTTTTAAGGTGTTTTACCCAGATGTGAACTTCCAAATATGTATAATACAGATCCTCTACATTATTGTTATTAAGTATAGGTCCTGAATGAGATAGATTCATTAAACAATTGTCAATATTTCTTGTAATTGAGAACTAGCAATGTCGATTTCAGTGAGTTTTTTAGTTTAACAAATTTATTGGCAGAGCTTGTAGTACAGTTTGCCTATTCTGAGTAATTCAGTCAGGTCTTGACACTGAGGGTGGTATCACTTCTCACTGTCACGCAGGACAAAGGTTCACACACAAAGAAATACATCATATTCATTAACAACTATAAATGTATATAGGTCAGATTCATATGGATAATGTCACTGTTCACTGTCATGCAGGACAGAGGTTCGTACACAAAGAGTTGCATCATATTCATTGACAGTACATATACATATATGTAAACACACACTCACACATATACATACATATACGTATATAAATACACATATACATGTACACGCACATATACATGCACACACGCACACATACATACATATACGTCGGTCAGATTCATGTGGGTAATGTCACTTTTCACTGCCATACAGGACAGAGGTTCGTGCACAAAGAATGCATCATATTCATTGACACTATATATAGGTCAGATTCATGTGGGTAATGCCACTGTTCACTGCCACGCAGGACAGAGGTTCGTACACAAAGAAGGAAATACATCACATTCACCAGCAGCATATATAGGTCAGTGGATCACATACATTGGAGTCATATAACAGTTATTGTAAATTATGTTGATAAATTTTGGAAAATGCTAGCCTTTTTAATGAGAATGGTGTGATTATGTTTTACATTAGGTTTAATAGTGGTCAAAGTGCTAACATATAGACTGAGAGCTCTCATGAATGATTCATATATATATCGAATGTGATATTAGCTGATAAGATTTCAGATATCATACGGTCGGCGGCCCCTGGGTGGGACCTCAGTTAGCTGCTGGCCATGTTGGTATGACGGTCTGTTACAATGCCAAATAAATTTGCCGTATCTGCATGTATATCAAATTATCGACTATGTGATAAAAGTTTGATATTTCATTGACTTCAAAAGGACGAAAAACAGAAAACAAAATGGTTTGTATTATGCATCCACCATGCCAGCATCACTGGCAAGAGCATCAGCAGTACAAGATATTAGATTATTCTGAAAATTATAACAAATATTAATCCAATAAAGATATTTATATATAAGTGAAGCTAAAATGTAAGCTTGTCAAGCACCTGAGATACCGCACATCAACCATCTCCGGGTCCGGTTTGTTAAAAATTATAATAAAATTAATAAAAGCATACACAACTTCCTGATGACTAAGTTTATAAATTAATCCGGCGTGGTTTATATCATCAAACAGAACACTAAACTCATAACCTACAAAGTTACAATCTCTCCCTTAATCAATAAAATTTAGGGGTAATATTATTGATCGCCGTGTACGTGTAAAACGAGTTGAGGAAAGTTGTTCAAATACCTCAGACACACATTCCAGGTTAGAGAAACTGGTTCGTTTCGAATAATTGATACCTACATCCTGTAAATATTCTGAGACGTCACCACCTGTCAACACAAGTTCACTGCACGAACAACTACACTACCATGTCACCTTAAGTATCTTCAAACACAATTATTATGACCTGACAAACATCAGCGAGGCAGGCGAAGTTAATCACTGCCGTGGCCTAGTCTTCTCCCTACCATACCATCCCATCAGTGATTAAATGACACACTCAATAGCTACCTTTCACTTCATAAAAAAAAATCCTTTCACTACTTTGTAAAAAGGAAGTATTTTACATGTAACTAAGAGAGCAATAAATTTTACTCTGAACCAGCCTGTTGACAGAAAACATCGTTATCTTCTCTGTTCTTGTTTGATCAGCAGTTGTTTTAGGAGTTTAACTGAGCCTCTTGGATGGATCTTTCCATCTGCAGGAGAAGGAAGAATCTTGGGGAGACAAGGATATATGTTAGTTTTAGGTGTGTTGTTTGGTCGCCGGCGTACTGTACCAATCTCCCTCACCCTCACCCTCACTCGCAGTCATCCGTCACGTCTCTCGTACAGGTATAAGGAAAGGCTTCAAATTTTGGTTACATCATGAAGTCACGTATTAGTTCAGATGAACCAACGAGCAAATTGACTCACTAGATTCACTAACATTTTCTTGAAAATGAGAAACTTAAAAATATAACTCACTGACTAACTGAATGGAGAATGAACTGTTGTCATTAATTATTGTGTGGTGGTACTTTTTATCATGAAGGAATTTGTATACAGCACAGTACAGTATATGAGTCTTAGAAACCGGAGGTGGACTTTCCAGTCGATCTTGTGGTCATGTTACAAGATGATGGAAGATAACACCTTAATAATTATTTTTTGTTTGCTGTTCACCTCATCCTATCAACATTGGCTGGTTGAGAACAAAACTTATTGCTCTCTTAGTTACATGTAGAATACTTCCTTTTTACGAAGTAGTGATAGAATATTTTTTATGAAGTGAAAGGTAGCTCTTGAGTTTGTTAATTAATCACTGAAGTGTTGGTATGATAGGGAGAAGACAAGGCCACTGCAGTAGGGTGTGTCATACGGAGGCGAATTTTTTTTTTTGAGTTTGAAAAATCGGCCCATGGTATTAATGATGTAGTTCTATGTGCAGAATCATGTGATATCTTCAGATTTGAAAAGTTTTTATTTTTTGCTAGGTAAATTTTAACTTGAAATCTTATGAAAATTCAGTATTCCCACCCTTTTACCAACACCACTAAATAGCTTATTTAAAGTAAAGTAAATGTATCAGGTTAATTTATTAGGATGAAAATGATCCAGAATAGTGAAACGAATGATCTTGACACATTTATTAAATTTAATATTCATTTAGAAAACAAAATCATCAAATACAGAAACCGGTTTTACTACTACGACCCGGTGTTGCTGCACACCATAGAGAACATGTCTTTCTTGCTTCTGTTTCTACTCATCACCTCCCTGCTGACCACCTGAGCTCGGATGTAGCCTTCCCTCCTCTCCTGGCTGTACACGTGACTGCTGGCCTCGCTCACTTGCTGTACACAACGCTCTATACTCTGGGTGTGCGAGGGCCAGGCAGGGACATGCATGGGGTTGTCCAGGAAAGCTCTGACTTGAACATTGGTGAGGCTGCAGGTACGAGGGGGCTCACTGCCAGCCTGGATGTTATCCAGATCTATGAGATCAGTGAGGGTCTTGGCACCTAGATTGACTTCAGGAGTCTTCCTGACCCTGAAGGAATCGTCACCAACTGATTCGTCATGCCCAGATCCTCTCATAAGTCTCATATCCAAGATCTTTTTGACTGCCACTCTTCTCTCCTCCTCATCATTACTGCAGAGCATTGTCTGCAGAACTGCCTCGGGATGAGCATACCAGGAAGATCTCCTCACAGTCTGCTCCACAATCTGAACAACCTTCCTTGGCTGACTCCTCAGGAACTCAAGCTGGAAGAGAACATGCCTCGGACCTTCGGAGAACGATGACTTGACCTTGGTGTTGAACCAATTTGGCAAGTAGACACTCACGATGAATTGGACAATAAGTCTCAGGTTGTGAAGCTGGTTCCCTTTCAGTTTATGATGAGCGACCCAAATTCTGCAGAACCTGAGAGCCGTTGTGAGCCACCTAGAATGTGAGACTGGACCTATCTGCAGGTAAGCAAGTCTATCAGGCATGACCCCAGTTTTGATGGCACTGCAAATCATGTAACCATAGTACTGGTCAGTACTCAGGTCGTCAATGACAGTATGTGCAAGCTCAACGAGTGGAGGGCCAATTGTGATTTTTTCAAAGCTCGGATTTATTTCTAACTCATTGGCAGAGTCCAGCATCTTGCCAAGAGGACCAGACCATCTGTTGTTTGAAAGAGTCTTGCCATCCAGCTCCTGGATCAGATGTCTGAGTGGCAACTCGTTGGTGTGGAGGTCACAAACAATCCAGACCAGCTTCCTCCCAATTTTCCGCTCTATCCACTGTATGACCACCCCTTGCCACCCTGTGTTCGTGTTGGTGCTGTCCCCTCCAATGGCCTGCAGGGTCTGGTCTACGTTTCTCTCTCTGAGCCAGTTCACAATGTTATCTGCCACTATCTCAGCTGGTTTCCTGATGTCATCTTTCTCTGGAGTGAAATGCCACAAATACTTCCCTCCTGGTTCACTGCAGCAGGAGTAGTGTTCCTCCTTCACCATGGCAGGGAACAACTTCTCAGAATCTCCAACTTTCATGAACACTTTAGTGTCATCCTTTCTCCCATCAAAGAACAAACAATTGATTCCATTTTCTCTTATCCCCTTATCAAACTCCTCTTCTAGGTTACTGAAAAGTTTCTCCTGAGCTCTCCTAACTTTGTTATGATCTATCACCAGGTGAACATCATCAGGTGTTATCAAACCACCGCTAATCCAGGCAGCTGTTGCTATCTCTGCAGTTTCTCTGAGACCAGTGTGGTGTCGCATGCTGGCCAGAGCTATGCTCGGGATATCTTTCCTATTTCGAATCTTATGCCTGGAAGGTTTGGGATCATTATTTTCTGGGTTAGGGACAAAGTCACCATTCTCCTGGTCAGCACTCGGATCAGCCATGGGGAAGTCATTAAACTCTGAATCAGCTTGACTCCAATCATCGGCCTTTTTTACATCACCCTGGGCCTTCTCAAGTCTCTTTTCCTCGGCAACTCTTCTCCTCTTCTGTCTCTCTGTGGCAGCCTCCTGTCTCTTGGACTCCGGAATATATTGGCTAGAAATCATGAGAGCCCCTATACTGCCAGTCTTCTCTCTCTGTGCTTTGACAAATGCCAGTTCGATCACAGGAATCTTCAGTTCACGCTTGCAAATACAGGAGATGTGGGCCTCGGATTTACAGTCACGATCGCATCCAAACTCAGGACAGAGAACAATTGGGCACTTGCAAGTAATTATGTCAAATAACTGGTCCAGTTGCTTGGCAAAGCTGTCCTTAACTGCATGTTTTCCTCTCCCAAGAGAGATATCTCTTGCCTTTTCCCAACTGGCTAGCAGTCTCTCACTAATCTTCTTCTGACTTGTTATGACTGGAGGCTTGAACTGAGCGTTAGCCAGAGTGTACTGTGCCAAGACAGCTTTGGTCATATCACTGGCAATGTCTTTGTTTGTGTAAGTTCTTTGGTTCTTTTCACTGATTTGCCTGATTAAAACACCGTATCTCAAAGCATCTCTCAATGTAGGCAACTCCGACTTCAGGAGCTCTCTCCCAGACCCATGATAGTGACTGAGATGGCTGGATTTTTGGTTCCTCGTCCTGACACAAGCAGCCATCGCAAATATTATCAACTTATAAATGCATCAGAATCTGAAACAGAAAAAAATATTGTTAGTTGGGTTGTTAAAGAATGAAGTCAGAAAGCAATGTTCACTATTTAATTGTAATGCACTAATGCAGCTGTACGTTAGATTTTCGATAAATTTCACGCTAAAATTTACCTAGTAAAAGGTTGCAAAATATTGAAACTGAAATTATTTTCTGTTTATATACACTAAAATCTACCAAAAAAGTAATGGGCCATTAGTTTTAGCTGATCTTCCCTCCTATGACACACCCTACCACAGCAGTGTTAACTTCCCCTGCCACACTGATGTTTATCAAGTTGCCTGTATAATAGTTGTGTTTGAAGATACTTAAGGTGACAAGGTAGTGTAGTTGTTGGTGCAGTGCAGTTTTGTTGACAGGTGGTGACGTCTCTAAATATTTAGAGGATGTAGGTATCAATTTTTGGTAACGTAACAATTTCTCTAATCCGGAATGTGTGACTGGGGTTTTTGAACAACTTTCTGAATTCGTTTTACACGTACACGGCGATTGATAATCTCACCTTAATCACATGACTGCATTAAAATAAACCTTGATACGAGTGATAAGATACATAAATCATAAATTTCAGTTGATTAAGGGAGAGAACGTAATTTTGTACGGTAAGAGTTTAGTGTTCTGTCAGACGATATAAACCTCAACGGGTTTATTTATAAACTTAGTCACCAGGAAGGTGTGTATACTTTTATTAACTTTATAAGAATTTTTAACAAACTGGACCCAGAGATGGTTGATGTATATATTTATTGGAGTAATATTTGTATTAATCTTGAGAATAATCTGATATCTTGTGTTGATGATGTTCTTGCCTGTGGTACTGGCATGGTGCAGGCACAATAAAATTTATTCTTTTCTCAGTTTTTCGCTTCTGGAAATCAATGAAATATCAAACTTTCATCACGTAGTCTGTAATTTGATATGCATCCAGATGGGGCTCATCTGTCAGGCACTGTAACAGACCTTCATACCACGATGGCCAACTGCTAACTGAGGTCCCACACCGGGCCGACGACCGTATGAAATTTGTAATTTTATCAGCTTATAATATCACATTCGACATCTATATGAATCATCATGAGAGCTCTGAGACTATATGCTAACACTTTCACCACAACAAAACAAATGCATAAAATAATCACACCATTCTCATGAAAAAGCCTGGAATTATCTACAATTCATCCACAATTTATTAAACATAATTTACAATAACTGTTCACTAAAAACGACATCACTAGTTGTCAATTACAAGAAACACTGACAATTGTGTAGTTAATCTACCTCATTCAAGACCTATGCTTAATAACAATAATGTAAAGCAGCTGTATTATACATATTTGAAAATCCATATCTGGGTAAAACACCTTAAAACTGGAGGACAAGGGATCAGTCTTCCGCGGATCGTAACTTTTGGAAACGAAGATTGACAGCTCTGAGTGTAGCGGCGGAAGTGTGGGAGGGTGTACATACACAACAGGTCTACAAACAATGTACCGACAGCTGAAAAATAATCTATACCCAAATTACTTGTTCACTAGGCAGGTGGGATTTCTGATTCTGTGATGCACAATATGTTATATCCTCTATATCACGTATAGTTAAAATAAATAAATTAACAAGAATGCATGCAGATGACCTTAACGAAACACAGACACTGTTGTATCCTTATATTCTACATAGTGTTAAAAAGTATCTCCCTCCATAGGTAATGAATTACGTGTAGGAATATTACATAGTTTTATACAGTAACTTATATCTGATATAAAGTAACATTATATAAATGGTAAATTTTGTAAGTCCTACACTATTTCACATCACTTGCTGTAGCTAAAGAATTAAACATGTTACAAATACATTGAACAATCTTGGTATGACTTTCACCTGACATTATATAAGATGAATGAGATTAAAGCAGAAAAGTTTCCATCATCGATAGCAGAGACTCGGTGAGTCTGTCAGGATTCTTTGTTCTGTGTGTCATATTGTATAAGACTTAAAAGGTGCTTATATTTTCTTTTTACTGACTGTACATGGATAATGTAGGTCCATAGTGCAATTAAGCAATGCAGGTATATAATGCTAATAAACAATGCAGGTATATAATGCTAATAAGCATTGCTGGTATATTATGCAAATAGAGAATGCAGGTATATAATGCAAATAGACAATGGAGGTATATAATGCAAATAGACAATGGAGGTATATAATGCAAATAAACAATACAGATAAACATATAACGGTTTACATAAACAGTAAGTCACATGATATATTGCTGTTAATATTAATGATCTTTGGCATACGTACAGTAAATAATAATAATAATAATAATTAACGGTTTATTGAAAAAGTTTGCAGCCCGAAGGCTGAAAATATACATTGGACATAAATGACTTATTACATACATTGGTGGTTTAACAAAAGCCTTCATTAGAGAAAGGTGAAGGAACATATACAGTGAACATACAGATTAATGTTTACACACGTAGATCATATGAGCTGAGGTGTTGAACAGCAGACACGTAGTGTAGTAACTCCCTCACAGATGGCGTTATGAGGGGCATCACGTGGAGTACTAGTTCCCTAACAGGTGGTGTTATGAGGGGCTTGACGTGGTGTAGTAGTTCCCTCACAGATGGTGTTACGAAGGGCCTGATGATGTAGTAGTTCCTCACAGATGGTGTTATGAGGGGCCTGATGTGGTGTAGTATTTCCCTCACAGATGGTGTTATGAGGGGCCTGATGATGTAGTAATTCCCTCACAGATGGTGTTATGAGGGGCCTGATGTGGTGTAGTACTTCCCTCACAGATGGTGTTAAGAGGGGCCTGATGTGGTGTCGTAATTCCCTCACAGATGGTGCTATGAGGGGCCTGATGTGGTGTAGTAATTCCCTCGCAGGTGTTATGAGGAACTTCACATGATGCTGTAGCAACTCATTCACTATGCGGTGTCGTGCATAATGAGGACACCACGTGGTCCGTTGTCACAGGAATTCACTCACTCAAGTGGGTGAGGTGTGGTTCCAGGCCTCTCTATCGTGGAGTCTCAACGGAATTATCACTGGGGACGTTAGTACAGTCAGGGACAGGGATGACAAGGAAGGTATAAAAACTTTAATTGTTGGTGACTCACAGGTAAGGTACATGGACAGGGCCTTTTGTGGTAAAAACAAAAATAGGATGAGGGTGTGTTTGCCAGGAGCTGGGGTGGGGGATATAATTGACAGGATGGACAATATCTTGTCTGGAAATGGGAACAAACCCATTATCTGCCTCAGTGCAGGAGGCAATGATATTGGCCGGTGTAGGAGCGAGGAGCTTCTTGATAAGTTCAAGGCAGCCATAGAACGTATTAGGACTAAGGGAGGGATCCCTATCATATGCTGTGTCCTGCCTAGAAGGAGAGTTGGCAGTGAATGGTTGTCAAGGGCAGTTGGTGTCAACGACCGTCTTGACAGATATTGCAAGTCAATATCGGTCCCATTCATTGACAACTGGGACAACTTCTATGGCAGAAGGGACCTTTATGCTAGGGATGGGGTGCACCTGTCTAGGGATGGAGTAGCAACCCTGGCTGGGGCTCCAGAGGGGGCAGTTCAAAAGATATCGAAGTCTTTAAACTGCTAAGAGAACATATGGGCACGGGGGTGGAGGAGACTGCAGTGGGAGCGGGTAAACAAAGTGAAAGACTACAGGGAAATAGTGTTAGGAATGATGACAAAACTAAATTAAACAGGGAGTTTAAAACTAAACGCGGTAAGGGGAGGACTCAGAACACGACTAACTTAAATGTATACTACGCGAACAGTAGAAGTATGAGAAACAAAATGGATGATATTAGGGCCTTGGTATGTACCGAAAAAATCGATATAAATGCATTCACTGATACATGGATCAACCTAGACACACGTGAGTTACCAGTCGAATACCAAATTGCGGGTTACAAACTGTTCCATACCGATAGGCAGACCAGGAAAGGAGGCGGAGTAGCAATCTATATTAGGGATAATCTGAAGTGTGAAATAAATAAGGAAATAAAAACTGAGAGGAATACAGAAACAATTTGGATAGAATTAAGCGACGGTCGGGAAAAATTAATCACAGGAGTAATATATAGACCCCCTAATCTTGATAGCGTCAATGAGGGACTTATTTGGGATGAAATGCTCAGGGCTTCCATACACAACAAAGTCTGTATAGTAGGCGACTTTAACCTTGGCCAAATAGATTGGACTGACCTTATGGGTAACTCAGAATCAGAGGATTTTCTCGAGACGATCCAGGACTGTTTCCTAAGTCAACATATAACCGAACCCACACGGGGTAATAATATACTGGACTTAGTTCTGTCGAACAGAGAGAACCTAATTAGCAATGTCGAGGTAGGGAACGAACTTGCAAACAGAGATCACAAAGAAATTCGATTCCAGTTAGATTTTCAGGGCAGACGTAAGGAAAATTCCACTAAACTACCAGATTTCAGAAGGGCAAACTTTGACAGTTTAAAGAGGCAGCTGAGAGAGGGGGTGTCGCGCTTGGGGGTGAACCTGACAGATGACACGGACCTGATAACGAGATCTGAGATTGCCGAGTTCCACGACAATTTAAATAGTGAGTTACTTAATGCACAAAGGCAGAACATACCATACAAAAAACTCAGATCAGACAACAATGACCCTAAATGGATAAATAATTATTTACAGAACATCATTGGCCAAAGGAAGGCTATAGGTAGAAGGATAAATCGTGGAGAAATTCACCTTTGGGACTATTATAGGGTATTGGCGAGTAGGATTAAAACCGAGATAAGGAAAGCAAAGAGGAATAATGAGGTAAGGATAGCAAGGGAGGCAAAGACAAACCCCAAAGGATTCTACCAAATGTATCAAACTAAAACACGAGAAAAGATTGGAACAATACGGTCAGACTCTGGCGAGCTCACTGATAACGACGGAGAAATGAGCAATAATTTGAATAAATATTTTTCAACAGTTTTCACCACCGAAAATTTAAACATGATACCAGAGACACCGACTCTATTCAGAGATAGTGAAGTAAACAAATTAAGTGAGATAGTAGTGACTAGTAGTGATGTTAGTAAGCAAATAGACAAACTAAAGCCGAATAAGTCACCTAGTCCCGATGAGATATTTGCCAGAGTATTAAAGAAATCTAAGGAAGAGCTTAGTATGCCCTTAGCAAAGTTGTCTAAAATGTCATTAAAAACAGGTGTAATGCCAGAATCCTGGAGGATAGCGAATGTAATACCGATTTTCAAGAAGGGGGATAGATCACTATCCTCTAACTACCTCCCAATCAGTCTAACATCAATAGTAGGCAAATTACTGGAAGCAATCATTTCAAACTCTATTCGAAATCACCTGGAGAAGCACAGATTGATCAATGATTCCCAGCATGGCTTCACAAGCGGACGTTCTTGCCTAACTAATCTATTAACATTCTTTTCATCAGTTTTCGAATCGGTGGACGAGGGGCACAATTATGATGTGGTATATCTCGACTTTAGCAAAGTTTTCGACAGAGTTCCCCACGAGAGACTAATTAGAAAGGTAGAAGCTCATGGCATCAAAGGTGACATCCTTAAATGGATTAGGGCGTGGTTACAGGACAGGAAACAGGGAGTGAGCATTAACGGCACTAAGTCCCATTGGAGCAACGTCACAAGTGGAGTTCCCCAAGGCTCAGTACTTGGTCCATTATCATTTATTATATACATAAACGACATAGATATCGGCATTGACAGCAACATAAGTAAATTTGCTGATGACACTAAAATAGGACGTGTTATCAAATCTGACGAGGACTCGACAAAACTTCAGGAAGATCGAAACAAATTTTTCGAATGGTCTGAAAATGGCAGATGAAATTCAACATCGACAAATGTAAAGTACTCAGTATAGGAGATGTAAACAGGGAAACCAGATACCAGATGAACAACGATGCCATAGAGAAATCCGACTGCGAGAGAGATTTAGGAGTAATGATAAGTAGGAACCTTAAGCCAAGTAAACAATGTGTTTTTGCTCGTAACAAGGCTAATAAAGTACTTGGGTTCATACAAAGGAGTGTTAGTTACAAAACTAGCAAGGTCATCCTAAAACTGTATCTTGCTCTTGTGAGACCACACCTGGATTACGCAGTTCAGTTCTGGTCACAGTAATACAGGATGGATATAGAATCCTTGGAAAGAATTCAGAGGAGAATGACAAGACTAATCCCGGGCATTAGGAACCTTGAGTATAGAGACAGGTTAAAGCATCTTAATTTGTACTCCCTTGAGAGACGTAGAGCGAGGGGCGACCTGATAGAGGTGTATAAGTGGAAGGCAGGGCTAAACAAAGGGGACATTACAAAGGTACTCAAACTATCCAACCAGGAGCGAACTCGTAAAAATGGTTTTAAATTAGACAAATTTAGATTTAGGCGTGAAATAGGTAAACACTGGTTTGGAAACAGAGTAGTGGATGAATGGAACAAGTTACCAAATATCATTATTAACTCGAATACGCTGAATTGCTTCAAACATAGCTAGGATGCTCATGTGAGCAATAGGGGTTGGGTGTAAATGGGACTGCCCAGTATGGGCCAATAGGCCCGCTGCAGTTTCCTCCATTCTTATGTTCTTATGTTCTTACCTGGGACCTCACTGTGTGAAGGTTAGCTAGGCTCAGACTCAACTGCCGAGTTGTTTTTCGCTGAATTAAGCACTGTTCACCACTATTCAACACTGGTTCCATTCCTTTCCCAAATGAAATAGTAAATTCTGGCGAGAACTTGTTGGTATTCCGGTGGGGAGGAGGGTTCAGGGGAGGGAGTTGGTATGGGCCAACTTAACAGTTGACGTGGCTGCTGCTGAGCAGGGCCAGGTGGGTCTGACCAGTCTTGACCTGTGTGTGCGTGTGTGTGTGTGTGTGTGTGTGTGTGTGTGTGTGTGTGTGTGTCTAACGTCTGAGTGAAACAGTACAGTAAAGTGTGTTAAGGATGAAACAGTGTAGCTAACATTATAAGGGATCATTTTCAACCACAAAATGTTGGTGAAGGTAGCGAGCAATCCATAACTTATAACATTATGACTCAACACAGGGGTTGAAACGTTCAATACCTCATCAAAGTTATCAGGAGCAGGAATATGATCCATATTATCTAAGGAAGTCTTTACTCCTCATGGCCATAGTTTAGGGATGCTGTACCTGTAGCTAAAACATGTTCAAAATTTGATTACGCCCAATTTATGTCGTGTGAAGACTTGTTACAACCATGCCACTGTTAAGTACCTTGTGTTGTTAATACACCTTATTATTGTACAGTAGTAACTAAACGTTTTTCTCTTGAATAAGAATTTGGAGAAAACGGAAAATATCAACAAATTTATGGGATATCTAAAGACAAAAACCAGTATTCCTTATACCTATATTGTCACTGTGTCCCTCACTAAATAGACATAAAAGTCATTAATCTAGTATATAATAACTGCAGAACCTTAAACTTAACAAAAGTCATATACTTATCCATTTTGTGAAAGTTTGATATAGTTTAAGTTTAAGAAACACAAATTAAGGCCAAAGCTGGAGGGCCAAGGAAAACAACTTTATTTGCCTTATGGTTAATCCAGCCCTGCATACCATGAGTGTCGGGCTAACCTGGAACACGCCAACACGATGAAGGACTCCCTCACACACCCAGAGAGCTCAGTATACAGCAAACCTTTGTATCTGGAGTCAATGCAACCTGTCACTGGTTCCGTCGAATTTCCAGTGGTCTTAGTGTGTAACCGCCAGTCAGGCGTTTAAGGATATTTAGACTCTTCACGTTGTACTCGAACGTTATAATTCGGTCAAACCTGTTGAATACAATTCATTTAGTATTTCAAATAAGTCATACATAGGCACTCCTACATAAATGTTGAATCCAATATATAATTACAAAACAATCATGGCTATGTAATTAGTCTAATCTTAACACAAAAACAATGACATAGTATACCTGTGTACACAATAAGCACTAGTTAAACTTACGTGTTGAAAGTCTAGAGAGAAGCCAGAGTAGGTGTTGACTCTAAGATATGGATAGCTATACTGAAATGCCCACCCTATAACCTGGCCCCCTGGCTGGTCAGCTATGGCTGAGTCAGGTGATTATAATTATACATAAACAAACTCCCTTCACACCCTCCAACCTCCTTCTGGGCCTCTCATCTTCAACCATCTCAACACTACATACTGCATACGGGCAGGCATACCCAATAAACATGACATGACTTACAGCCGAACATAATATTTGTTTTTATGTGTTTGCTGCTTGCGGTAACATAATGAATATGGAGCCCTACCCATTATGTTTGCAGAAAAGGATGTTCATGGCTTATGTCCTGTACTTGCTTACCCTGAGTTTCTCGCCTATTGTAATACAGCTTCAGAGATCGGTAGGCTGTATAGGGTGAGGGAACACAACTTATAGACCATCAAAGCGGGACAGTTTTGTTGATTCTGTCTTGGTGCTGTTGATGTATCTAGAGCTGTTGTTGGTGTTGATGTTTTTTCCTTCATGATGTTGGAAGTTTGACGCTACCAACCATCTCCTCTCAGTAACAGCAGAATTTCATATGACCATTATCGGGCCTTCAAGGTGAAAGGTGCACGGCTAATGTGAACATTCCTTATAGGAGTTCTTGACACTGCTATAATTAGAAGTCTTTGAAGGATAAGAACACCTCTTTCAAATCCCCCAACTTACATTAATTTGTTTTTCGTCACTGTTACAGTTATAATATAGTGCCAAGTAGTTACAATATAGTGCCAAGTAGTTACAATACTGTGTCAAGTAGTTACAAAAATGTGTCAAATAGTTACAATACTGTGTCAAGCAAACAATAATGTGTTAAACAGTTACAACAATGTGTCAAGTAGTTAGAAAAATGGGTCAAATAGTTTCAATACTGTGTCAAGTATTTACAATAATGTGTTAAACATAACAATGTGTCAAGTAGTTAAAATAATGTGTCAAGTAGTTACAATAATTTTGCAGGTAGTTACAATAATGTTTCAAGTGGTAACAATAATGTCTCAAGTAGTTACAATAATGTATCAAATAGTTACAATAATCTGTCAAGTAGTTAAAATAATGTGTCAAGTAGATACAATAATGTTTACAGGTTTATTAAGAGCATAAATTTTATATTATTTATGAACACATTAGTGGTAAAACTAATATATAACGTAGTGGAGATATGAGAATATAATGACAGATAATAAATATATAAATATGATGCAATTAAGCTTAAAATTTGTGACTGTTTTAGCGCTTGGTCACGAGACATGGATTGTGGCCGAGTGAACGTCAGAGTTGTCGTAGAGCAACACACACGTGTAGTCTCCGGCGTCCTCACTGTGGAAGTCGTGGAAGACGAGGTAAGAATGTGGTATGTGGGTGCCGATACCCAGGGAGTACACGTAGCGGTTGGTGGTGACCATCTGGCCACCAGGTCATGTGTGGAGTACCGCCACTGTACTTGGTAGTGGTGCAGGTTGTCTGTGGTGGACACCTCCGCCCTGCAGAACACGAAAGCTTCCTCTAGGTAGTTAATATTGACTGACGTGCCGTTAAAAATGACTGGTTGGGCTGACCTCTCGTCGCTGAAAAGAAGCAAGGTGGAAAGGGACGCCAGGGAGAAAACGAGTACTGCAGTGACGAACCTCGCCTGCATGTTATGTTGTGATGGCGCGACATGTTGACTCCTTCTGTTGGTAATGTTAATTATAATAGCAGTGAAGCTTACATCTTCTTCTCTTTACAGTATGTTGAAGAGATATGTGACTTGAGGAGAAATTTTGCTGGTATATAAATGAGCGGGGTGCTGTGAGTTGCAGTTTCACAGTGACACGTTATCACTGGTGGCGAGGGAAAGCTCCGTCCGCCTTCATTTTGGACACTTCCCTTTACATATTATTGTCCCGGACACGGCGTGATGTATAAGGTGTAGGGAAATTACAATAGCGGGCTCTGTCCCTTTGTCCGCCCCGAAATATTATGGGAGTAAAAGTCTGTTTGTGTCAATTTATCAACGCTTTGTTCCGACTTATGTTACCTGTATTTTATGTGTCAATCAAGTGACCCATTCTTCAATTATGTAATTGTATATTTCAGCATTCCCTGTTGCTATGCTCTTTCATTAATCATTTGATTATTGCTATTGTTGTTGTTATTATTATTATTATTATTATTATTATTATTGTTATTATTGTTGTTGTTGTTGTTGTTGTTGTTGTTATTAATATTATTATTATTATTATTATTATTATTATTATTATTATTATTACACACACACACAAAGTGACTGTAAAATGTTATTTTAAGTGTGACATGAGGGCCAGGAACAGTGTCAGGGTGGCAACAGTCATTCTGTCATCCTGAAATTCTGAGTGTGGCTAGTGACGTGTATTATTCTTGTTATTAATAAGATCAACCATGAACAGTACATATGATGGTGTCTATAGTTGCTGTTAGTGACGTGTACCATTTTAGTTATTAATAAGATCTACCATGTACACTATATGATGGTGTGTATCACTGTATCATTGCTGTTGAGTACACGACCATGTTTCTCCCCAGGCGATCATCAACATGTTTAAAGATGAGGTAATCAAGTGACTATCTGGTGATGCCAGGATGACGTTACAGTGTTGTGGCGGGAGGTGAGCGAGGTAACAATCCCGCTGTTACCTTTCTGAAGATATTGATAACCTGTCTCTTATATTTTGCTCTTATGATCTGTCAGGGGTGCAACGAGCAGGATGGTTGTTCGCCGCCTGCTTGCTTGTTCGCGTCCCCCTTGCATGTTCGCGTCCCCAACTTGGGGGGGGGGGGGGGTACACGGGGGTGAGAACGTGACTGCTGCCTCGACACACAGATCAGACACTACCCAGCCGTCAGTCACAGCTGTACTTGCACCCCCTCTGTTCGTTCAAATTTTCGTTGTGATCTCATCATAGGTCCTGGACTCGTCGACTGTTTCCCCAGACCTTCACAAATCAACTGTCAATGTCCGGCCACCTACCCCAGCTACTACCGCGGCTACCACGTCATCGCCACTTCCTCCACACCGCCGGAGTACCTGGCATCTCTCCTGTGTAACAAGACATCGCCCGCCGGCGCCAAGTGAGGAAGCTGACTTGACCTTCCCCCTGAGAGCAGATCACTGCTTTCCAGAACCTTCCACAGGGCCGGCGCCTTAGGAAATATCTGTTAATTGTTTGATTATCTTAATTGTTTGACTCCCTTAGTTGTTTCATTCCATTAATTGTTTGACTACCCTTAATTGTTTGATTCCATTAATTGTTTGACTCCCTAAATTGTTTGATTCTCTTAATTGTTTGACTCCATTAATTGTTTAACTCCCTTAATAGTTTGATTCTCTTAATTGTTTGACTCCCGTAATTGTTATTTGATGTTTGTGTAAGTGGTGTCAGAGTTTTGTGTTATTTTCACAGTAAAGAAATGTCAATCTCGAACTGTTGTTTGTTATTCCTCAGAAAACCATGGTTCTTGACTTTCCTCTTATAAGATCCTGATTAGGCTGTCAAGGGATTTAATATCCCTAAGTCCCAGGCCTTTACAAGTGGCGACCTTGGCAGGATTGTCTCTGACCTTGGATTCTGAGGGCTAACATTCGTTCCGGTGTTTGTTGTAAGTCGCCGAGTTTTCCCCACTTGCTGTCTGAGGCCCGGAAGTAAGTGTTGTACGGTGCTTATCCTTTACTTTTGTTGTGCTAATTTTGTTGCTCTCCCTTGTACTAGGGAAGTTAATTAGTGTTGGTTGGAGTGCACTGTGAATACTGTCATAGCATTTTGTTGTTGATTCACCTGGTGCGGTTTCTTTTCCCTGAGGTGATTTAACGGGACTGGGTGCGAAACAAGGTTTCCTCCAGTCAAATCAAATCATTTATTGGTTTGATTGAGCCACTAAGTAGTTACTTTTGGCTAGTTGCGGGGTAAGTTGTTAATTTGTCATTTTTGCTCTTGGCTTTTCGTATCATTATGTCTAGTTTGAGGAATTGAAAGGTCAAGCGGTGGCCCTGGGTCTGACAGGTGCTGAGGTTGTTCAATACGTGATCACCCAACAGACTGGGGAGAGAGAGGACCGTAACAGAGAGATAGGGGACTGTAACGGAGAGAGAGAGAGAGAGGAACGCCACAGAGAAAGAGAGTTCGAATTAGCTAAGTTGCAGGCAGAAAGTAGACCAGAATCTTCTGGCCCTATACAAGATAATGTGGTAAAACCTAGTTTGCCTGTTTATCGTGAAGGAGAAGACATCGCCTCCTACCTTGTTAGGTTTGAACTGGTAGCCGAGCTGCTTGGTGTGGACCAAGATAGCTATGCTGTAAGGTTGGGTAGCCTACTGAGTGGTAAACCTGTAGAGATTTATACGTCCCTGTCTGCCGACATCACTAGAGATTACCCTTTGTTGAAGCAAGCTCTCTTGCGATGATTTAACAAGACTTGTGACGGTTATCGTGTTGATTTCCGCAGAACGAAGATTAGAGCAGGTGAAACATACCAGCAGTTTTCGATCCACCTGGGTCGCTTGTTTCAGCAATGATTAGAGACGTTAGAGGTTGAGGAAACCTTTGAGTCTCTCACTAACTTCATGATATTATATCAGTTTTTGTCTTCCCTACCGCCTGACTAGAGAATTTTCATCAAGGAACACCGGCCAGCGACGCTTGGAGAAGCTGTACAACATGCTGACAACTGGGCGTCCACTCGCAATGCCTACCCCAAGTCTTCCACTCATCCAGTGAAGAACACGAAGCCTCCGTCCTCCGAGGAACCATCCCCAGGAGTAGAGAGGAGCAGTTCACCGGCCGTGCGGTGCCACAACTGCTGAGAAGAAGGGCACATTCGTTCTCGTTGTCCCAAGAATCCCCGTGCCTTCAAATCTATTGACATTCATCAGGCCAGCTACAAGGTCGGATTCTGTTTGGAAGACAGGAGCTGCCCCCGTAATTGTGTCAGCGGAACAGTAAATGGGTCATGGGCATCTACTATCATCAGGGACACCGGATGCTCGTGCATTATTGTCTCTGAGGAAGCCCTTCCTGACACTGACGTATCCAGCTGCTCGAAGGTTAGTGTCGCCGATTATTTTGGTCGTGTTGACCAGTTCCCTGTTGTTAGGTGCTACCTCCGTTGCCCCTATTTCATTGGTTGGTCTAATGTGGTAAGAGCTCCCATTAGAATTCGCTAGTTTTCTCATTGGTAATGTTCCCGGAGTTCGTGACCCTAACGACTCGGAACCTTTAAAACACTCCTCGCCACCAGCGCCAGTCTCCTCGCCACCTGCCGACGTCGCGTTGCCACCCTCACACGCCACCTCACCTCCAGCAAAGGTCCAAGCTGTGGAGACACGGTCGGTGAAGGTGAAACGACTGCATCCCCTGATTCTGCCGAATTTGTTGCCACTGACTGTGACGCCCAAGGAGTTCGCCAAGCTTCAAGCCTCGTGTACCACTCTGACGCGGGTAAGGGAGAAGGTGACCTCTGGGGAGGAGGATCAGGTTAGAGATGGGTCTGTTTGCAAGTTTGTTTGTATTAATGGTCTGTTACACAGGTCTTGTGTGTCATCCAAGCGACCAGCCAAAGTAGGTCGGTTTTTACTTGTTGTCCCTGCTGATTGTCGTAGTAACATTCTCTCTGTAGCTCACGAGAGCCCTCTAGCAAGACACTGTTCTCGTAGGAAAACTTATAGGAAGGTTGCTAATCAGTTTTACTGGCCTGGTATGGGAGCCGATATTAGAGCTTTTTGTAGGAGTTGTGATCAGTGCCCCCATATGTCCACCAAGGGTAGATTCCGTCTTGTTCCACGTGAATCCTTACCCATCATTACAGAACCATTTCCTCGGGTAGCCAGAGATTTTGTTTGACCGTTCTCACCTCTTTCCTCTAAAAAGCCTAAATTATATCAAGCTAATTTGTTAAGGAAATAAAATTTATTTTTTTATTTAATTTTTTTTATTTTTTATTTTTTTTAGGTTAAGGTGGGGAATGGATGGAAGGCATGCTGGGGCTCAAGCACAGCCAGACATGAGGGATAGAGAAGTCACAACATATAGTCGTGAGGGGAAAGGTTGGAAAAGAAGTTTAATGAGTGAAACAGAGGGGGACGACACCCCTTGTTTTACATATTACAGAGTTTGTTGGCTAACTAAGCTAACCTAGGATTTAGGATGAGGTTGCCCAATGGTTACTTAGTAGACAATGACAAGATTGATTTTACAATTACAAGTTTATTAAAATCTTATACTGTATTACTTTATGGACTCACTAGATTGTGACTTGTTAAATGTGAATTTATATCATCCACGTTTTAATCTAAGGTGGATCACTGTGGCGGACATAGATGGGTCGCGGGTTGGGTTGTTGTAGTGCGAGCAGACTCCGGAGCCACCAGGCGTGGGGTCGCCCTCCGTTGATGTCTTCCCCGCGTAGGAGGTCTGGGCTGTGAAGGTCGTCCAGGAGCTTGTCCCAAACCTTCTTCCCTAGGCGATGGAACCTGACATTGAGGGCCTCTGATTTATTTCTTAGATGGATGGTTTCCACTGTCTTCGGGCAGGGTGGCGCTTGGCCACTGGCTGATCTCAAACACTTGTTTTGGAAGCTCTGTAGTTGTTGTAGTCTAGTCTTCCCGAGTGTGACGAGTGGTATATGTGAGTACTCCAACACAGGCCTCACCAGTGCCTTGTACAGGTGAACTTGTATCTTCTCGGGCATCAGTTTAAAACGTTTTAATTTGGTTGCAGCGACTTTGCCTTTATTTAGTCTGTCCTTCATGTGGGAAATGATGCCCGTCCGTGAGATGGTGAGGCCGAGCAACCTGCCTTGTTTAGAGTACTCAATCTCTTCGTCGTCGATCACCAATGGCGCCGGCTTGAATTTGGCTATGGGTATGACCTCGAATTTCCTTTTGTTTGTTTTTATTTTCCATTTATTTTTAAAGTTCGAGATACCCTCTATTGCCCGAGCAGTGAGTCGCGCCATCCTTGCCGTGGACCTTCCTGGGCAGGTGACGATCTGTGATACATTGTCGGCATACGTGACGTACTCACTGCCGACGATTGGGGGTGGCAGGTCAGCCGTGTAGAGCGTGTAAAGGGTTGATGAGAGACAAGAGCCTTGAGGCATGCCGCTCGAGAGTGAGAATTCTTCTCAAAATGTTCTTGCATCTTGATTTTGGCTCTGATGTCCGTAATGAAGCTGCACAGCAGGCGCGACAGGTTTTCGGGTAGCCCCAGTTGTCTGATCTTATACTGCAGCTCCGCATGCCAAACTTTGTCAAACGCCTTGCTGACGTCCCTCAGTACTATGTTGCACTGCAGGCGGCCAGTCAGGGCATTGGCGATCTGCTCGTAGGCTTGAGCTATGGCGGTGAATGTGCCTCGGCACTGGCGGAAGGCGTACTGGAGGGGATTATGCACGTCTTCGTCCTCCAGATATATCCGCCATTGCTTGTTTACTATTTTTTCGAAGATATTGGCAGGTACCTCTAGCAGCGATATTGGTCGAAAGTTTTCGACTTTGTTTGGAGGCTTCCCTGCTTTTGGTATGAGGCGAATAATGGCGATTTTGAACATCTCAGGGAAGTATCCAGAAGTGGGGCAGTTGTTCCATATATGAGCAAGCCTCTCCATTATGTTGTCTGGGAGTTGAGCCAGGATCTTCTTGTTAATGTGACTTTTCTCAGATGATTTGTTTTTGAACCCTTTTATGACGGCTGACACATCTGCAGGAACCATGCACTCCGTCAGGTAGCGTCCGTCCACCAGTCTAGTGAAGTCAGTCCGTGGGAGCAGCTGAAGCAGGTGCTGATGGTCCTGCAACTGACCTAAAATGTCCTCCTCAAATTCCCTGTCGAAGACCTCGTTCTCCTGTTCACTAATGGTAAAGATCTTCCGTAAATATCGCCGATGTAATTGTTCTTGGTTTTCCTCCTCGAATATTTTCACGTTGCTTTGGTCGGGCAGGTAAGGGACCGTGCTAGAGGTGGAACCCATCAGTCGCTTGACCCGTTTCCAAAATGCAGCAGAATCGCGGTAATTGTTGGCTGCCTCCCACACCAAGGCGGCCCACTTTTGTTCATGTAGACGTTTGCTCTCGTGCTGGATGTCCGTCTGTAGCTCTCGGTACCGGTCTCTCAGCTCTTGCGTCCATCCGCGGATACTGGCTAGCTGTCTCACCTGATCGTACTGGACACTGAGCTGTCTCAGCTGGTGACTAGTGTGAGGATGGGGAATGGTCCTGTGGGTGGTGGTCGGGATGTTGTTGTCCATCTCCGTCTTCACATCCGTGTACCATTGTTCGACCGCGTCGTCGATGTCATTGGGGCTGGCTTCTTCCAGGTTTCTCTCCTGCTTGAGACTGAGAAACTCCTTGAAGGAGTCCCAGTATGCCCGTTTGAGGTTTGACCTGATGTTGGCGGGGATCATAATGGGATTGGATGAGAGCGTCACGACGACTGGCAGGTGATCGCTATTACTGATGGGTCCGGCGGTAACGTGCCTGTTCAGGACGGCCTCGTTGTTAGAGAGGATTATGTCGGGTGTTGTGGCACTGGCACTTCTGATCAACGTCGGGAAATCTGGCCCGAGGTGTTGCAGTTTTCCCCTTCTGATGTTGTCATACAGCGCCACACCGACGTTGTTCTCATTACCGTGTCCGAGTATGGCGTGGCGCGCATTTAAGTCCCCTATGATGTATGTTGGTTTTCTGTGGCGTAGCAACTGGTTGAGGTCTTGTTCGGGTAAGTAAGGACGTCTGGGAGGTAAGTACATTGTGCATATGATAACAGGTCCCTAGTTGTCTCCACCTGCACTTCCAGAACTGAATCCTCGAAGTCTGGCAACACTCTGTTGTAACGGGCCGAGTTTTCTCTTTTCAATAATTTACCATACAGCTTCTGTTTTCTGTTAGTATTCTATTTACTCATATACTTATTTGTTCTGTGTAGCATTCCTCCAATGAGTACCCTGTTTAATATACTTATTCTCCTTCCATTCTTTACATATATATTTATTCTTATATGTTCTTACTTATATTCTTATATGTTCTTTACCTCTATATACCTTATATTCTTAGATATTCTTATATAAGTAACTCTTATGCTTCTCTACTCATGTTTTCCAAGTCAAGGTTCTTTCTTTTCATTTCCTTTCATATAGATTGTATTCTCAGTTTCAATGTTCTTACCTTTCTGAAGTATGCTTTGTTTTATGTTTTTCTTATACATGGGTTAGTCTGGGGAACCATGTTATTCTTTGTATAACACTTTTTATACTTACAAGGGGTAGCTGCCACCACCCAGACTTTTCATTATATAACAGAACTCATGGAAGGGTTTTGGGTAGTGTGGTAGATGTATAGGCACGTGAGTAAGAATTATTTTCTGGGAACCAATGTTTAGAAGGAGTAGAGTGGTGATACTCAGATTACTAACTCAATATTTATTAATACAGTGAGTGGAGAAGATGCATCTTAGATTCACTCAGGCTAAACAGAACCGAAATTAACTTATTAAGTCATCAAACACTTCAAGAACTTATTACCTCATTAAACACCTCCAAATACTCATTACTTTATTGGACACTGTTGTAGTATTTCTGTGACGAGTAAGATTTAGAAATGCTTACACACTGTCAATAACCCTGGACCCGCAGGTCTTACTTTAACAAGGAACAAATTACCTTCTCAATTCGTGGTTAGAACCTCATACTCTCAGGTTATTCTTTCATGGGTACTACAGATGAATACATAACACACTGGGCAATTCCACAATTAGTAACATACCATATTTCTTATCATTTCACAGGGAACCACCTGGTACCTTGAACTCTCATTCAGGGGTTCAATACTTAACCTGGGATGACTATATTTCTGCTAGTTATCCCTAAGCATGGATATTAATACGGCTCCATACATATAACCAAGAACAGTAGGTAGACCATGATCATATGACGGAGTCAGTGGGCCAGAGTTGTTTACAGGCTCGCACGCTAGCTCCGAGCGCCTGGCCCGGGTAACTGTGAGGAGTGCCTCAGGGTATATATCCCAAGTGTCTCCATAATAAATGAAGATCGCTGTCAGGGGGTCGGTTGTAGACCGACACACGCCAAGGGAGCTGCCGCCTAAGTTGCAGGAAAAGGATTTCCCAGTTTAATCCTGTCGAATTAACGGCATCGTCCAACTCGGCTACCGACTCACGGTAGCCGATGAGTATTCAGCTCAACACACTGGCCTGGAGATACGTTGAGGAAGAGTCACGAATGCGTGAATATTTAACTTCACTATACAAAACATACGTCTGGCACCGGTTCAGACGATAGCTAGAGCTCTACTTTACTTGACTTAATTGGCACTGAAGGTACTATGTTGAAACATGAACACTGATATTCGCAAAAATGACTAAGTTAAACTGAGTTAATATGGCGGCGTGGAACACACGTGAACATACCTGCAGACGTGGAAGAAGAGTCACGAATGCGTGATTCTCCCTCGTGTAGAGGTATATACGTGCACCTGCTGGGCAGATTGGGCCTCCATATTCATGCCAGAAAGGTTAATCTTACCAACAACATACCTTCTCTACCATTTTGGATCACCGTATACTTAATTATGAACTCCGGTGTTCCTGATCAGGGTAATTTCATATGTCTATTCTTATAATCTAATCAGAGGTTGAACTTGCCAGGAAAAGGTGGAATGTACACGTTGATAACATCAATTCTGCAAACTCAGGCCTGCGGCGAACAAGGAGTTATTCACAGGGAGACGTTAGATCTTGGAGATTATACCAGTTGACAGAATAATTCAGGAAATTAATGACTTTCTTAAATAGACAACTGACTCTAACTAAACTACAAACATCAGATTCTCTGAGGTCAGGGCGACAAAATAACATAACTTCAGTAGCGATCAGAAACTCATGGGTATTCTTAGGGAACGAAACCGATGGGTATCGTTTGTCCTGGCAGACTCAACACTCACTTACTTGACACGTCTTATTAACAATAAGGACAGTTGAAGCGTTCAACACCACTCACAATGGATCTTGAATGTTTCAACTGTAAACAGACATATCTAAGCTGACTCTAAACCAGGGTGTTCTCTCTCACATTCAAATTCATTATATAGAGAGGTTGGTTTCAGTAAGTCAGAGAAAATGGGATAACGGAGGACTGAGGCGTCTTGAAGTGACGAGAAAACGGACTCCTCAGATGGAGGACTCAAAAATAAAGCAGAGGTACATGTTTTGTGGGCTATTGAGCGTAATATGAATTATTTGATTTTGGCGTTAACTGACGTGTACGACCGTGGTCGTTACACTGTGACTCAGCCGTGACATGGTGGCCACAGCTGCACCATCGTTCAGCTCACCCGTCATGATCCTCTGGTATACAGTGTAGCCAAAAATTTTCAGCTTACTTTCGTCCTTTATGTCAGTACTGTTTAACAAAATGATGTCTGGGTCTAATTGATAGTATAAGTTAGACAGTTCGTTACGTCTATTAAGAGACCATTATAGGACATTGTGTTGGACAATTTCATCCTGTTAACGACTGCCATTTCGGAGACTGTAGCTTGGGGCGTCTCTTGAAGTGTTTTCTCGGCTTCTGCCATTTCTAGGGGGGCGGAACTTCTTCGCAGAACCTTCGGACATCTGCTTGTCAGTTAATGGCATGCCCTCGAACTTCTCGTCACCCGTATACAGGTCCTGGGCCTGCATGTCGAGGGTCTGAAATATAATTGCAGGTCCCACATTGGTCGTGTCCTGGACGACGTTCCCAAGCTGGAGTCAGTCGAGGCACTACCCTGCAAGAGTTCCTGTGAAGATCAGGCGCCAGACTCTGTTGATCTCGGTTGCCAGTTACCGATAACACCGGACGGGATAGACGAATCCTCGACGACTGGAAATAGGCCCAAACTTAAACTTGGACTGAAGTGGATCCCACGTGCAGTTTCTTGATACGGCCTTACGATATTTGGACATCAAATTACTACTTATTCTTTTAATGCGACCATTCCTTATTTTGCTCTGTATATTTAAACGTTTGTTGTAAGATGATTATGTTTTACTGTACTAATCTTAAGTTTTAATCTACCTGACAGTTGATTTTTGTTGAGGGAGCAGTGTCAGGGCTGTAACGATCAGGATGGTTGTTCGCCGCCCACTTGCATGTTCGCGTCCCCCACTTGGGGGGGGGGGGGTATACGGAGGTGAGAAAGTGACTGCTTCCTCGACACACACACATCAGACACTACTCAGCCGTCAGTCACAGCTGTACTTGTACCCCACTGTTCGTTCAAATTCTGGTTGTGATCTCATCATAGGTCCTGGACTCGTAGGCAGTGCTGCCGTTTTGAGGAATATCGTCTGCTAACGAGGAAAACACATGGCAGTTGGTGACGTCATGAGGAGAGGCCGTCCACATTATTCGTCCAGAGACACCATGAGGAATATATTCCTCGCTGTTCAAGAAATGCATTTAAAATGTACGGGACTTAATAATTTTTTCTTCAGTAATACATATGACTTTTTTTTTATCAACTCCTTTAGTATATATCAACAGATAATGTATAATATAAATGGATTGTGGGTAATAAATGACGTGGAAAAGCAACATGGGACCCTGGATTGATGTGGAAACCACACTTTGTTCTCGTCCGTGGATATGGTAAGAGCTCTCATCATCAGCCAAGTATCATCAGCTAGACGTACCCACAGAACTCTATCTACAAGCCGGTAAGGATATATTTATTTATGTAATTGGCATGCAATTAATAACAGCTTTCATCACTATGTAGCAGTTACTTATACCTTAACCGTTTTCTTTTATCAGTGCATCAACAGAAATGATTAGATAAATGACATCTTTACACCCTGTTCATTTGTTGCTTTTATTTTTCCAAAGGGCCAAATATACATTATTTTCCTGTGCACATATAAAGGACTATGCAAGTAGCCTAGAACGATCATGGCAATTATTCACCGATTTAGGTATTCTTGGGTTTGCAGGGGAGACTACACAAAAGTTGATCAAATCTTCTATTGCAGGTGGTGATGGCTGCGAAGCGGAGCTTCAGAGATGCATGGCTGAACAATTAAGATTTCCAGCTCTGGTTGTCCCGTGTTGAGGACAATCCATCTAGGACCTTCTGCAAAATATGCAAGAGGGAAGTGAGTGCAGAGTTGACAGCCATCAAACGTCACAAAACGACAAAGAGGCATGCAGTTTATGAGGCCTCGGAACAACAGGAGGTCCAGCAGGAGAGGATCCCGGTCCACCATGGGAATTATGCAGCAAATGGAGTAGCTGTAGCAACAATTCTTTTTGCTTGCTTTATAGCCGAGCACAACTTGCCATTAACCACTACAGATCATTCAGTAGACCTCATGAAGAGGATGTTTCCTGATTCTGCAACTACTCAAGGCATGATCATGAAAAGAACAAAATGCACAGAGGTTGTGAGAACGTCAAGACGGTGTGTCACCGAGGATTTAGTAGATAAACTTAGAGAAAGTAAATTTTCCATTATTATTGACGAAACAACAGACATTATTAGTACGATGAAAGCATCCTCTGTTCTTGTAAGATTTTGGGATTCAACCACAAATAGCATTAAATCTGGGTTATTAGAGGTGATCAATGTGATGAATCATCTACAGGGTCAACAGGGAAAAATTTGTATAATTTAATTATGAAAACATTAGAAACACACCGAATTCCACGTGAGAACCTGATTGGCTTTGTGCTGACGGCGCTAGTAACATTATGGGAGAACACAATTCTGTACGCAGCAGCTACGTATCACTATTCCTGGTATAACCATATTCAAATGTATTTGTCTTCCTATTCACTTATGCGCTTCGGAGGCTGCAAAGACGGCTACCACAGCGTTGTGAAGACAGGATCAGACTTATATATGCCTATTTTTCCCATAGTGCTAAACGACAACATGAATTTCAGGAATTTCAATCATTCTGTACTGGCAAACCACACAAATTCTGCATGTTAATTCTTTCGACTGCCTGGTGGAATGATAATTATCATTCCACCAGGCAGTTGAAAGAATATTAGAGCAGTGGCAGCCCCTAAAAATGTTTTTTACTGTAAAAGAATCAGAGGAAATATTGGTGGCCGTACAACAAATAGCAGAGAGTCTTAGGGACTCTTCAATTTTATTGTACTACAATTTTCTTAATTTCATATTGCCCAAATGTAACAAGCGAATGTAATACCGATTTTCAAGAAGGGGGATAGATCACTATCCTCTAACTACCGCCCAATCAGTCTAACATCAATAGTAGGCAAATTTCTGGAATCAATCATTTCAAACTCTATTCGAAATCACCTGGAGAAGCACAGATTGATCAATGATTCCCAGCAAGGCTTCACAAGCGGACGTTCTTGTCTTACTAATCCATTAACATTCTTTTCATCAGATTTCGAATAAGTGGACGAGGGGCACAATTATGATGTGGTATATCTCGACTTTAGT
This sequence comes from Homarus gammarus, assembly GCA_958450375.1. NCBI lineage: Eukaryota > Metazoa > Arthropoda > Malacostraca > Decapoda > Nephropidae > Homarus > Homarus gammarus. Next base: position 29,800 of record CAUDMG010003409.1, on the reverse strand, counting down.
AAAGCCTTCGACAGAGTCCCCCACGAAAGACTAATTAGAAAGGTAGAAGCACATGGCATCAAAGGTAACATCCTTAAATGGATTAGGGCGTGGTTACTGGACAGAAAACACTGAGTGAGCATTAACGGCACTAAGTCCCATTGGAGCAAAGTCACAAGTGGAATTCCCCAAGGCTCAGTACTTGGACCATTATTATTTATTATATACATAAACGACATAGATATCGGTATAGATAGCAACATAAGTAAATTTGTTGAGTTCATCCTAAAACTGTATCTTGAGCTTGTGAGACCACACCTGGATTACGCAGTTCAGTTCTGGTCACAGTTTTACAGAATGGATAATTGGATATAGAATCATTGGAAAGAATTCAGAGGAGAATGACAAGACTAATCCCGGGCATTAGGAACCTTGAGTATAGAGACAGGTTAAAGCATCTTAATTTGCACTACCTCGAGAGATGTAGAGTGAGGGGTGACCTGATAGGGGTGTATAAGTGGAAGTCAGGGCTAAACAAAGGGGACATTAGAAAGGTACTCAAACTATCCAACCAGGAGCGAACTCGTAACAATGGTTTTAAATTAGACAAATTTAGATTTCGGCGTGAAATAGGTAAACACTGGTTTGGAAACAGAGAAGTGGATGAATGGAACACGTTACCAAATATCATCATTATCTCGAATACGCTGAATAGCTTCAAACATAGGTTGGATGCTTATATGAGCAATAGGGGTTGGGTGAAAACGGGACTTCCCAGTTGGGGCCAATAGACCCTCTGCAGTTTCCTCCATTCTTATGTTCTTAAACGAAAGACACTCAACTATAACTTCTCACTACGGGATATATCACTACACTTGGATATTCAATGTAACAGGTGTTACGACCGTGTCGTATTTTTCTATTTTTTTTGTTATATAACATGCTTCCATGTTCCATATTATTCCTGTAATGATGTGTTATATTTATTATTATTTATCTAGTCACCTTAACCCTGTGTTGTTAAGGTTTTAACTGTTATTATTTGTTCAAACCCATTTTGTATTGTAACAAGCATTCTTTGTTTCTCTACGACCATCTGCATCGTTAAACGACCCACCGGCGGGTCGCATGGCGGGAGCCGACCTTATATATAGGACCCACCAACTGACGGAGTTAGTTCAGTCCTCTTGTCATAGAGTCCACATCAGATTCAGATTTCAGATTTGCCCCCGAGGGGGCTAGTTTATTGGGCACCCCCTTACATCCTGTGCAAGGTGAAGCGCAGAAGCGTTTACAGCGCCCAACAGGGAAGTATGAAAGGTTCATACTTGCCTTTATGACTCGTACATTAAGGGCGTAAAAGCCTGAAGGGTCATAGGTTCTGTCAAGTTACATAAAGTGAGAGAATGATGAGTGTGTGGGGAGAAAGTCCCCGGTACATTTTATCTGTTTATGGCAAAGAGTGGCAGGTCCCTAATAATGTCAAATGCCAGGCCTGTGACTAGGAGGAGGGATATCTGGTCTGGGAGGGAAGAGGTGTTGGTAACGGCTGGGGACCTATAGGAGGAGGTCTTAGGGCAAGTGAGGATGTAGTGAGAGAGGGTGTGAGAGTCGGGTTGGCCACAAAGTTTACAAACAGTGCGGTGAGGCTCAGGGTTGCCAATGTACTCCCATAGGTACCTGTACCCTAGGCGCAGTCTCATGTATATAAGCTGTTGAGATCGAGTCAGGGATTGATATTCTTTGTAGTAGCGGTTGTCGTCACCGGTTACAGCGTCATAGTGGCATAGTGTGACGCTACCCCGTTGTTTCAGGTGTGTCCAATTTTCGTTGAATGCCTCTCGTTGTGTGGCGTGTATGCGAGATTTGAGCTGATTCAGGGAGAGAGCGAGAGTGGCTTCAGTATCTTCTTCTTGTGTAGCTTCTTTGGCAAGCCGATCCACAGTGTCACAGGCAGTTATTCCTATATGTGACGGGATCCAAAGAAACTTGACACGAATGTCATCAGTTTGTTCTAGCCCGGCAACGGCGGCTAAGGTGTGTTGGGCGGCAGGGGAGGAGGGGGAGGGTAATTTGAGCCTAGCTAGCGCAGAAGTGCTGTCACTGATTATAAGGAGGTTCCGGCGTTCAGTGCGAGCATAGGTCGCCCCCTCATGAATGCCCGCGAGGATGGCTATGCTTTCAGTATCAGTGGAGGAGGCCCAGTCGTGGACCCTGATTTTCCTGCAGGCCTGGCGCTCAGGAATCCACACAGCTGCCCCAGCGCTGCCCAGCGTGGTAACAGACCCATCACAGTAGACGAGGATAGGAGGGTGGGAGGTCTTTAGAGAGGAAGCGACATCATTAATCTGCTCAAGGCAGTTAAGTTTCAGCATATACCTCAGTTGGGTGGATTTACGACCAGGGAAGGTGTGGACGACAACATCAACACACGGGGAGGTCCACGGCGGTAGAGGCGGATGAGTGTACTCGGGAGGGAGAGAGGTCGAGGGGGTGTAGAGGTGATAACGCAGCATGTCAGCAGCAGTGTGGACGGGCCAGAGTTGAGAGGGAGGGGGGAAAGTAATGGGGACAGGCTGGCGCAGGAGGGTGTTAAGATGTGAGTTCAGTGAGCGCGACAGGGGAGTCGGTTGCTCACTGCGAAGAAGTTTAACACCAAGGATGGCATTGAGAGCAGTAATTCGATTGCAGACGGGAAGCAGGATTAGTTCGCGCTGCATGACTTCTATTCTGGTGGTCATAGGGCAGCCGAGGATGAGTCTCATCGCTCTGTTTTGGATTTTCTCTATGCTTTGTTTCTCGCGCTGGGAGGCAACTACAAGGACAGGAGAGGCATAATCTATGACAGCTCTGACGATGGCAATGTACATGAGACGTAGGACCTTGACAGAGGCTCCTTTGAGGCCGTGAGTGAGGGACTGGAGGGGCCTCGTTCGTTGGCGGCACTGGGAGATGACGTGGGCGGCGACAGCGGAGGTCGTGGCTCTGGTAGTGGCTCGCACAGGTAGACCAAGGTACCTGTAGGTGCGTACTTGATCGATGTCTTGTCCTTGCAGAATCAGTGGTGTCTGACGCCGGAAGCGTGAGATGAACTTGGTTTTAGTGTGTGAGATGACTAGCCCGAGTGTTTGACAGGTCCGGGCGAACGTGGAGAGTATAGGTTGTTCATGTTGCACTGTAGTAATTTGGAGGAGGACATCATAAGCGTAGCTTATGATGTGACCGTCTAGGGCTCGCTCAGCAAAGATGACGTTGAGACGGCAGATGGAGTTCATGAGAACATTGAAGAGTGTAGGGCTGGGTACACCTCCCTGAGGCGTGCCAAGATCAAGGTCCCTGATCTTAGAGTGGTGGCCCTGAAAACGGACACGGGCCTGTCGATGGGAGAGGTAGTCAGCAATCCACGTGAGGAATTTGCCCTTCACATCCATGTGAGTGAGGCCCTCAAGGATCACTTCACTGTTGGCTTTATCAAAAGCACCCTTGAAGTCGACGAAGAGGGAGGTTTTGGCGGAGGTGTTTGCCATGTAGTGAGCGATGCAGTGAGCAGTACTCTTTCCGGGGCGAAAACCATAGAGGTCAGGGTGCAGGTGGGCTTCAATTTTCCAGTGGAGGCGGTGGAGTATCATGCGCTCCATCATCTTTGAGAAGCAGGAGATGAGGGATATTGGACGATATTCATCTTGTCTGCCTGGTTTAGGGACTGGGATGGTGGTGGCAGTCTTCCATGAGTGAGGCAGCTGACCAGTATCAAAAGAGAGGTTAAATAGACAGAGGAGGGGGTTACCAGGGGTGGCAATAAGGGCATTTAACACATCATATGTGACGCCGTCATCGCCTGGGGCGGTGGACCGACCAAGCTTAACAGCATTTAGTAGTTCACACTGTGTGAAAGGCACGTCAGTGTCTGCAAATAGGTCTTGGTACTCGAAGATGCGCTGTCGGCGTTGTGGTTGCAGTGCGAGGGTGAGGTCTCGTACAGCGGGTGGTAGCGCATCAATGGAGGCGGCCTCCTGCCACATCTGGGAGAGCGCCTCAGCTCGGGCAGCTGGTCTGGGGTGGAGCGCGGGTCTGGCGTTGGTGCCCCGGGCACGGTTAATGGTGCGCCATACATCACCTATAGATGTAGACTGGTCAATAGAAGAAGCAAAATCAAACCACTGCTTCTCTCGTTCGAGAGTGATGGCAGATTGGAGCTCTTTATTTGTGCGCATCAGGAAGCGTAGAGAGTCAGGGGAGCTGGGAGATTTCTTCCACTGGTCGACTGCTATTCGGTGCCATACTCGTATAGACTTAACATGAGGGTCACGGTTAACGTTCCACTGACTCCTGGGCTGGCGGTTAGGGCGGCGGTGTTTTGGGACAGGGCGGAGGAGGTCAGTGCATTGTTTGGACAGATCAAGGTAGAGCTGGTCTGCGGTGGTGGCAGTGTAACCCTGAAACCATTCAGCAATGGAAGTGATGAAGGCAGGTATGTTGGCAGGGGGTAGCCTGAGCCTAGGGCCCTTGGGTGGAACGGGTATTCTCACATACTGGAGGGTAGTGTGGATAGGGAAATGGTCACTGTGGGGGGAGTGGAGGATGCGGGTGGAGTGTGGGTGGTGAGGGTCAGAGTAGAGAGCTATGTAGTCAAGTTTCACTCCCCCGATGTGGGTGGGTGATGGAGGGCAGAGAAGACGTACAGGGTCATCGGTGGTTTGTAGGTAGGAGAGCCAGGAGTTACCCCGGGAGTTTGAGTGGGGCCCCTGGGAGCCTAGACTAGGGTGACGGGCATTGATGTCCCCCACAAGGAGGGTGGAGGTGTAGGTGATATGGTGTGGTAGGACAGGTACAGTAGGGGTGGAGGGAGGCACATAGACATTGACAATATTGAGGGACATACCTTTTAGTGTGATTGTGATGGCATGTGCGTCGGTGGTGCCGTCATCAAGGGGGACGTCGAGAGGTTGGTAGGGGACATCCTTCTTGACGTAGATCTGTAGTCCACGTGCATGGCTTCGTGGTAGTCCGTCGATGCGGAGAACAGGAGTGGATGGGCTCTCAACACATGTGTAGCCACTGAGCACATAGGTACCAGCAGCACACCGCGTTTCTTGGAGGCACAGCACGTCGACGTCTTCAGTGTAGACGTAGGTTTTGAGGGCACCAAACTTGCTTTGCAAGCCGTTTATGTTCCAGGTGAGTACCTGCAGTCCTGTAGCGTTGCTATCCATTGTGGTGTATTAGACTGATTACCCCTGACGTAGACGGATGGGCCTTAGGTGCCGGCATGTCGGTGGAGTATGGGTAGCCGGGGGTGGGGTCCTCAGGTCCAACAGGTAGCTTTGGTGGAGACAGCACAGACACAGGAGCAGGCGAGGCTTGAGGTGGGTAGACAGGTTGAGGCACCACGTGACGTAAAGATGAGGCAGGGCTTGGCTCGGGGGCCCCAGTACACACAACCTGTGAGCAGGGGGGGCTCACAGGGGGACTACCAGCTTGTGTCAAACCAAAAGAGGGGAGTGACTGGGTGGCAGCAAAGGGCAGGAGTTGGCGGTGTAGGTCGGAGATGGCGGTACAGAGTGTAACCAAGAGTTTCTCAACATGACTGATAAATTCTCGGAAGAGGGACATGATCTGTGTCATGTCACTGGAGACGGGTTGTGGGGGGGCACTGGTGGCGGCACAAGGCTTGACAGCGTCAGGGTAGAGACGGGGTTGTTGGGGTGCACTGGTGGCGGCACAAGGCTTGACAGCGTCAGGGAAGAGACGGGGTTGTGGGGGGGCACTAGTGGCGGCACAAGGCTTGACTGCGTCAGAGTAGTGACGGGGTTGTGGGGGGGAACTGGTGGGAACACGAGGCTTGATAGCGTCAGAGTAGAGACGGGGAGGAGGGTCAGTAGTGGTTGAGTTAGGGAATGGTAGGTGCTGTTGTGGTGCAGCCTGGTGAAGCCAGGCAGGGGCAGGTGACCCAGTAGACTGAGGGGGGCGTTGTGGTAGACGCAGTCCTTGGGGAGGCCTCTCCCCTGGGACAGAAGGGCGACTGGGGCACTACCGTGAGTCAGCATTGTGCCTGCCGCCACAATTACAGCACCTGGGCTCAACTACATAGCCCACACCACCCCTATTAAGATGGTCTTTGATTTTCTGGGCACAGGCGGCGGAGTTGTGGTTATGTGAGCAGAAGCGACATCTAGGACGATCACGTCGGCAGCAGGCAGTGAAGGTGTGACCCCAATGAGAGCAGATAACACAAAATGCAGGCCCAGGATGATAGGGCTCTGCATAAAGTGGTGGAAGGATTGGATGGGCTTCCACAGTGGTTGGACATACCCTTCCCTCCCACTTGACAATAACAGCAGCTTGTGGAATGTGTTCCCGGTAATGTCGACGTATACTGAGTATATTAGAATTAAAGTCACGTGCATCTTCGATGCCAGCGTATAGGGGGAATCGTTTCACTAGGATGTGGCAACATTCATCAGCGTCTGCTGGGGGGGGCCCCTAGGACAACCCCGTCAAAGCCAACAGTACTAAAGGTTTTATAGACTTCAGGAGTCTGACAACAGTCCATATCCTTTGAGTGGCACTCGTCACCTGTTACTTATACTTAATTTATTTGTGTTGTTCCTGTCGCCACCTATGTGGTATATCTATGTGAGTACCTATTTATGTCTCTATTGATGTCCATCAGCATTTGCTTCGTTACATTTAAATAATTTAGTGTTGTTTCACGTTAGTTATTTTCGGAGTTAGTTTTTATATGTTTATGCAGTGTTAACGTAATCCAATGCTTTATTTGTATTCTTTTGATGTTTCGATGTTTGGTATCATTTGTGTCTTAAAAGTTTCGATGGTGAATCAATTTGTTGTGACAGCCTACGAGGCTTTATTGTTTGGTTACGCCTAGAACCTGGATATTTAAGTAAATTAGGAGACGGCGTAACACAGGTCACTGTTTTTTTTCTTGTTTCGTAAAACACTGATGACTTGTTATGTAGAATGTGTATATAGACCGGAATGTTGTTACTTTTTACTGATTTCTTTGATCGTTGTAACAGATGTAACAGTAGTATAACGGTTTATTTGTATGATCCGCTGCCACGTATATAACAATTCTTCTTCGTGTAGTAGTAGTAAATGTAACACATATAACAATAGCTTTGATTGCTATTTCATATTTACGTTTACCTTCCATATATGGGTTCTTCTTCTTCTCCAGTGTATATGGTGAGATGACTGTTAATGTGATATAACAGTTACTTGTGAAACTGTCATATATGCAACAACCTTCCTGAGTTGTCACCACTTGTAACAATCACTTGAGAAGCTATTTCGGATACACGTACAGATGTAGATCAACGGTAAGTTCATCTCAGTCTCTATAGATGTTAAGAGAAGAGGACGGCGGCTATGTAAATAGACCGTTTTATCACGTCCTTTCGATGTGAGATTATGAGTGAGACTTCTATGAGTAGTGACCCATCGAGGGGGAACGAAATAGGCACGTCGCCCTCCCTCAAGGGAAGACGGAACCATCCACGATGGCTCTCAAATAACGTCTTCTTATAGTAAAGGATATCAAACTACTGCCCGCTTTAGGTGGCCAGGGAGCCGGCTACTTAATTCCTTAACTCAGCATAATATGACACAGCTTCCCATGGGCACACCTTATCACCTGCACTGAACATGACAACTCATGTCAAATGGAAATCAGTGGCGCCATGTGGGCACAGATTTAAACCCAGCTGATGATGCAACCCAAGGGTTATCAGTTGAAGAAATGCACGAAAAGGGGAGGTGAATACAGGGACCTGGATTCCTGTGGCATTTTGAAGAATATTGTCCAGTAAGACCAAAGCTGGCGCAGGAACTGGTAGATGATCCGGAGGTAAAACGAAGCGTAACCACATTGATCACAAACAATGACAAAGAGGAGAAGTTCATGCAAAGGTCTGGTCTAGATATTCACTATGCCATCGGTTGCAAAATGGGGTAACGTGGCTCAAGAGATTCATCATCTGACTTAGAGGGACTGAACTCTGAAAACATGATTCCTCGACCGAGCGTATCTAAATTAAAGGAAGCAAGAACTACAATTTTGCATAACGTGCAAAGAGAAAACTACCATGAGGAAATAGAATCCCTCACTAAGGGTGAACATGCAAAGAAAAGTGAACTGTACTGCTTGGAACCACATCTGGAAAGTGATGAGCTACTCAGGGTTGTTGGTCGACAAAAACATGGTCAAATAAACACAAACAGTAAGTATCCGATATTACTACTGTGGTGGGATGAAATCCTAGACAAGGTTCTTCAAACTCCAGAGCACGAGCAGTAGATATATTCAATAAGTGGTACAAGACTTGGCGTGATAGCCGACCGATACAGAAGCGGGAACTAGGGACCCCGGGCCGTGCGTAGGCCGAGGCTGATCTGAGGCAAGTTGTCTAGCTGGGCAAGGAGAGTTGCTAGACATCACTAGGACAATAAATGAGGTCTTCTAATTACTCGACTAGCGCGGTACAGACATAGTATATCGGGACATGGTGAGTGAACATGGGCATTAGACATAAGCATAGATATCAGACATGCTATGATAATATGGTAATACAGACATGTGAGTAAATGGTGCAATGAATGGTAACAGAGTCCTGCCGTCAGGCGTGTTCACATATCTTGGTACCCACATATCTATACACCTCCCTCCCCCTTTACGCTCGTAGTGCAATCTCGAGCGGCTACGGACTCTTTTTCCATGAGTCGGGGGGAGCGGCGAGGGACGATGGGGGGATCAACTGACGACCTTCGTTCCTGGTCTGGGCAAGGGGACACAGGGGACGGGGAGGAAGGTTCGTCACTAGAGGATGGCACTGGGCGGAGATGGCGTCTGTTTCGCCACCACACACGACCACTGGGGAGGCGGACTTGGTACGAACGAGACTCGCCACGGCCCATGACGACCCCGACCTTGTCCCAGCGGTGTGACGTCGGGTCCTGGATTCGTACTTGCTGGCCGACGGTCAACCTGGGAAGGGGGCGGGCGTGGGCGTCATAGTGGCTTGTCACTTGGGCCATCCGGGCAGCCTCACGGCGGTCACACTCGTCCGCCTTGATCTGCCATTCATCTAAGAAGGACTGGGGGTGGGCAGGCACACAAGTACGAAGGGGGCGGCCATACAACACCTGGGCAGGAGAGCGTCCGGCAGGGGTAGGGGTGTTACGGAGTTCTAGTAGGCCCCTGTCGAACTCCTCGCAGTCCAGGTTCCCCGTTGGTGCTGTCTTGAGGATGAGGTATTTTACGGACTTTACCGCTGCCTCGGCGTGGCCATTCGCCTGCGGGTAATGAGGGGAGGTGACGATGTGGTGGACGCCCCAGCGTTCGGCAAAGCTCTTGAACTCGTGGCTATTGAACGGGGGCCCACCGTCGGTTCGGAGGCGGAGAGGCACTCCGACTTCCCGGAAGAAGCAACAAAACATCCGGATGACCCTGGAAGAGGTGGTGTCCCGACCACAGGGAACTACCACGGGCCATCCAGAGAGCCTGTCGGCGACCACCAGGAAAGACTTTCCGGCCACATTAAAGAAGTCGGCGGACACGGATTCAAAGGGCCGCTTTGGGAGGTCATTGCACAGGTACGGCTCTTGTTGCTGGCTGGGCTGGAGTTGCTGGCAAGGCTCACAGGCCTCAACCGTGCTCCTAATATCGGCGTCAATACCAGGCCAGAAGACGGTCTGACGGGCTCTGCGCCTGGTGGCTTCAACGCCGCGGTGGCTGTCATGGAGGCGGGATAAGGTGCGCCGGCGGAGGGCAGCGGGGACGACGATCCTGGGGCCGTACAACACCAGCTCTCCGTCCGCATAGAGGCTATCCCTTAGCTTCCAGAAGGGGAGGGCGGAGGCGTGAATGTCGTAGCGGTTGGTGGGGAATCCAGTGGAGACGTAATCGAGGAGTTGGACGTATGCCGGGTCTTGAGCGGCGGCGATGCGAAGCTCCTGGAGAGTCCTATCGTCTTCGATGGGGGGCGTCGTCGTCATCTTGTCAGCAAGAGAAGTGGCTGTGTGTGTCACTAAAGACCGAACGTGAGCCGCGGCCGTGGTACAGTCGACTTCATCTTCAGGTGTGGGGCGACTAACAGGGGCTCGGGAGAGGGCGTCTGGTATGCACAGAAGTTTCCCGGCGCGCCACACAGCTGTAAAGACGTAAGGGGCGGTCTTCTCTTTGAGACGTTGGAGGCGAGGATTTTCGATGGCGTCCAACGTGTAGTGATTGAGGATGGGTATGAGCGGGCGATGGTCCGTCATGAGGGTGAAGTGCCCAAGGCCGAACAGGTAAAGGCGGCACTTGGCCATAGCCCAGGCGACTGCCAGCATCTCTAGTTCGATGGTGGCGTATCTGGTCTCCGTGTCCGTCAGAAACCTGGAGCCACACTGAACTAAGCGCAGTCTACCCTGGCCGTGATCTTGAAGGAGGGCATATCCGAGGCCGTATAGACGGGAGGCGTCGGTCTGGAGGACCACTGGTAAGGACGGGTCGAAGGGTGCCAAGGCTGGTGGTGACAGCAACGCCTTCTTAACATTCCTGAACGCTAGGTCGTGGTCAGGAGTCCAGAGGAAGGAGCGCTTGGGGCTCATGAGGGGGCGTAGAGGTTGGGCTGATGTGGCGAGTTTAGGGGAGAAGTCTGCCAGCTGATTTACCAGGCCCATAAACGAGCGGAGGTCGGTCAGGTTCGCTGGAGTAGGGAAGTCCTTGATGGCCTTGACCTTCTCCTCATCAGCTGAGATCCCCTCTGGCGAGATGTTGTAGCCGCAGTAGTTAACTTGGGAGGCGGCGACCACAAATTTATCTTTGTTCAGGGTGATACCATGGGCACGGCATCTTGTGAGCATCAGATGAACTCGGTTCAAGTGGGCCGGGAGATCATCGTCGAAGAGCAGGATGTCATCTACGACCTTCACGCAGTTGGTGACACCCTGCAGAGCCATATCCCCACGGAGGCAGTACGCATCCCCCGTTGCTGCGAAGCCCATGGGTCCGCGGCAGTGTTGGAAGCGGCCGTGGGGCGTGATGAATGTAGTGAGGTGGCGGTCTTCTTCCGCCAGGTCGACTTGCCAGTACCCATGTAGTGCATCCGCCGTGGTAAAGAACTTTGCAGACGGGGTGACGCTGCGGACTGCTTGGATGGGCGTAGGCGATGGATGGGCGGGACGGGAGACCTGCGAGTTGAGATGGGTGAGGTCCACTGTGATGCGAACACCTACAGGCTTGGGTGCCAAGACCATAGGGTGGCACCACTCGGAGGGCTCCTCGCCGGCGTGTCTGATGATCCCCTGCTGCACCAGAGAATCGAGCTCCGCCTTCACCTTGTCCCGTAGGGCAAAGGGGATAGGCCTGGGTGTGTGGGTGGCGAAAGGCGTCGCGCCAGGCTTGAGGTGGATTCTCATCGGGGGGCCTGTCATCTTCTTGAGCGGCGTCTTCTGGAGGTCGGACTTGGAGACAAGGACGTCGCTGAACTGGCGAAGAAAGAACTCCCGGGCGGCAGCAGGTGTGGTCATGGCTGAAACAGGTATCTCTGCACACCTGTTGAGGTGTGTCACGGCGAGGATGGGCTTTGGGAACTCGGATGAGACGATGGCCAAGTCCTGACAATGACCACATGACAAGAGAGGGGTTTGGATGCCCTCGTGGACGTGGACTGTGGCAAGGCAAGACTTGGGACCGAGCTGTAATGTTGCCTTGAAGCAACCCAAAGCTGGAGACATCGGGGACCCGTCCGCTGTGAGCACGTCGTTCATGGCTGTGGGTGACAGGCTACTCCTGGGAATGTTGAGGGCGTCCAGGTGTGTTGGTCCAATCACCGTGATGTCCGCGCCCGTGTCAGGTATCATCAGGAGGTTGGAAGAGTTGGTACCGTAGGACAGGCGGACATTGACGGGCTTGGGGGACCTGTCACTCGAGGCATCATCCACGCGTCGGCATCCTTTGTTGTTCTTGGGAGACGGTGAAGAGACGGTTTGACCTGGAGATGGAGGCTTCTTGGTGGACCCGCAACACTTGGCGAAGTGTCCTTGCTTGTTGCAAGCGTTGCATGAGACCTTGTTGGCGGGACATCGAGGTGTGCGGGGCCAATGGCCTTGAAACCCGCAGTTTCGACATGTACTATCAGCCGCAGGGCACTTTCCTGGACCGTGCTGGCGCTGACAGCTTCTGCAGGATTCGGGGGAAAAAACTGGTGACTGTGACGGGGGCTGTGGAGAGGACGCCGTCTGCATCTGGCGTTGATTCCTCTTGTAGGTGGAGACGGCGTGAACTTGAGATGGCGATGAGTGTATAGCTGAGGCAGCCTCTCTTGTGGCCTCATACGACCTGCAACAGGTGACGAAGTCGGTGAGGGGAGAGGCGGCGTCGAGGGTGAGGAGTTTCTGAAGCAGGTCCTCGTCACGTACACCCATCAGCAAGATCATCTTGAGCTGGATCTCAGCACAGGTTACAGGATCGCCTGTACATAGGTCCACCTCGGCTGCTAGGTCCTTAAGTCGTGCGTAGAAGTCTGAGAATGATTCCCCAGAAGCTTGTTTGCAGGATAGCAGTTCCCTGCGACGCAAAGCTTCATTGCGGAGGCCACGGAAATGACTCTGCAAGGCGTCTAAGACCTCTTTCACTGACATGGAGGAATCAGGGGGAATGGCTAGCGTGTGCTCTAGGAGGCGTTGGACTTCGAGGGAAATGCACGATCTTAATTGGATGAGTTGTTTATGAGGGGGCATTCGGTTGAGGTCAGACATGACAGCAAAGTCTTCGAACCGACGTCGCCATTGACGGTATACTTGATATGTTGCATCAGATTGAAGAGGTGGGGGGCTGGTAACTGAAGACTTGCTGTGCAGGGGTGTGCTCGGGACGGCAAGCGGTGGAGGAGGCACGGAGAGGTCGACGAGAGTTGAGACTGGAGCAGGTGGTTGAGAAGGCACTGAGGTATACCCAAGGGGGCTAGGTGACGTGTGAGGAGGCGTTGTCTGAAGGATAGATGAAGAGGCTGAAGCTGGCGAATTGGTTGTGGCAGCTGGTGAAGTCGTCCTCGTTGTCAGCAATTCCAATAGTCCCAGGAATTTGTGGGTATCAGCTTGGTGTTGTTGTTGAAGTTGAAGACGGTAAGCTGATTCCTCTGACTGTCTTGACAATTCCTCTTGACGTCTTGACAATTCCTCTTGACGTCTTGACAATTCCTCTTGACGTCGTTTTTCCTCCTCTAATTGACGTCTTTGGGCTTCCTTCTCTTGGGAAACTTGTAGGAAGTGAATTAACTGACGTATATCCTGGCTCCCATCCTTTGAATTTGGCGCGCTCGGCGTGTGAGGCGTGAGGGGGGGTGGGAGGGTCTGTGAGGCTTCGTCTTCCTCATAATCCTCATCTAAATTTCCCAGCAAATCGTCGTGGTCAGACATCTCGTGTTTGGTATGGTTGCGATGGGAAAGACAAGGAGAATAAGGTGGAGTGCTATGTTTTCGTCAATGTACTTGCCTAAATGCAGGAACTGGCGGGCAAGTAGAAGAGTATTGACTGTAATATTTGTGAAGTGAGAGGAGGCGTTGGCAGCGGTGTATGCGCCCGGGCGAGGCTGGTGGTGACTCAGTCGCGGGGAGTCAGTCAGTGGCTTGTAGGCCTACGTGGACGGGGGGTGTATGCCGGAGGTGCTGTCTTGGAGACTGGGCTGAAGGCGTCTCTGCTACCTGTAGGGCCGCAGAGACATAGCAAACAGACATAAAAGGCACTGCACTTCACTTAGGGCACTTCACAAGGTCACAAAGCACTTTAAATCCAGGGGCACCGTGGAGTATATCTTCTGGGCGGGAAACAGAGGAGGCCGGGGTACAGACTAGGCCGGCTTTTGCAACTTGTGAACTGTCGTGTTGGAGCTACTCAACTGCGCCATGTGGTGGGATGCAATCCTAGACAAGGTTCTTCAAACTCCAGAGCACGAGCAGTAGATATATTCAATAAGTGGTACAAGACTTGGCGTGATAGCCGACCGATACAGAAGCGGGAACTAGGGACCCCGGGCCGTGTGTAGGCCGAGGCTGATCTGAGGCAAGTTGTCTAGCTGGGCAAGGAGAGTTGCTAGACATCACTAGGACAATAAATGAGGTCTTCTAATTACTCGACTAGCGCGGTACAGACATAGTATATCGGGACATAGTGAGTGAACATGGGCATTAGACATAAGCATAGATATCAGACATGCTATGATAATATGGTAATACAGACATGTGAGTAAATGGTGCAATGAATGGTAACAGAGTCCTGCCGTCAGGCGTGTTCACATATCTTGGTACCCACATATCTATACAACTACCTCGTAATCATCAAGTCATTGAACTCATTGTGAGACAAACTCATGAAGTCAGGACTGCATTCGGGAAGAGAACATACACTGTCGCTCCTACAGCAAACATATTGGATCTCTAGCTTGCACAAACTACTTGAATGGGTTACAAGATCATGCATAGCGTGCCTTAGGAACAATTGGAAACCCCATTAACAGCGGCAAGCCACACTGCCAGTTGGTCGCATCAACCCGGGCAAAACCCCTTTTACATATGCTTCGGACCCTTCCTCGTTAAACAGGCAAGAAAGCATCATAAGCGGCATGGGTATCTATTCACCTGCTTGACTATACGAGCTACACTTCTCGAAAGGTTGACCTCACTTGATACCGATGCCTTCCTAAATGCAGTGACACGTTTCTCGGCCCGCAGGAAAATTCCTGAACACGTTTGTTTTGACAGTGGAACCAACATGGTCAGTGCCGACAAGGAGCTCCGTGCAGCAACATGGAGGTGGGATAACAGTGAATACGTGAAAAAACCTTTTCCTAAGGAAGCAGATAGAATGGGCGTTCAATCCACCCACAGCTTCACACATGGAAGGGGTGTGGGAACGACAAATTCGAATGGTACGTAAAGTCCTCAGGGCAATTGTGGGCTCACAGGTCCTAACACACTCACATTTTTTTGCTCATGAAGCAGATCACCGATCTCCCGCTGGGTGGCTTTAGTGTTTGAGAAATGTACCACAGACGGTGGAAACATGTGCAATTCCTGGCGGATCAGTTCTGGAAGTGTTGGATCAAGGAATACCTACCTTTTCTCCATCACCGGCAGAAATGACCAGGTCATTGTGACTGGAGAACCACTGCCTCGGAATCAATGGCAGCTAGGTAGAATAATAGAGGCGATGCCCAGCGATGATGGACTAGTACGTCAGGTTAAAGAAAGACTGCACGCACCATTTTGATTCGCCCAGTGACCAAATGTGTCTACTGAAGGGGACTAAATTAATAATTTCCTGCTCTTTGTTGTCTTGGACGTAATCGCCCAGTGGGGGGGGGGGTGTTGTTTGTTGTACTAAGCGAACAGGAGCTGAGTCAGTCCTATTATAATGAGAGGCCAGGAGTGTAGACTATGCTGCATCGGCTTGATGTATCCACCCGGGTCTCGAGACGTCAATACAAAAGCAGTACCTTTCAACTGATCGCCCTAAACGCACCGAGGCCTTCTGCTCTAAACCAGACCTGCAACACGTTAGTGTACTCGTAAGCCTATTATATTTCATTGTGGACGTGAAAAATATTAATTGAGCAACTTCTGATGATATGCAGCTTATATTGTGTTACTGTTAAGATGATGTACTCATTTGTGTGCTAATATTAAAAAAATATTTGAGAGAAATAAACTGTATCGAGTTGACGTGGCAGGTTACGCAATCTCCTTAATGGGCGATTAAATTCGGTATCATCTAAACATCACCTGAAAATTTGGTCCAATTCTATTGAATCCTTCTGGTGCAAACCGTGTCCTCCACCATTACCTTGGAGGTATTTTAATGAACACAGATATAAATGGTACAGAACAAAAACGTATTAAATAACTACTTACAGTGTATGTTGGGGATGACCTTCATTCACATCTGTTGGGATTTTGATTTTTAGGATTATTTAGACGGTAATTTGTAAATAATCTTCATTTACACCTGTTATGATTATCACTTTTTATACAATTTTTTCTTTTTTTGTGTGTTGGGGGGGGGGGGGGAGTTCTTTCATTATCTCATCAACTCCAACCACTTTACAGCCAGGAAGTTTGGTGATGACGAAACTAGCCCTATCCATGGTGCTGCTGCGTTTCACAACGCAGAAGGGCATTTTGCTGGTTAACTTCACCTATAGTCCAAAACTTGTAGAAAATATCCTTAATATTTTCCTTGGCTCCATTACTGAAGCAGCCAAAAGCGCGTGCAGGCAACGACCGGGACAGCAACAAGCTGTTCAGTTTTGTAACAAACCAGCTCTCCACATTTTCCCAGTGCGTCCATAAACATCCAGACAACACTGGCTGATTATCATTATCTGAGAAACTCAATATTTACGAATATTAAACACAAAATACACTAAAGAGAAGACTAACTAACACACGAGACTACTGAGGACGTAAACATCAAACCACCTGGCTCACACAAGTTACCAATTGGTTGGTGGCATCTCGCTGATTGGCCGGTGGTGTGAGGGACGGGTTTCTCGCCCACCCCATTTTTGTTAAACCATGATGGGTTTGTCACTTACCTTACGTTATGATGGTTAAGTTTTCAACATTATACAGTATAAGGCCGCCGAGAACCTTTATCCCTGTAGCATTATCCCTGTAACCATGTATCACTATCCCTAGGCGCTAAATGAATTCCTGTAGTCCTATATCCCTGTATAACTGTTTTAATATATCCCTATATAACTGCATCACTGTATCTCAGAGTCCATCTATCACTGAAGTATTGACCATCAACTCACACACATATGCTCTCACGCTGGATTACACCAGCTTAATTAAAGCTTGAAAGTAAAGTTAGATAATACAGAATAAATTAAATCATTTATCGCTTCTAATTACCTGTACCCTTTACTGAATATAAAATAACTTTTTCAGATATAAGAATAGCGTTAGTAAAAATCATAACTCCACATTTCATTCAAGATTATAATGGTTACGTGTGCTTATTTGAAAAATGAATATGCATTTATTAATTAACACCCTATATCGTGTAATCCAGGTGATCTCATTTTGTTATTAATAATATACTTAAGATAAATATATTTTAATCAAGTACTTTAATGGGGGCAACAATACACATAAAAGACTATAATCTATAATCAAAAATATTCTCAATAGTCTATAGAAAACTTTTATAATTGTTAACGAGGAAGCTTTTTGAATAGTTAACCAAAATGAATTATAATCGTTAACCAAAAAGCTGTATCATGATTAACCAAAAAACTTTATAATAGTTAACTCAAAAAATTTATAGTAGTTAACCAAAAAGCTTTAAAATAGTTATTCAGAATATGTTAGAAAAGAGAAAAATATAACTGAATGGAGAACTTCAGGGGCCAAAGTTACCGAGAAATATATATCTCGGTCAACCTTGATGATATTTATTTATTTCGAAGTTGTTGAAACGAAATTAAAATCTTTGAGTGTAATGAGGGAGAGGCGGCGGCAGCGTCTTTCTCGCGTTGGCGGTTGTTTGTCTCGTTATGCAGTCGGGCTGACTCGAAGGTATTGACACCTTCTGTGGTGATCCTCCAAGGGTTACGGTGTGGAATAATCATCTCCCAGGCAAGGAGATAAATGTGGCACTTTTTCAGGTAGGTCTTAACACACACAAACACACACACACCAGCTAAGCTCAAAACGGGATCTTTTGAAATTTTGATGACGTAAATGAAGTAAGGTGTGCGCTGTCCTGATGTTAGTTTAGCAATAGTCGGGGTGTGTGGTGGTATGTATGAGGCTTCGAGTAACACTCTCATGATCAAACTAACCTGGATAACAACACTACACATAACTTGTCTAACTTTAAGCTGTTATCTTTTATTTCAACAACACAGTAATGTATCACTGTATTTCTGTATCCATATAATCTTCTATATCCCTTTGTATCACCGGGGAGGGATGATACTGTAGTTAGGTTAAAGTGTTAGGCTAGGTTAGGTGAAGAAATAACGTAGACTACCAGGGAAGAGCAAACGTTATGCGTAGAGCATCCTGGGAATAGTATTAATTGATAAAATAAATCTTGGTGAATGAATAACGTAGATCTACCTGGGAATAGTAAACGTTCTGCACGGATAAACCTGGGAATAATAAACATTATGCGTAAATCATCCTTGAAATGGTAACTTACGTCAATATGCATAAGAATAAAGGATGTACACTCACCCACACGAGAACATTATATTATTACCAAGCACGTAATTTATTCTCCAGGGTTTACTCACGGGACTGACACAATGACACAAGAGGCTGAAATCCCTTTTATTTTGTAGTTTTTCCCTTGGATCTGTTCCCATAGAGATAACAGACAACAGCCTCACGCTCTACTAATCTCTCACAATATCGTCTGTTATCATTTTGATGCACACACACGCACACACAGACGCGTTAATAAACTGACACAAACACCAGTCGCAATGTACTTCACCACTAATACTCTACACGCCAATGCACCTCACTACTAATACACTAAACGCCAATGTACCTCACCACTAATACAAGACACGCCAATGTACTATCGTGCACAAAAGTCGTGTCCACTACCCAGCCAGCGAGGTTTCGAATAGCCTTGAGTCTGAAGTTTCGAAACAGCTGGGGGAAATGCCATGGTCGGCCAACAGATGTCGCCCACTGTAGTGTGTGTGTGTGGGGGGGGGGGGGGGGAATAGAGGAGGTGGGGGTTTGGATGAGAGGCTGGTTTTTTTATTATTTATTCCACCATAATTTCAAGCTGCCTTTTTAACTACGTTTTGTCTTAGTTGTTTCTTTATGGTTACGAATTCATGGAACAGGCACAGTGTCCTGGGTGCTTATTACCTCTCAGGTCACAATGACACTTTAAAGAATGGAATATATTAAGGATAAAAGTGAAATATGCAAGAATTAGCTAGTTTTACTCAGCGACCACGTCACAAATTTGTTGTTATTCCGACAAAGAGATTATGGTAATATTTATTTATATTCCACCCATCCTTTGCTTAATAAATCTTTGTGATAATATGCATTATTATATAATTATATACTTATGTTAAAAAGAGTGGAGTGAAAAAGTTACCAGTATTGTAAAATAGTATTCAGACTTAACCTACTGTAGTTCCAATTCTTCCAAGTTCCAGTGTTTAAACACCCCACCACAATATGCAAGCTTCATATATTTTGGAGTGTGCTCAGTTACCGTTAATATGTTGTGCTGAATATCATGAGCATTTCAATGATGGTAGCAATTGGAACTATATAATTGTATTATGTTATAAGACAACACATTCCACATAACTTGTGGCTGTTAAGTTACTTTGTTATGAATTTTCACGAGATATAGTTTAAAACATCTTTAAGGACATGGATTTAAGACAACACTGTAGGTGAGTTAATATATATGAATTGTATTTACAAACAATACTAAAATCCAAGCAATACACTAATACACACATCTTAGTATTTGGTCCAGCCACCCATTGCATTCAGGACTTCATCAAGACAATTAGGGATGGAGTGGACCAGCTTCAGGCACACCCCTGCTCGTCGACGTATACTCTCCCACACGTTGGCCTCTATTGCTGCACAGGTTCGCTGCTCCCCAATATCCCAATAACGTTTCATCATGGCCCAAATATGTTCAATCGGATTAATATCACATCCTAGTGTTAGCCAGTCGATGACCTCAATTTCAGGGTGATCCTGAAGGTAGTCCTTCACTATGTTGCTGGTATGAACGGGACTTGTTGTCATGAGCCAGCCTGATAGTGTGGGGGGCTGGAGCTGCCATAGCCCGGACTGTAGGAATTAGCACTTGCTCCAGGATGTCTACGTACTGCTCACCAGTGAAAAGGCCATTGAGCTTGACCAGTTCACCTGGCCCATGTGCCCACATCCACCGCCAGAATGACACTGACATCCTACCACTCACTGTGCGATGTCAAATGTGTTTCTCTGGGGGGCCGCCAGCACTGCCTTGCTTTGGCTCCCACTGACCTGAACACCGATTCATAGGCAAATATAATGGTTCTCCAGTATTCTTCTCTATGTGGAAGGTGTTCCAATGCAATGCCGAGTCGACACTCCTTGTGAGGAAGTGTTAGCCACCCTCTGTGAGCTGGAATATGGCAGTCGATCCCGGCTTCGCGTCTCCTCGTCATGTGATGGCAGTTGAGGCCCAAATTTCTTGTATGCTCCACTGATGTTCGCATTGGATATGCCGTTGCAGCTGCCACGATCATGGCGTCCATCCTTGCCGAAGTTACTCGTGGCCTCCCGCTTTGAGTTTCGTCTCCACTGAACCCTCTTCCTCCCACCGGCGGATCCACCTCCTAATAGTCTTGGTGTTCCTCCCCACTTCGAGAGCAATGTTCGGCACAGTTGCCCCGGCTCTCCACATCCCGATGATTTGGCCTCACTCAGCAATCACTGCCCGACGAATTTGCTCGCCCTGCAGGCATTTCTGAAATGGCAGAGTAATATTATGTTGTGGTAACTGATGCAGGCTTTTATATACTAGAGTAAATTAATGGTATTAGTAACACCTAGGTTAAGTATTATTACTCTGACATAACGTTTTGGTGAATCTTTTAGGATCAACTGCCCAAGAAACCCTTCCTATTTCATGTATTCATAGTGAACTGCGAGTGGATCCTCCCCCTCCCCCCCCCCCCCCAAAACCTCAACCACCACCCCCGTGACTGTAGAGTGAACATTCGCCTATAATCATCATCATCAAGATTTAGTTTAACCAGACAACTGACACCCATTTGAATCTCTCCTAGGGCTGGCCAGAGGATTAGTTAACATATATTTGTGTTTCTATAATTTAGTGTTATATTGTTTGGAAGAGATTACAGTATTTCAAAAAGGTCAAAACTGAAATTAAGAAAAATTTCGGGGTCTCTGCTAAAATATCTTACATTGTAGGGAAAGTGAAGCACATTGTTCGATGCCGATTAAAAATAGGGCATTCGATGAAAATATGTTGGACTGTTATTTGCGTTCGGCAGTTGGAGCATATAGGTGGGGCTCCATTAAGGGAAGACATGAGTTGGCCATGCGTCAATCCCGTATGCCCAATTCTTAGACGATTCAGAATAGTTTCGTGATGTCGAGAGGATTGTTTTGATGGTGAACAAGGATAAACTGATGATTTGATCATTTTTTGCTTATGACTCGTTGGCTCATTTTCCCAGGACTTTTGCCAATCGTCAAATATTGTTTATAGGTAGTTAGCCTAACCGATAATCAAAATATATGGTTTTCCACTGCTTTATATATGTCTTTGACAATTTTTGAGCTATGACATACTTATCTCCTATAAATAATTAATTTAAAATTTATTTTTTTACAAAGAATATTCACTGGTTCCAGAATGTACCTAAACTTACGCCAATGATGGTCAAGTCTGGTCCTAAATAAATTCATGCTCGGTGCTATCACAACACTACCGGTAACTCTAAATACAAGGGGGGGGGGGCATGTCGTCGGTTCTGTGAGTGTTCATTACAGTAGTCCAATTCGTCGCTATGGGTAGAATAGGGAGAGGGGGGTTGGGGAATGCAGGGGAAGGTAATGTGATGGGATGGAATGTTCGATTGATGTTAGTCTTGGGGGAGGGATGTAGGGAAGAGGTGGGGGAGGGAGGAGTGGGGGGATGGGGGAGGGGGAGTGTGTTTAGGTAACCCACGATGCTCAAATTATGAGGTTTAATAGTTGGGTGGTAGAGGCAGGGGGGGGGGGGTGAGGCTAGGCGCGGAGTTGGAACTCGTGAACGTATGATGTTGTTTAATGCAAGTTATGGAACATTACGGTATCTTCAAATGGGTTTTCACGCTATTAATAGGCCTTATGTAATCCGCCAATAAGGATTACAAGAGCACACAGTATGGCTGCAATTGGTAAGAAAAATATAATATAACATGGCCAAATTTTTGCCCTGCGTAATTTTTACAACCCACCTCACGCCTAAAGTAAACCGAAAAATGTTTATGTGTATAGAGATTTTCAACTCAATGTCACATATTCTTTCACCTCTACAAATATCTGCTGTCACTCATGGGACACCCTGTAATAGTATAAGGACGACATGGGCTATGCTGACCAATGAATTTGACTGACCTGTTGGTGACGACGATGGTAGGAATGAGACCTCGGCATGTTACAGTGTTCGATATCACCTCCTTCCCCTGGTGTGGATGGCGCCAACCTTGGTAACAACTTGTGTATTCTCCGTGACTACCAGTAATAGTTGTCACGGAGAATTAATTACTGGTATGCCTATCAGTCTCACCGTCGTAGGCATGAACGGCAGAGATATGGTCGTTGTAGTGCTTTTATTTATCCGTTATACATGTCTTACCATGCTTAATAATATTAACTATCTTCATGATATTCTCATTGGTATCAGTGTTTGCGGAATTCACGATGTTATGCTCCACCTACACACAGCCTGTTACTAGACTAACCCCCACCTCCCCACCCCACACACACACACACACTACAGTGGGCGACATCTGTTGGCCGACCATAGCATTTCCCCCAGCTGTTTCGAAACTTCAGAATCAAGGCTATTCGAAACCTCACTGGCTGGGTAGTGGACACGACTTTGTGCACGATAGTACCTCACCACTAATACACTACACGCCAATGAATATCAGATTCTTATGTACAGGAGGGCCTATGGCTTGGTTATTAAGCGGTTATAATAAATCTACGGGAATGAATGTGAAAACGTTGTTGATAAAATATATCACGCATTACTTTACGTGTGGTTGAGTCTGCCGGATCACTTCAACAATATAGTACAACATTTTAGTTACAGAAACGCACTCTCCTCTCTTACTGTAGCTTCATCTGTTATATAGTTTTGAGATACGGAAAACTTCAAAGTGTGTTAATGAATACTAAATATGTAATTATATATCACACCAGCGAGCGATAAGGTAATGCTGTAGGTGTAACAATAAGAAATACACTTGACTAAATTTGTGACGGATATGTCTTGTTAAATAAGTACGCTTATGGCTTACTATGGTACTCTTATATCTTAGTCATGTACTTATAAGATAATAATACAGTTATTACTTAGTGATATACTTATATTTTACAGTGATGTACAAGTCGCTTACGATGGTGTACTTATAAATCACAGGGAACGCTTAATTCAGTGAGCACTAGCAGTACAGTTAGCACAAACCTTCATGTTTTATCACAGCTAAAATACATAAAACATCACCTTAACCAATTTTATAATACTTTCACTCGGTCAACACACATGCGTCTTGTATGTATATTATGTATGCTGTATTATATATTATGTATGTATATTATGTATGTGCTCCATTTATATATATTATTTATTCAGCCTAGCTAGCAGCGTGTGGCAATGTAATTACCATGTCCCACATGCTTAATTAATGTGCCTGGCGACATATGGAAGCTGTTAGTGATCACTTGCCATACTTCGTCTATCGAGCAGTTGACCAGCAGACAGGTTGAGGAGTGCTACTCCCCTTGTGTACATATCTCTTATCCAGTAAATAGCACTTATAAAATTATACAGGTATTTGTGTTCGCTCCTGTATATAGAACTTATTACCCAGAACACGAACATGGCGCAGTGAACCGGTTTTACTGGATAATTACGAGTGACAGTGCAAAGTTTGTGGAAAGCCAGCTTATGGACTCCTTCCCTGTGTCAACCAACTGCCGCCCGCAGCCCCTCCTCGAAGAATTTAGCAACTTTGAGCAGTGTCAGTGACAGTGATTTTCTGTGAAGTGTTTAGTGCATTGTGTGTTTCTTGCCATACATATGTGACCTTGTTCTAAAGGATTCCCAAGGTACACGGCATGTTCTGGGCATTTGTAAGGAGTAAAGTTTTTCACATCCTTCTCTCATCAAGCCTGGAGGGTAACTGCCGCTAGTCGTCGTCTCCAGGGTTGCCAACTCGGATTTTCAAATGTCGCTAGGCTGGTACCTAAAAGTAGCTAAATGTCGCTAAATCTTCCATGGAAAGTCGCTAGCTATTATTCCCCCCCTTCAGTAATTTGATGCAAATAATATTTTCATAATGCCGACTATAATGGACGGAGTATAAATAAAATGCATTATGTAAAAATAAAAATATTATTTTGTTTAAAGTGTAATGTGCACACTTACCTATTCAATAGTAATTGCATCCCAGTCCTCTTCGTAGTCGTCGGCAGTGTGAACAACTGTAGAGCTGGAAGCATGTGAAGTGCTTGGTTCAGGTTCTCTTGTAACTGTATGCCTCCACAGTCCCTATCTTTCTTAAAATATCACTAGGAAGTTCATAACTTGCACAACAGGTGTTCTGTCTTTTTAACCCATACTTTATTGTAAGAATTGCCTATAATGTCGATAGTTTCATTTTGTTGCGCAATTTTGATTTCACAAAGTTCATACTACTAAATGTGCGCTCTACATCTGCGTTTGAATGCGGAAGAGATAAGGCAGCGAGTGCAATTTCAGCCAGATTATGGTAAGGGCTTTCACCTGTCGCATCTCTCTAATTTACCACTTCTGACCACAATTTTGGGGTGTTAGATGCATGGACGGGCTGACATCAAGTGATCAGGAAATAGACGTGTCCCTCCTGTACCACGACCCATTCAAATGTATTAAACTTTTCTTATTATTTATTGTCCCTGTAACCCCGTTGCTATATATTAAGGCTCGAAATTAGGAAAACTGAGTTTTCATGGACAGTCCAAAAGTATCCAGAAAGTCGCTAGATTTCTGTGGATATCTCTAGATTTGCGACAAGTCGCAAATCGCTCTAAAATGTCGCTAGAAAAAAACAAAAAGCTCTAGATCTAGCTACAAAGTCGCTAAGTTGGCAACTCTGGCGTCTCCACCGCCCCCCCCCCCCCCACCCCCTCACAGCGTCGTCTCCACACCCCTACACAGCTCGAGGAGACTGCTCTCACTGCCTGGGACACACACACACACACACGTACACACACACTGACTGCGGCGATTCCCTTATATATACTATGTATATATATATATATAATCTACTTATCTGTGTATTTAATTAATTTTTTGTCTGAGATCTTGTTGATACGACGGCTGACCGGTCAACACTGATTTAAGACACAGTACACAGATGAAGTAGTTATGTCTCGTGCCTTACGTAGCCGTGGAGCCAGCGCCCGGATGAGTCAGTCGGATGATAGCTCCACAGAGATGGATGACCAGGCTGACCATGACGCCCCAGCTACCACAACATCGTGCAGCCCTTCACCTCGACATTCAGCGTTGTCTCCAGAGATAATTGCTTTAATGAAGTTTATGAGAGATGAAAGGCGGGAGGATGAAGCTAACAGACGTGTGGAAGACGAACGCAGAAGACAAGCAGAGGCAGACCACCAACGGAGATTGGAAGACAGTGCAAGGTTTGAAGCCTTGATATCTCGCCTCACTGTTAACCAAGCCCCTGGCTCTAACACTGCCTCGGTACTGACTGGTTCAGATACCTCATCAATGCTCTATTCACGCCCACCAGCCCCACCTAAAGCAGCAGCTCAAACACCGCCCATCTTGAAGCCTCATGTAACTTTCCAGGCTTTTCGTGAATGGCGGCGACGGTGGACTGATTATTCTACAATGGTGGATCTCCAGAGTTTGTCACAGCCTAAACAACTCATCCAGCTGCGTATGTGCCTGTCCTTGGAAATTCAGCGTGTCTTGGAACATACGTTGCAGGTACCTCCGACCTCTTCGTTGTCTGTAGAGGAGGTACTGGACATTCTACAACGGCACATCAAAGGACAGCAGAATGAAGCTCTGCGCAGGAGGGAATTGTTTAGCTGCAGACAGATGGAGGGTGAGACGTTCGATGCCTTTTATGTACGACTCAAGAGAGCCTCGGAAGAGGTAGATATATGCCTAGGCCACCACCAACAGTGCGAGGAGACCCAGTTGAAGCAGATGATCCTGATGGGTGTTAAGGACGAGGAGCTTCTCCAACGCCTCACCTCCCTCGACTCTTCCTCTTCTCTCAAGGATGTGTTGACGATATGTCGCTCCTATGAGGCTGCCAGGTGTGCCACCTCTGCCATCCGAGCTCCCCCTACAGCTGTACGCGCTGTGTCTCGGTACAAGAAGGACAAGAAGTCTGCTCCTACGCCTTTGCCCACCACGTCCACACCCAGTTCATTTTGTAACAACTGTGGTAAGCAGCACGGAACACAGGTGCGTCCAGCTGCTGAGTCTACCTGCAACAGTTGTGACCGTAAGGGCCACTGGTCACTCACAGTACGGTGCCCAGCCAAGTACGTCCAGTGCAATGTGAGCGGTCGTCTGGGCCACTATGACAAGTGTTGTCCGACCAACAAACCCAAGGGACAGCGTCGGCGGAAGCAGCAGCGCCCTTCCACCAGTGAGGGCCGCCCACAGTCGCCAAATCAGAGGCACCACTACCCTGGACAAAGCCCGACCCATATTAGGAGGGTGTACTCCTCGCGTCCCAGGACCAAAGTCCCCCAGCACGTCAGCGTCATCGTGACCTACGGCAATGTGTCATCCCATCTTCAGATGTTGCCCGACACCGGCGCTGATGCTACGGTCATCGGTCCCCAGCATTTGCAATGCTTCGGGCTCTCTCCAAGCAATCTAGGACCACCTCTCAAGGACCTCTGCGTCACGGCAGATGGTTCACAGATGGCCCCAGCCCTAGGTTCACTCTATGCACATGTCACCTTTGGCAACAGGACGTGTCAAGCCTGGATTGACGTGCATAATGGTGTCCCGACTCCTTTGCTGTCCTACAGGCATTGCCAAGAGTTGGCCATCATCTCCCAGGACTTCCCAACACCGATTCTCGAGGTAAAATACGCCAACAGGGTGCACGACGGGAGCAGCAACTACCCTGCTGCCGCCCTACCCCTACCTCTGGCCAGTGACACCTCTCCTTCGGTAGTTGTCCCTGCTGCTTCAAGTCTCCACGCCTTGGCTCGCCTTCACGACAGTCACCGTGGAGCTGAGGCCACCAAACGACGTGCACGACAGACTGTGTTCTGGCCCGGCATCAACTCCGACATCTCCAATGTTGTCCGTGCGTGTGAGCCCTGCCAAGTATTACAACCCAGCCAGCAGCAGGAACCCTTCATGAGAGACGACAACCCCACCCGCCCCTTTGAGTCTGTGTTGGCCGACTTTTTCTCTGTGTCAGGAAACTCCTTCCTTGTTATCGTCGACCGTCTCTCTGATTCGCCGGTTGTCATCAAGTGCGGTAATGACACGACGTGTGCCGCCACCATCAGCAAGTTCCGCCACTACTTCCGTGACGTGGGCGTTCCTGTACGCCTGCGAACCGACGGAGGGCCTCAGTTCACAAGCCGGGACTTTACTGTGTTCCTTGACCGATGGGGAGTCCGGCAAGTGTTGTCATCGCCCCATTACCCGCAGTCCAACGGCCATGCTGAGGCTGCTGTCAAATCTCTGAAGCACCTCATCCTTAAGGTGGCCCCTTCTGGGAATATTGAATGCTAGGCCTTCGACCGGGGTCTTCTTGAACTCCGCAACACACCTAACTACACCGGACGCTCCCCTGGCCAGGTTTTGTATAGACGCCCCCTTCGTTCTTGTGTCCCTGCTCACCCTCAATCCTTCTCCAAGGAGTGGCAGGCCAAGACAGAGGATTGTGATCGCCGAGCCGCCGAACGTGTTCAAGACGTCGTCGCCCGCTACAACGACCACGCCCATTCTCTCCCCAGGTTGAGTGTCGGCACCCAAGTCCGTGTTCAGGACCCGACCTCCCTACGTTGGGACAAAGTAGGCGTAGTCATGGGTCTCGGTAGGTCATGGGACTACCAGGTGCGGTTACCCAGTGGTCGTGTGTGGTGGAGGAACCGCCGTTTTCTCCGCCCCATAACAATGCCTTCTGCTGACCCCGCCACCAGTGTTGAGTCCCATACCCTTCCCAGTGATCAAGTCCCCCGACGCTCAGAACGGATCCAAAAGAAAAGGTCCGCTCAAGACTTTGCTATGAGCGTATAGGGGGGAGGGAGGTGTATGTATATTATGTATGCTGTATTATATATTATGTACGTATATTATGTATGTGCTCCATTTATATATATATATTTATTCAGCCTAGCTAGCAGCGTGTGGCAATGTAATTACCATGTC
Source organism: Homarus gammarus (assembly GCA_958450375.1). Lineage (NCBI taxonomy): Eukaryota > Metazoa > Arthropoda > Malacostraca > Decapoda > Nephropidae > Homarus > Homarus gammarus. Next base: position 1,602 of record CAUDMG010003409.1, on the reverse strand, counting down.
CCACATGCTTAATTAATGTGCCTGGCGACATATGGAAGCTGTTAGTGATCACTTGCCATACGTCGTCTATAGAGCAGTTGACCAGCAGACAGGTTGAGGAGTGCTACTCCCCTTGTGTACATATCTCTTATCCAGTAAATAGAACCTATAAAATTATACAGGTGTTTGTGTTCGCTCCTGTATATAGAACTTATTACCCAGAACACGAGCACGTCTAATGAGGTAGAGTACAGTACGTAACGGTAATATGAACGGAATAACGCAGAAAGGTGGAGATTAAATGCCACTGAGGCTTAAACAGGTCCACCTTACCTAGAAACTGTCCCGACAAGAATAAGGTTTTAAATTACACTGTTTAGCTGCGTCATCGAGTGTGTATATATAAACGGATGGGACCCATCAAACAATAAACAGTTTCAAGAACAAGGCCCCGGGCATCAGTAAAATAAACAAACCCATACTCCAGCATCTACCAATCAACATGATACTCCAACTCAGAAACATTTTTAATACATCACCCGCCTCTGGTTACTTCCCAAGGAAATTTAAACAGTAAGCATCAGACTTATACCAGAACAAGGTAAATCCCCTACTCAAGTATCAAACTACAGGCCAATTTCTCTTCTAGAAACACCGGGAAAAGTCCAAGAAAAAATCATTAACCACCGACTGAGAATACACTTGGAACTTGAAGAGAAATACAACCCAGGCAACACGGATTTAGAAAACACAGAGGAACCCATACAGACTTAGCCCTAATTACGAAACATAGCAAACGCAATGCACAACAGAGGTCAATGTAACGTAGTATTAAGGGCCGTAGCAAAAGCATTCGACAAGGTCTGGCACTTAGGGCTCAAATACAAAATTACCATCCAAGAACCTCCCAACAACTTTACTTCTTTTCTTTGTAACTTCCTTGACAACAGAGGCTAAAATTATCATTGGTAACCACATACACCCAATCATCAAGTTATACAGCGGAGTGCCACAGGGAAGTAACCTCTCGCCAACACTACACAATATACACGGCAGACATGCCACCTCCTACACACGTAGAATACATAGCTTATGCTGATGACGTCACCTAAATCGTCCGACATCCAGGCAAGGGCAAACAGATGATGTCACGAAAAACAGCCCACGTCATCGAGCAAATTAACGAATATGAAAAAAAGTGTAAAATACAAACCAATACACAGAAACTAAAGATCATACACATTGCCAAAATAAACCCAGCACCAATCACAGTCAACAACGTACCTATACATACTCCAACGAAGGCAAAATTCTGGGACTCACAATAACAAGAACAGGCATAGCAAAATACATAGCACAACGCAAAACGCTTGCCCAATCATAACTCACAAAACTACGAAGATTTAGCAAAGTGGACACCAAAATTCAACTACACCTGTTCAAAGCAGTTCTCCGCCCCCACCTGGAGTACCCACCAATACCACTCAGCACTATCAGCAAAACCAGACAACTCAAACTTCAATCAGTACAAAACAAAGCTATCTGTAGAGCATCAAAGCAACTCCCCCCATACACCACGAAAATACAAGAACTTCACGAAGTATACAATATCGAACTACTGAA
>CAUDMG010003408.1:0-25118 GCA_958450375.1 Homarus gammarus | reverse complement strand
CATTTCCGATCATCTGCCAGGAGCACTTGTACCCTAGTCGTAGTCGATGAAGGCTGACTTGGGTTTGTCTTGGAGTTTTCTTGTCAGCGAAAGGTGGTTCCCCTTTTGTGGCCGCCAGATACCATTTGGCTGATTGGGAACCAGCGTTGAGTGCATGAAGGAAGCTCTTTTTGATGTGGAGCTTGCTAGTCTTTCTGAGGTGATTCTTGATCTGTTGCACGCTTGCTGGAACTTGGATGTGTACGCTACTAGAACGTGTAGCTGCCTTGGCTGCTTCGTCTGCCACGTCGTTTCCTCCGATCCCTACATGACTGGTCGGTTTTGGTTTTGGAATTCCTGTAGCTGTGCGAGGATCGAGGTGATGATGTGGACGTTGTCTCTTGGTTGACTGTGTTGCAGCGCCTGCATGGCTGATTTCGAGTCCGTGTGAATTATGATGGACTTGTTGTGTTGCAGCGTGTTGTAGGGCCTTTGAGATTGCTACCAGTTCTGTTTGTAGGGTGGAGCAGTCATTGGAAAGTCTCCATTGGAGGGTCTGACCTTGGGTGTAGAAGGCCGCTCCGGATCTATGATGTTTTGGGTCCACCGAGCCGTCTGTGAAGTATGATGCTGCATCAGCCGGTGTCTCGGTGGCTATGGCTTCGAGAGTTATTTTTTTTGAGGTCCTCCTTCTGGAGGTTGGCTTTACTATCGCCTAGGTCGGTAAATTTGAGTGTGGCTGGTGGGGGGCTCCATGGTGGAGGAACAGCGTAACCATTGTCTCGTGTGTCTTGGTTGTTCTTGACGGGTGTTTCTGCTTGCAGGTGTCGGATGACCTCGCTTGCTTCGTGCGACCAGGTGGCCCCTCGCACTCTGTGGTCGAGGTGGAGGGAGGCACTGATTCGAATCTTGGCAACTATGGGCTTGTCTGCTCTACAGATTTTGGCGAGGAGACCGGCTGTCACCTGCTTGACCCGTACTGCCAGGGGTGGTAGTTCGGTTTCCATTTGCAGATTGCAAATTCTGGTCCACATGGGTGCTCCGAGCATGGTCCCGAGAGCATTGTTTTGGATGACTTCTAGCTTAGCTGTTTGGTTTTCTCTCAGTCCAATGAGTGCTGGAGCACTGTAATCTACCAGCGATCTGATGGCGGCCGTGTAGTAGGCTTTGAGCACATGAAGGTTTGCTCCTGCGGATTTGCTGGTGAGCGACCTCATTATATTGTGTCTGCTCTTCGTCCTGTGCCTGAGATACTCGAGTTGCGGCTTGAAGGTGAGTTTCTGGTCAAACCAGATTCCAAGACACTGGTGGGCGTTGGTCCAGACTACCGGCGTGTTTTGTATGGAGAGCATCTTGTCTGGTGTGTCTGTGCAGATGGCCATCGCTTTCGACTTGGCTGGATTTATCTTGAGTCCAAGTCTGTTGCACTCCTCTTCTATAAGTTGAAGTGCATGTTGCGTGTTGGCTAGTCTGTTCGATCCTCTTACTATAAGCTGTAAGTCGTCTGCATAGCATAGGAGCTTGGCTGTTTGTCTGAAAGGAAGTTTGACTAGATTTTCCATCAGGACATTGAATAGCATTGGACTGAGGATGCCTCCTTGTGGGGTTCCGTTTTCATGGACCCTGTAGCTTGAGGTTGCTCCCTGAAAGCGTACTCGTGCTTCTCTCTGTGTGAGGTAGTTCTGGATCCACCCCAGCAACCTTCCTTTGACGCCTTTTTTAGCGAGCGTAGTTGTAATGGCCAATGGATTTGCTAGTTCAAAGGCTTTCTCCAGGTCGAGGAAGACCACCAGAGCTGGTTTGTTGTCCACTGTGCTGAGTATCTCGGCCATGTTGTTGCCTGTGCCGGTGTTCTCGGTGTAAGCAAAGATGTGAGGGTGTGGGCTGCCTACTTTCCACTTGAGTCAGTTGAGAGCCATTCTTTCTCCCGTCTTCGCTATGCAGCTGAGAAGGGAGATGGGCCTCGGTTTGTCTGGTTCTCTGGGCTTCAGAATGGGCTGTATATCTGCCTTCTTCCATTCCGGTGGGAGTCTTTGTGCTGTCCACGAAGCATTGATGGCTTGCAGCAGAGCCTCGTGTCCGGCTGTACCGGCATGAGAAAGCATGGAGTAGGTTATCCTGTCGGCCCCTGGAGCTGTGTCCTTGCTTCGTTTTAGCGACTTCTGGAGTTCTTGCTGGTTGAATGGTCTGTCAGTGTCATCTTCACTGTTGCAGGCCTCTTCGATCATCTGGAGTCTGACCTGTCGCAGGCGCCGTTGTGTCTCCTCCGCCTGTCTCGGGAGGTTTTCGTTGCTGCTCGGTCAGAGAACAGTTTTGCAAGTCTCTCGGCTTCCTCTTCTGGGTTGGGATGGGTTGGTGGTGGTGGTGTTGCCTTCCCAGATGCCCTTTGGATCTGGGCCCACATCTTGCCAAGGGAGGTGTACTCGTTCAGTTCGGAGCACCACTTGAGCCAGCTTACGTTTTTTATTTCTTCCTTCTCTTCCCTGGTATCCTTAACTATGACTTGCAGGAGATGTCTGTTTGTTGCCATGGGATGTCTCCTGTAGTTTCTTCGGGCCATGTTCACTCTGTGGTTGAGTTCTTTCACCCTGGGACAGTAGTACCAGTAATCATTGTACTGTCTTGATGTGGGTTTTGTTTTTGGGATAGCCTCTTCTGCCGCTTGGTGAAACGCCTCGACCAATTGGTGGTGGAGGGTTGTCTCATCCACGGGTGCTGCGCCGGCCGGCTGTGATTTTTCGCGCCACTTAGCCAGGTGTTTCTTAAAGAGTCCCCAGTCTGCCTTTTGGGTATTGTATCTCCATCTCGGGGGGGGGGGGGGTGGAGTGGGGAGTTTGCTCACCTTCAGCGTTGTTAGGGTGGCGAAGTGGTCGCTGGTCAGCGTGGGGTGTATCTGCCAGGAGGCGGAAGGCTGTAGTGCACTGGAGACGAAGGTTAGATCTAGCCTTCCTCCCCTAGTGTGGGTGGGCTCTCCGGTGTTCAGGAGGCAGATCTCGGGTGTATCTTGAAAGGTAGTGTACTGTATAGGTGTAGGCCGTCTTCATTTGTGGGGCTTGCCGAGCTTAGGAAGGGATGATGTGCGTTGAAATCCCCTCCTATGAGTGTGGCGTGGTCAGCGGCTGAAGCAAATAATTGAGTAACCTCCAGTGAGCCCCTTGGGTTCTTGTAGATGTTGTGAACAGTTAATTCCCGTTCTTGGAGGGTTACTTGACGGCCTGTGTCTCGATGTTTTCCCCACATGGAAATTGCTGCGTGACATCGGCGGAGGGTATGCTTGACTTGACCAAGATCATGCATCCTCTTGTTGACGCCTGCGTGAAATGCCTCCTGTATGTCTTGTAATCACTGAATTTGAAACAGTGGTGTTCTTGTAGAAGTGTTTCTTGTAGCAGTATGATGTCAAGCTTGTCCTTGGCTGCTGCTTCTTGTAGGAGGTGTTTCTTGTTTTTGATGCCCTGAGCATTCCATGTTAGGATGTTCAGGGTGCTGATGTTTTCCACCACTGTTTCATCGGGGACTTCTGGTGGTCCTCGATGGAGATGTCCAAGTTCGATTCCAACTGGATCAGGTTCATATCTTCGTGTTCTGTGGTTTTTGCCTTCTGGGCCGTGGTTCGGTTCAGGGGAGTTGAAACGTCCAGTTTCTTTCTGGGAGCTGTCGGTATCTTGGGTTCTCTGGTGGCCTTCTTCGGTGTAGAGTGTACCTCGGCTGTCACTCGTGTGAGGACCGGCGTGGCTTCCTCCACTGAGGTGGCTGGAGCTGTGGCGACTTGCCCGAGGACGCTCCCCATGAGTATTTGGAGCTGTGTGGGTTGGATCTTGTGGCCCAGTAGTCCGGCTAGGCCCTCCGCGAAGGTTGTCAGTAACTTGGCTAGGTCGGATACGTGTATCATTCCTTCTGGTGCCTTGGTGTGTGCTTCTTTTGTCTTTCTCGTGGTTGTCGTTGTCTGCTGCTTGGGTGGCTGAGGTGTGGCCGTAGTGAGGCCAGGAAACTGGGCTGCACTTTGGGTGTTGACTGGCTGAGGAGGTTGTCTTTGTTGCTTTGGCCTTTGGGTTCCCCATACGAAGGTACTTGGTGGGGCTGGTGTGTAGGCGGTGGGGGCCGGTCTTGCTGCTGGTCGGTTTGCCTGGACCCTCTTTGTTCTCTCGGAGCATCCAGGATTCCAGGCGTGGTGTTTGCCCCCGCAGTTGGCACACTTGGGGGCAATTTTTTCCCCATTTTTCAGCTTGGTGAGGCAGGAGTGTGTGTCGTGCTTCTGTGCGCAGACTGCGCAGATTTCCTTGTACGTGCACCTTGTCTGATGGTGCCCGTATTTCTGGCATCTGAAGCACCGCAGGGGCTCTGGGACGAAGGGCCTCACTTCGTAGATCCCCCAGGTTTTGAGGTCTATGGAGCTGGGGGGTGAGCCGTAGTGCGTTATGAGCACTTGTTTCGTGGTGGCCGTCTTGTCGGACAGGGGAGAGCATCTCTCGGCTTTTAAGATCTTCGGGTGGTTCTCCAGGGGTTCGAGAGGTAGTTCCTTTGGGTACCGGAGGACTACCGACTTCATCAGTTTCTGGGCGGGGTCTAGCTTGGTTGATGCAACGGTGGTGGTGTTTTGCAGGTAAGTGTCGAGGGTGGTGGCGGAGTTCTTGTCTTTGGGGTGAAGGATCATCTCCCCCTTTATGTTGGGCCGCACTGAGAACTTGGCCAGTGGATTTAGCTTTTCCATCTCTGTGACGGCGGCATATGTTGTTTTTGTGTCCGTTTTCGTGATCCGGAATTTTGGCAGTGTCGTTGGAGGTGAGCTGGTGGTGTTGATGGGTGCCTTGGGGGCTGCTTGACGGCATTCGTTTCCCGAAAAAGCACGTCGGCGTTTCTTGTTTTCTACCTTCGTCCAGTTGTCCTCAGTGGTGGTGGAGTTGTTGGTATTGTTCCTACTTTTCAGGGCTTCATTGAAGGCGCGTAACTGGTCCGCTTTCTCTGTGCGGAGCCTGTCGTAGTTCGGGTCGTCAGGTTGGCGGTTCAGGCGGGAATCGCGGTTAGGAGGGCGTACGCGCTCCATAACTTTTTTTTTTTTTTTTTTTTTTTTTTTTTTTTTTAGATCCTACCTATTCCGGTTGAGTAAATAGCAGAGGAATTTCAGCACTCCCCACTGGCTGGTGGTCGTAGAGTGGTTCCTGAGCTTCTCTCCCGGAGCCCCGTTGGGGAAGCCTACTTCCTAGTGTATGTGACTGCTCACTTATAGACGTGAGCTAAGTGTGCTTATTTGGGAAGGATAAGGATTGCTACCCTCTTTCCAGGTGGACCCGCACGATCACGGTTTTCCTGGAAAGACTCGGCTGGGATGGGTTTTGCTCCAACCCCCTTTCGTGTTCACAATCTCCTGGGAGGGAGGTGAACAGTTACAGGGGGGACCGCAGGACGAATACACTTTTGAGGGTGCAGGTCCCTAGGCCAGAGCGAAAAAGGAAAAATAGTAGTAGAAGGAAAAGAGCTCAAACCACGCCGGGAATATCGCGCTATAACTGCTCTCCAGCTGGAGTGTGGGTCACTCACACCACCAGTGGGGAGGGCAAGCTAATGCTCGATAAACCGAGAACGCTCGTGAGTTGTTGTGGACGATGACAGTCGTGGGTGGTCCAGTCCGGGAAGATGGCCAACAATGGCACAAGGGAGAGGGCGGTCTTCACAGTTCCGGGTCCAGCAGGAGGTCTTGTTGAGAGGTCTTCTTGGTTCAGGAGCGATGTGAAAAGTGTCGATCCATGGATGGATGGATGAAGTAGAGTGTGAAGAAATCTTGATGCCGATGCGTTGATTGGTGGTGCGGGAACTGGACTTGAAGAATAATGGTGGAATTTGGAGGGACTTGGGGTTGGTGGATAGTGCAGAAGAAAAGCGAGGAAATTGGAAAATAGTAGTAGAATGATAGGTCTTGGGGCTCAACCCAAGTGCTTCTGTTATCTCATGTTTGTGTTTCAACTAAATTTCGTCTTAAGTGTTATATTTATGTCAGGTGTTTGTATGTTTAGCAACTATTACAATTTATGTCTTTCATTATCGTGTATTATGTCCTAGCCAATGGTGAGGAGTCAAGGGCAGGTACTTGTGTTTCTGCCAAGAACATCCTATCTTTTTATGATCTAATGTTGTGAGTGGTTGGCTGCCAAGGTTGTCACTGGGGTAACCTTGCATCTTCAGTAGAGTGGAGTTGGTGTGGGTTCTAGGGCTCTTCTTTTACTTTTAGGGAACCACGAGTGTTCTCTTCTTCCTTCTTCTGTCTCTTCCATCCATTCTTTGATTGGTCCTGGTTCTATTTCTTCGAACTTTGTCCATATTCTTTTTGAGTGTTCGTGTAGGTAAATGTTTAGGGGTTCTATTTGGGCTCGTTGGTGTAGTTGACGGTTGGTGACTATGTCAGGATATCTGATGTTATATACATCCCTTAGGGCTAAATTTTGAATTGTCTGCAGTTTCTTTATGTTTGTTTGTTTTATTGCATGTAGAGGAATTGGCGGATATACTAGCCGGGATTGGACATAGGCTCTATATAACTTTAACTTGTTTTTTGCGGACAGGTTTCTGAAACGTTTTAATTTAATTACCATGTTTCTGGTTTTTGCAAGTTTTTCGGTGATGAATGTTTTGTAGCCTTTTGTTGTTATCTTCAGCCCTAGGACAGTGCCTTCCATGGCGTATGGAATCACTTTGTTGTCTACTATAATGGGTGTTTTTTTCCTTTTAGCGATTGGGATTATTTTGAACTTGTTGGTGTTCGTTTGTATCTTCCACTTTTTTTCGTACTGGTTGATGTTCTCTATTGCGTTAGCAGTATGTTGTGCCATTATTGCTGTTGATTTGCCGGGGTATGTGATGATTTGTGATATCGTCTGCAAAACTTATGTATTCACTGTAGGGAGATGGTTCTGGTAGGTCTGCTGTGTAGATATTGTACAGCGTGGGTGAAAGGACACTGCCTTGGGGTACTCCACTTTTCAGTTTTATGGGTGGTCCCATAAAGCTGCCAATTTGTATTTGTGCCGTGCGATCGTCTAGGAAGTCACAGGCGATTTTTTCTATTGGTTCTGGGAGGTTTAATTGAAGTAGTTTAAATTTTAATCCTAGGTGCCATACTTTATCGAACGCTTTCTTAACGTCTCTTAGTACAATGTTGACTTGGTTTCTTTCTGCTTTCTTGTTGGCTAACGTTTCCGTGATTATGGCTAGTGCAGCATGTGTTCCCTTTTTTTCAGTGAATCCATGTTGTCTGGGGTTTAGTAGTCCGTTTTCACTTCTGTGTTTTCTGATTCTCTTGTTTATTGCCTTTTCAAATAGTTTTCCTATGACTTCGAGTAGGGAAATCGGTCTGTAGTTAATTACTTGAGTGTGGTCTTTGGCTGGTTTCGGTATGAATATGAGTTTCGCGTTTTTAAATGCATCAATGAAGTATCCACTTGCCAAAGCTGAGTTAAATATTTCAAGGATGCCTTCTGTGCAGTTATTAGGTAGGTATAGGATCATATTTCTTGTGATTTTTGTAAATCCTGGTGCTTTTTCTTTAGTGTGTCTGATGTAGTGTAGCAGTTCTCCTTCTGTAATTGGTTCTATCGGGTTGAGCCTGGTTTTGTCCACCACATGGTATGGGGTTATCCTATGTATCATTCCAGCCATTACTCTGCAGATATGATTTTCGTGTTCCTCATCAAATTCCTCATTTTCTTCTTCTGATATTTGAAATACTTTTTTCCATTCTTTTCTGTATGCTGCTTCTATTTCTTTCTCTTCAAAGAGTTTTTTCCCGTTTTGGTCCTTTATGTATTTTTGTTGAGGCTTGTCGTTTCCTAGCATTTTGTTTACGTTCTGCCAAAAGTTCTTGTCATTTCTTGTGGTATCCAGGTTGTTTATTAGTTCGTTCCATATCTGTTGGTGGGCTATCAAGCTTTCATCTCTTAATTTTTGTTGTATTTGCCTTAAGTTTCTAATAAGCTCTGTTGTTGGTGGATAATTTTGTATATACATCATTAAGTTATTGTATTGTACTGGAGCATTCGCAGTTCATGGGATGTCCTGATGTGTGGTAGCGTTCGATGTGTTGTGATTGGTATGTTGTTCTCTGTTGCCTTTTTGATGTTACGTATAAGGGTATCTGTTTCGTTGTCAATATCTTCTAGTGTTTTGCCTTGGAGATCTGGGATCTTAACTTGTTCTAATTGCTTCCTGTAGCCTTCCCAGTCTGCTTTTTGCATTTGGAAACGTGGGGTAGTTGGTACTTGGATTGGGCTTGTGGATAGTTTTATTATCATTGGAATATGGTCGCTGGTAGTTAGTGGTCCTTGTTTTATATGGTAATTCAGGAATGCCTTATTATTGGTGAAGACTTTGTCTGGGGTTGTTGTTTTGTTGTTGCCAATAAATGTGGTGAAGTGTGGCCCTAGGTGGATCAGCTTCCCTGTGTTCATTATGGTATGCAGTGCAGTGCCCACTCTGTTCCTGTTTCCGTGGCCGAATATTGGGTGTCTTGGGTTCAGATCTCCTATTATATATGTTGGGCAGTTGTAGTTCAATAGTTTTATCAAGTCTGGGGCCGGCAGGTAGTTCCGTCTTGGCGGTAAATATGCTGTGGCTATTGCTATTTCTCCTAGTGTGGTAGTTATTTTAATTCCCAGGAATTCATCCTGGAATTCGTCGATGATTTGATGTTTGAGTATGTGTTTTACAGCAATGGCCACGCCATCATTTAATTCTTCTGTTTTATTTCTTTGGTAGATTGTATATCCAAATATTTTTATTTTCTTGGAGTTTGAATTGCCGTGACTATTTATTAAAATTATGTCCGGATCAATGCTGAGGTATGTGTTTGCAAGGTTATTTTTATTTGTTTCCCAGTTGCGGACGTTGTGTTGTACGATGGTAAGTGTTCTGGGTTTTTCTTTATTCATTGTGTTTTGATTTTTTGTTTCTTGTTTGTTGCGCGGGTGGCGATCTCGTGTCCGGAACCAGTCCGTTACGGATTCTTTGGAATTTCCATTGTTCTTCTTTTTTGAAGTTGTGTCTCCTTATTTTAATCCTTTGGTTTATCAGGTAAGCTTCCACTAGTGCTTCAGAGTATTTATCGTTAGAGTAGGTCCATTTTAGTTCTTGTTTTGTTATGGCTTGTATAATGTCTGGCATCGTTTTACATTCTCTAGGGACAAACACTCTGTCACACCAGTGAAGCTGTAGTTCACAATCATCTGCACATTCTAACGTCAGTAGCGTTTCCTCGTCCTGGGTATCCATGGTTGCTGTTGAGATTTTTTTTCTTACGGCTCCTGTCTCTCTTTCGATGTTATTTTGAAGGTCCTGCCTCTCTGCTGTACTTTGAGTAGATGTTTCAATCCTTTGTGACTTTGCCTTGTCAGCTTCGGTTGTTTCGTTTACTGTTGCGGCTGATGTTTGCTCCGTTGCTCCTTTTTCTTCTATGTTGATTGTCTCTTGTGATGCATCTGGGTTGGTTAAGCTGGACGCTTGTAGCACAGATCCGGAATCTGGGTTCGCTGGGAAACTCATTATTGGGAGGTTGTTCCTTCCAAGCATTTTGTTCATTTCTTTTTCGAACGTGCCTGGGTTCCCTATGTTCATTATGTGCGAGTATAATAGGCAGATGAGCACTTTGTAGTCTCGTATTTCGCTCAGTACAATTTTGGTGGTATTCTGTGGTTGTGTTGTTTCTTCAACTACTTTCTTTGCAATAGCAGCATATGTTATATTCTCCTTCTGTTCTTGTTGTTGTTTTCCCTTTGCTACTTTTTCATTTATTATTTTCTTCTTGTATGGACAGGCCATTGCTAGGGTTCTGTGGGTCTTATATCCAGATTCCTTCTGATTTTTACAGTTTATACAAGCTTTGGCTTGATTCTTGCAGTCCCGGAAGGTATGGCCTTCTTCTGCACATTCCGAGCATATTTTAAGTTCCTTTTGAGGACAGTCTTTTGTTGCATGTGCTTCATGTGCATAGCAGATGAAGCAGGTAAGAATATTAACATATTTCTCCCTTTCTAGTTGTTTAGGGAGTACTGACATGTTGAACCCCAAAATTCCAGTTTCCAGGGCCTTGTCTGCCATTGAGGTGTCAGTGAATCTCAGCTTTAGGCAATGAGTGTATTGCTTTATTTTTATCACTTCTTCGATTTTCATCCAGTTGTTTTTTATTTCTAGCTCTTCTTTTATTTCTTGTGCCGAGTGCTTTCCAAATTCGTAGTCAAGTCCACGTACAAATACTGATCTTTTTGCTTTAACCTCTGGTGGCATAATGACCTGAAGTCCTATGTCTCCAAAGGCTTGCATTCCCTCAGGGCTCAGAATGATATCCGCATCCCTGTAGTCCCTACATATTGCAGTATATCCGTCGTTCGAGGAGAAAATCCTTGTGAAGGGTACATTGAGTGTACCATACGCTGTTTCAGTTATCTGAGAACGTGAAGGGGCTGTTCTCTTGTCTATAATCTTGAGTCTAACCTTGGTAGCCATTGGTTTATTTGTTTGTGTTTCCTAGCATATAATTGTGGGTGATAAAGAAGGTTATTGAAGACCCTTCTTAGTGTGCCTATAGGCGACCCCCGGACAGTGGTGTAACTGCACTATCACTGTTTTTCCACTGCCGGATTGGCCTGTGTTCCCCGACCCCCAACGGACACACACAATCCCACCTACTGTGAGGTGTGCTCCACTGGAGGGGCTCTAGCACGAATACTTAAATATAAGCAGGTGCCTCGGCCAGGGTAAGTAAGGAAGAATTTCAGCAAGAGAGAAAGACCTCAAACCACGTCAGTACTGCCAATCAATAGCTGCCCTCCAGCAGGAGTGTGGGTCACTCACTCTACCCGTAGGGAGGGCTAACTAGCGTTGACAGTCCTGAACGCTCGTGAGGTAGTTCGGTGACAATCGTGGTCGTTTCCAAGGGCAGAGACCCCCAAGGGGCGTTGCCCCCAAAAAGGTTTCTCGGAAGGCCAGTGATCGGCAGAGAGGTCGAGTAGTAGTCAGGTCGTCAACAGTAGAGGAAGGCTGGCTGCTCAGCAGTGAAGGGTCAGAAGAGAGGTCCGTTCACGACGAAGGCTGGGTGGCGAGTCCCCGTCGATCCATCCTTGCCGGTTCACCCATTATATACCCCACCTTGCCGCCGACTCGCTGCTCAACCGTCAAATTATTCGCTCTCTGCTCACTCAATCCGGTCATTCGAATAACTTCAACTTTTCAGCATTTTATTCTTCACCTTGGCGTCACAGTACAAGGATACATTGAAAACTCTGCTGTAATCTTCAACATTATTCAAACAAAGTCCAAGAAAGTCCATTTCATGAAATATAGCCAAAATTTCTGAGCTCAAAACTGTCAGATTCGTGCTTTCCGGGACCCCAAACTTCTTCTCCGGTAAACACCGTCACAACCAAACGAGGGGATTATCCCACATAAACTGCTCCTGGGTATTTACACCATAGACATAAGTGGACCACACAATTTGTGATAAGCTACCAAACCAAAAAGTTATGATAACAACTCACAGCCTACAGTGGCAGTATCGAAGTCAATAAAGTTTCCTTCCAAGATGCAAATAACAAGATACCCTACATCTCCATTCCTTGGTGAGAACTATCAGCGGTGAATTGAATAAAGTCACGACCCGAGTAATGTTTACCCATTACCGTAAAATACTTTACGTACAGTATATATTTATAACTTAATTATAACAATGTTACGTCTACTAATCCAGATGATACAAACTATTATATAATAATTCCTCGAGATAAATGTATACTTTATTATCAGGTACCACATTTACTCTCCAAGGTACTGTAGTACGTGTGAGGTGAGACCTGACCCAATAAATCATTATCAAATTGTTATAGTAAATATCTCTCTAACCATTGCTATGTCAACTGGTGTATGTAACTGACTCTCCTCGGGGGAAGCTTACGAGTACAAACAGCACTTTCCACCAGTGCCGGATTTAGACCTGTGGAGGCCCCCCTCATTATAACTACCCCAAGAGGGTGGGGTGGCGAGTGTAGCGAACCTAAACATCTGCGAGTTCCGCAATTCCAAATATCATATTATTAGCAACACAAACAATAGCATTCATTAAAAATATACGGTTCATAGGAAAACCACCTATTCGTCAATTTCAAGTATGAGCTAGTCTAATTTCTATCACGTGATAAACATGAATTTTAAAGAATAAAATTTACAAACAATCCAAATGATTAAAAAAAACATAAAATATTGTAATATGTGGAGGCCCCTGGGCAACAACTGCCCACTCCTCAATCCAGCCCTGCTCACCACTCTACTCTACTTTGTTGTAACGTGTAGGTTTTCTTCTCCATTCTTGTAACAAATGTCTGTCTTTTGTTAATTTTAGTGTTTCTCGTCAATTTCAAGTAAAGGTTAATATTAACTCAGTGGTTGGTTTTCTCTCTTTATCACTGTACTTTGTCATCTTATTTTATTCGTCATATTAACTTTTTAGGCTATTCTATTTAATTGTATGACTTTTTTTAGATTACAATAGTACTATTTTATTGTATATGTCTCTTAACAATGTCTGAGGCCAATATTGCTGCTCTTGTAATATATTCACAATTTCTATCCAAGATAAGTAAAGCGGTGCATGCCATTTCATAGTATTTGCCTTTCACGTTTTATACTTCTTTCGTGTCACAATAAAGTTTCAATCGTTTACTCGTCATCAAACAACCAAACCTGCCGGAGTTTCGCTTCGGCATGGTGTCACTTTGACGTCATAACAAGGGAATGTTCCCATTGGCTAAAACTTAACCTAAAACAGCTTGTGATTGGTCAGGGAGTGTGGGCCGCCTGTATATAAAGCTTGGTAGACGGACTATCTCTCTGTTCACTATACTGTCCTCCGGGCGGGCTCATTGACGATGGTGAGCTTGAGGAGCTATTTAACCAACTGCCAGGAAAGAAAATGATCCTCGGCGACCTCAATGCTCATCATTTGCGGTGGGGCAGTGTCCGGAATGACGGAAGGGGAGAGCAGGTGGCTGCAGCTATCCTCAACTCCAACTTGTCTCTTCTGAATGACGGTAGTGCGACTCGAGTGGACGAACGATTTGGCACAGCGTCGGCTATAGATCTTTCTATAGTTGACGCTGCCTTGCTATTAGATTGTAAATTTTCTACATACGACGACTCTCTGGGTAGTGACCATTTTCGGATCTGCATTTCTTATGAGTGTGGCGCCCCGACGGCTACTCCCGAGGTGCGCTACAACCTTAGGAAGGCAGACTGGGGGGGCATACTCAGAAGCCGTTCGTATAGACACCATTGGACAAGACATCAACACCAAAATTACACACATACAACAAGCTATAATACACGCTGCAGACTTAACAATTCCTAAGACTTCTGCAAAAACCCACAGGCCTGGAGTTCCATGGTGGACACCAGACTGCCGACGAGTTGTCTGTGAGCGAAATAGGAGTTGCCGTTTATTTAATAGAATTCCATCACTTGTAAACTTAACTGAGTATAAAAAAGCTGAGGTATGGTCCGCTATAAACCGGGTCAGATCCAAAGGAGGAAGGAGTTTTATCCCACAGGTGAGTAGTGGAGGGCGGATTCTCGACGATCCCCAGGCCATTGCCAACACCCTAGGCCAGAAGTTTGCAGATGCCAGTAGCTCCACCAATCATGATCCACGCTTCGGCGTGTTCCGTGATCGTGCCGAGCTCTTGCATCTCGACTTCGAGAACGGGGACGAACAGGGCTACAATCGAGCATTTTCCCCAGAGGAATTTCCTTTGCTATTAATAAGGGCAAGGGCTCTACTCCTGGACCTGACGGTATACGATACGAGATGATTAAGCACCTTAACCAGGGAAACCTGGACAAATTGCTAGAAGTGTACAATGAGATCTGGACGTCCAGAACGTTTCCAAACTCATGGCACTTTGCCCATGTCGTACCGATCCCGAAGAGGGACAAATGCCCGAATAACACCAACTCATTCCGTCCGATTTCGCTCACAAACTGTCTGTGTAAGGTCATGGAACGTATGATAAAGCGTAGACTAATGTATTTTTTGGAAAGTAACAACTTATTGAATGATCGACAGTGTGGTTTCCGCCAAGGTAGAAGCACACTAGATCATTTAATAAGTCTTGAAACTGACATCTCAAAAGCTCTTTGCAGTAAAGAAACATTAATTGCAGTATTTTTAGACATAGAAAAAGCTTTCGACATGACATGGCGGACTGGCCTCATGATGAAGCTCCACGCCATGGGTCTGAGAGGTAATTTGCCAATTTTCATCAGTAATTTTTTGCAAGACCGGACTTTTTCCGTCAAACTAAAAGGTAACGTAAAATCAGACATATTTGTCTTAGAAAATGGAGTTCCACAAGGTAGCGTTTTGGGCCCGATTTTATTTCTTGTAATTATTAATGATTTCCTATCACCAGCCCCCAGCTTGAGTGACCTCAAATTCTCCTTGTTTGCTGACGATTGCGCAATCTGGCGCTCCTCTCGAGTTGAGAGGCTATCTGCACAAAGGGTGCAAGCCGGCCTAAAAGCCGCGGAACAGTGGGCAATACAATGGGGATTTAGGTTTTCAGTTGAGAAGACAGTAGGAGTAGTCTTCACTAAGAAACGTAACATTAGAAATCCAGTATTAAAATTAAATGATACTCCTATTAAATTTCAGACTTCAGTTAAATTTCTTGGTGTTCATATTGACCGGAAATTAACGTGGAAAAACCACATTAACGAACTTGAAAGTAAATGTCTTAAAGTCACAAACATCCTGAAAGTTTTATCAGGTACTACATGGGGAGCCGATAGGAAATCTTTATTAATGGTGTATAAGACCCTGATCAGATCAAAACTTGATTATGGATGCCAGTTGTATGCTTCGGCATGCGACACCACTCTCGCAAGGCTAACCAGAATACAGAACCGATGCCTTCGTCTATGTCTGGGTGCCTACAGGTGTACACGTGTAGGTAAACTAGAGGTTGAGGCCCACGTCCCTCCACTTCACATCAGGAGGGACATGTTGACGCTAAGGTACGGGTTGAGTGCGGCTAGGAAGCGCGGCACAGGCCACCCAGGTTGGTGTGCTGTTGCCAACTTCCGTTTCCTGCAGCTGCGTAAGTCCCCGTCCTCGGTTGTCCGCCTCCAGACCTTGTGCCAGGGTGCTGGTATCCATTTCGAAGATGTTGATAGATACGTTCCACCGTTGTGTCCGCCATGGGAGAACCCCAACCTCCATGTGGAAACATCGTGGCTTCCGGGAGCAAAGAATGACTTTCATCCTGAGCTCCTGAGGCAACTTTTCTATCAATTTCTTGAAGGATTCAGCACCTATACTCACGTGTACACCGACGGGTCCAAGACTGACGACAACGTTGGAGCCGGTATCTGGAGCAGAGACGAGGCGTGGAGCTCCCGCCTGCCGCGGCATGCAACTGTTTTCTCTGCAGAAATGTTCGCAATTAGTAAAGCCATTGACTTTGCAATAACAAGCAATGTCAGTGATGTTGCTGTCATTTCAGATTCCATGTCAGCTCTTAAAGCAATTGAAGGTGGTGATACTACCAGCAATGAAATACAGGGCAACATTATTAATAAATTACATGAGTGTGCCAAGAATATTGTGCTGGTGTGGGTGCCTGGGCATTGTAACATTTGGGGCAATGAACAGGCAGACAGATTAGCAAGAGCGACTGTGGGTCTCGGGGAGACAACTAATGTGCCCTGGGAGACTCAGTCGTGTCTCTCCTTGGGGAAGACATATACATTTGAAAAGTGGCAACATGATTGGACAAGGCTAAATCTCCACAACACCTGGAAGCCTAACATAGGTAACTGGCCCTCAGCATACAGGAAGAATAGGAGGGAAGAGGTCGTTCTCGCCAGACTTAGGCTGAACTGTACCTATCTGACCCACCTAGGGGCCTACCTTGACCAGTCCTTTCCACCCATCTGTTCCACTTGCAACCAAACTCTCTCCATCAAACATATTCTGACTGAGTGCAGCCAGTACGAACCAGAGCGCCGGCAGCTGGTTATCCTAGCTGCCGAGCAAGGCTTCGTGCTGACTGTACCCAACCTATTGCAAGATGATGTCACCATCAGTGACGCTGTAATAACCTTCCTCAAGGAGACCCATCTTATCGGCATGTTATGATTGACACACGCATGAACTCTTTTTATATCTATTATATGTATACAACCATGCCTAAAGAAAATAAAAATGAATAAAACAAAATTAAAACATACAACATGAGAAACACATCACAAACCTTATCATTACATACAACACTCACATCTATCAAGTTAAACTGACACCCACCAACACATATTCAAACAAAAAGACACGGGCTACAAAAGACAAAATAAAAAAATTAAAAAAAAAAAAAAAAAAATCACAGAGAAACTAGTCACCTGACAAGCCATTTCATCTGGTCTGTCACTAACTCACCATCATATCACTCATTCATACCATAATTCATCCCAATAAAACAACAAGAAGAAACAAGTAACAAAATACCAAGAGCAAAAAGAACACAAGAATAACAAGAAAAGAAGAAACAAGAACATCAGATTAGTTGTAGCAAGAAAGAAGACCAAGATTAAAAGAAGAAAGAAAACATCAGCTCCGGCCGAAATAGCCTAATGGCGAAGAGGCCAGAAATCCTTAACAACTTTGAACTTTGACTATCTCTCCCACTACAATTCACTTCCTAACCTCCTGCTCCTTCCTCTGTCATCTTCCCCGCTCTGCCTTTCGCTACCAACAACTTTTGGAGCTTCTAAACTTGAACTAACATGAACACAGAACACTGGTACACGACGACGCTACAACATCTGTTGTACAGTAGTGTAAGTGTATCTTGAAATATTTGGTTTGTAAATTATTTGTTGGTGAATGGGAAGCTATTGTTTGAACTTTCACTTGACAAAAAAAAGGTAAATTTTAGTAGTCTTGATATTAACTAAACTAAGCATTTTACATAAATTTTGCGTTAAACCATTCCGCCAGGCTAACACTACATTAATCTTCTTGCTTTTTACTCTATTTTTAGAACACGCTCCTTAGACGACCGTGAACCGAGGGAGCGACCACAAGAACAATTAGGAGCTTCTACAAACGTTGTCTTGGGTTTTTAAGTGTTGCTGGAGAACTCCATCGCAACAATTACTTTCCTACTCGGTTCTACCGCGGTTAGTGGATCCTTCCCACAGCTTTAGAGTGAGTTTCCTAGTGTTAAACAACAAGCAATTTGTCTCTCCAAAAAACTGCTTTCCAGCATCTTTGTTATTTCTTCTACCCCTTTTGTGGGTCGTGAGCTGTCTTGCATTACATTCTGTGCAAGTAAAGTCAAACGTGTACATATTGAATATATACAGTATATGTAACCAATATTGGAGTTACAGTATATGTAACTAATAAAGTTATTCTATTTATATTTTATGGAATAATCTAAATCCTTGCTTTTACTGAATCAAAACCCAGAGTATAATAAAATCTCGACTACGTCTGCTGTTTGTCCAGAAATAGTTCTCAAATACTGTACTGTACTTGATGCTGTTAAACACTTCGGGAAATACCGCTCTATTCATCTTAAAATAGTATTACTTTTTCACAACGTAACCCAATGGACAAATGATGAAATTAATGTGGGTTTTTACTTTCCAATCGTTCAAACTACACATTCTCGTATCCAGAGTGGCCCTGTACTATAGTTCGCTCTTCACTGGTTTAAACTAATCTTGGTGTAACGACCACGGTCATACACGTCAGTTAACGCCAAAATCAAATTATTCGTATTACGCTCAATAGCCCACAAAACATGTGACTGCTTTATTTGGAGTCCTCCATCTGAGGAGTCCGTTTTCTCATCACTTCAAGACACCTCCGTCCTCCGTTATCCCATTTCCTGTAACTTACTGAAACCGACTTCTCTATAAAATGAATTTGATTGTGAGAGAACACCCTTGTTTTGAGTCAACTTAGATACGTCTGTTTACAGTTGGAACATTCAAGATCCATTGTGGGTGGTGTTGAACGCTTCAACAGTTGTGTTCTGACCTCACTAGGGGAAAGGTCACGGCAGGGTTAGCTCCGGAGGGATAATTATCAGATATGGCCAGAGCAAGGTGCGGTCTTGGGTATGAGAGTTTGGTGACCAAACTGGAGTGGTCCACTGAAGAATTGGCGAAGGTCAAGTTGGAGAACTTGAAATTAAGGGAAGAGCTGGCGATGTTAAAAGGAGAGGCTGGACGAGTAAAGCCAGTGGCTGACGAAAAATCAAGCGAGTGGAAAATTGTGAGTAGTGGGAAGATAAAGCTTTTGGTGAAGAAGCACACCAAGGATATGACAACAACGACAACAACAGCTAAGTGTACCAACCCGTTCAGTCCCTTGATAGACGAATTGGACGTTAGTACAGTCAGGGACAGGGATGACAAGGAAGGTATAAAAACTTTAATTGTTGGTGACTCACAGGTAAGGTACATGGACAGGGCCTTTTGTGGTAAAAACAAAAATAGGATGAGGGTGTGTTTGCCAGGAGCTGGGGTGGGGGATATAATTGACAGGATGGACAATATCTTGTCTGGTAATGGGAACAAACCCATTATCTGCCTCAGTGCAGGAGGCAATGATATTGGCCGGTGTAGGAGCGAGGAGCTTCTTGATAAGTTCAAGGCAGCAATAGATCGTATTAGGACTAAGGGAGGGATCCCTATCATATGCGGTGTCCTGCCTAGAAGGAGAGTTGGCAGTGAATGGTTGTCAAGGGCAGTTGGTGTTAACGACCGTCTTGACAGATATTGCAAGTCAATATCAGTCCCATTCATTGACAACTGGGACAACTTCTATGGCAGAAGGGACCTTTATGCTAGGGATGGGGTGCACCTGTCTAGGGATGGAGTAGCAACCCTGGCTGGGGCTCTAGAGGGGGCAGTTCAAAAGATATCGAAGTCTTTAAACTGCTAAGAGAACATAGGGGCACGGGGGTGGAGGAGACTGCAGTGGGAGCGGGTAAACAAGGCGAAAGATTACAGGGAAATAGTGTTAGGAATGATGACATAACTAAATTAGACAGGGAGTTTAAAACTAAACGCGGTAAGGGAAGGACTCAGAACACGACTAACTTAAATGTATATTATGCGAACAGTAGAAGTATGAGAAACAAAATGGATGATATTAGGGCCTTGGTATGTACAGAAGAAATCGATATAATTGCATTCACTGAAACATGGATCAACCTAGACACACGTGAATTACCAGTCGAATACCAAATTGCGGGTTACAAACTGTTCCATACCGATAGGCAGACCAGGAAAGGAGGCGGAGTAGCAATCTATGTTAGGGATAATCTGAAGTGTGAAATAAATAAGGAAATAAAAACTGAGAGGAATACAGAAACAATTTGGATAGAATTAAGCGACGGTCGGGAAAAATTAATCACAGGAGTAATATATAGACCCCCCAATCTTGACAGAGTCAATGAGCGACTTATCTGGGATGAAATGCGCAGGGCTTCCATACACAACAAAGTCTGTATAGTAGGCGACTTTAACCTTGGCCAAATAGATTGGACCGACCTTACGGGAAACTCAGAATCAGAGGATTTTCTCGAGACGATCCAGGACTGTTTCCTAAGTCAACATATAACCGAACCCACACGGGGTAATAATATATTGGATTTAGTTTTGTCAAACAGAGAAAACCTCATTAGCAATGTCGAGGTAGGGAACGAACTTGCAAACAGCGATCACAAAGAAATTCGATTCCAGTTAGATTTTCAGGGCAGACGTAAGGAAAATTCCACTCAAGTACCAGATTTCAGAAGGGCAAACTTTGACAGTTTAAAGAGGCAGCTAAGAGAGGGGGTGTCGCGCTTGGCCGTGAACCTGACAGATGACACCGACCTGATAACGAGATCTGAGATTGCCGAGTTCCACGACAATTTAAATAGTGAGTTACTTAATGCACAAAGGCAGAACATACCATACAAAAAACTCAGATCAAACAACAATGACCCTAAATGGATAAATAATTATTTAAAGAACATCATTGGCCAAAGGAAGGCTATAGGTAGAAGGATAAATCGTGGCGAAATTCACCTCCGGGACTATTATAGGGTATTGGCGAGTAGGGTTAAAACCGAGATAAGGAAAGCAAAGAGGAATAATGAGGTAAGGATAGCAAGGGAGGCAAAGACAAACCCCAAAGGATTCTACCAAATGTACCAAACTAAAACACGAGAAAAGATTGGACCAATACGGTCAGACTCCGGCGAGCTCACTGATAACGAAGGAGAAATGAGCAATAATTTGAATAAATATTTTTCAACAGTTTTCACCAGCGAAAATTTAAACATGATACCCGAGGCACCGACTTTATTCAGAGATAGTGAAGAAAACAAATTAAGTGAGATAGTAGTGACTAGTAACGATGTTAGTAAGCAAATAGACAAACTAAAGCCTAATAAGTCACCTGGTCCCGATGAGATATTTGCCAGAGTATTAAAGGAATGTAAGGAAGAGCTTAGTATGCCCTTAGCAAAGTTGTTTAACATGTCCTTAAAAACAGGTGTAGTACCAGAATCCTGGAGGATAGCGAATGTAATACCGATCTTCAAGAAGGGGGATAGATCACTATCCTCTAACTACCGCCCAACCAGTCTAACATCAATAGTAGGCAAATTACTGGAAGCAATCATTTCAAACTCTATTCGAAATCACCTGGAGAAGCACAGATTGATCAATGATTCCCAGCATGGCTTCACAAGCGGACGTTCTTGCCTAACTAATCTATTAACATTCTTTTCATCAGTTTTCGAATCAGTGGACGAGGGGCACAATTATGATGTGGTATATCTCGACTTTAGCAAAGCCTTCGACAGAGTACCCCACGAAAGACTAATTAGAAAGGTAGAAGCTCATGGCATCAAAGGTGACATCCTTAAATGGATTAGGGCGTGGTTACAGGACAGGAAACAGCGAGTGAGCATTAACGGCACTAAGTCCCATTGGAGCAACGTCACAAGTGGAGTTCCCCAAGGCTCAGTACTTGGACCATTATTGTTTATTATATACATAAACGACATAGATATCGGCATAGACAGCAACATAAGTAAATTTGCTGATGATACTAAAATAGGACGTGTTATCAAATCTGACGAGGACTCGGCAAAACTACAGGAGGATCTAAACAAATTTTTCGAATGGTCTGAAAAATGGCAGATGAAATTCAACATTGACAAATGTAAAGTACTCAGTATAGGAAATGTAAACAGGGAAACCAGATACCAGATGAACAACGATGCCATAGAGAAATCCGACTGCGAGAGAGATTTAGGAGTAATGATAAGTAGGAACCTTAAGCCAAGTAAACAATGTGTTTTTGCTCGTAACAAGGCTAATAAAGTACTTGGGTTCATACAAAGGAGTGTTAGTTACAAGACTAGCGAGGTCATCCTAAAACTGTATCTTGCTCTTGTGAGACCACACCTGGATTACGCAGTCCAGTTCTGGTCACCGTATTACAGAATGGATATAGAATCCTTGGAAAGAATACAGAGGAGAATGACAAGACTAATCCCGGGTATCAGGAACCTTGAGTATAGAGACAGGTTAAAGCATCTTAATTTGCACTCCCTTGAGAGACGTAGAGCGAGGGGCGACCTGATAGAGGTGTATAAATGGAAGGCAGGGCTAAACAAAGGGGACATTACAAAGGTACTCAAATTATCCAACCAGGAGCGAACTCGTAACAATGGTTTTAAATTGGACAAATTTAGATTTAGGCGTGAAATAGGTAAACACTGGTTTGGAAACAGAGTAGTGGATGAATGGAACAAGTTACCAAATATCATCATTAACTCGAATACGCTGAATTGCTTCAAACATAGGTTGGATGCTCATATGAGCAATAGGGGTTGGGTGTAAACGGGACTGCCCAGTATGGGCCAATAGGCCCGCTGCAGTTTCCTCCATTCTTATGTTCTTATGTTAAGACGTGTCAAGTAAGCGAGTGTCGAGTTTGCCAGCTAGAGTGGCGTATTTTATGTCGTCCGTGGGGATACCCATGAGTGTCTGATCGCTACTGAAGTTATATTATTTTGTCGCCCCGACATCAGAGAATCTGATGTTTATGATTTAGTTAATGTCAGTTGTCTATTTAAGAAAGTCATTAATCTTCTGAACAGTTCCTGTCAAACTCAAAATTCTCCAAGACTTAACGGCCGTTTGACCGGGGATGTGGTTTGCGGTCAGGCCATAGAGTTGCGAACGCATATATAACTCCATTTCACCTCTTTGCTGACAAACTCAATCTCTGATTAAATCATTAATATAGATGTAGAAAATTAACCTGATCTGTGACACTGACGGTCACAGCTAGGTGTCCACTGACTACTTTGAATAGAGGGCCTATTGGTAGTAAAATTAGTCTTTCTAGTAGGAATATGCCGGCGCGCGAGGAAAACTCGCTCCTGTGATTTCGTCTCCAGACGCGGGTGTGTTAGCAACTCTCCTGAGGGTCGGTAGCTACCTATGGGCAAGATGGTTCTTGAAGGCTGTCTCTAAGGGGGCGCGTTTAGCATCCCAGGACACGATTCCCCCGGGAAGCGCACTCTGCCACGAGTCAACCTCCCTGGGTGCACCTAGCAAGCGAGCCTTCAGCTTGGCGGGCGCTGTAAACAAATGTGCCCGCTGACCAGAGTTGCCAACTTAGCGACTTTGTAGCTAGATCTAGAGCTTTTTGTTTTTCTCTAGCGACATTTTAGAGCGATATGCGACTTGTCGCAAATCTAGATATCCACAGAAATCTAGCGACTTTCTGGATACTTTTGGACTGTCCATGAAAACTTGGTTTTCCTAATTTCGAGCCATAATACTGTATATAGCAACGGGGTTACAGGGACAATGCATTTGAACGGGTTGAACTCATAAAACAACTTCGTCAACGCTTACCTGACAACATTCGTGTGCTGCAGTCTATTTCTTTTCTGAGTGCCGATGTATGCTTGAAGCCTATTAAATCAGATATACTTGGTTTGGCACACTTATTTACAGAAGTTTCCAGCACCCTTACCAAGATTGATTTCCAGTGGAAAAAAACTGCATCACACAATCTGGACAAACATCTAACACCCTAAAATTGTGGTCAGAAGTGGCAAATTACAGAGATGCGACAGGTGAAAACCCTTACCATGATCTGGCTGAAAATGCACTCGCTGCCTTATCTCTTCTGCATTCAAACGCAGATGTAGAGCGCACATTTAGTAATATGAACTTTGTGAAATCAAAATTGCGCAATAAAATGAAACTATCGACATTAAAGGCAATTCTTACAATAAAGTATGGGTTAAAAAGACAGAACACCTGTTGTGCAAGTTATGAACTTCCTAGTGATATTTTAAGAAAGATAGGGACTGTGGAGGTATACAGTTACAAGATATCTGCACGAGAACCTGAACCAAGCAATTCACATGCTTCCAGCTCTACAGTTGTTCACACTGCCGACGACTACGAAGAGGACTGGGATGCAATTACTATTGAATAATAGGTAAGTGTGCACATTAAACTTTAAAAAAATATTTTTATTTTTACATAATGCATTTTATTTATACTCCGTCCATTATAGTCGGCATTATGAAAATATAATTTGCATCAAATTCCTGAAGGGGGGAATAATAGCTAGCGACTTTCCATGGAAGATTTAGCTACTTTTAGGTACCAGCCTAGCGACATTTGAAAATCCGAGTTGGCAACCCTGCCGCTGACTCCACCTGGAGATTGTACCTTGTAGTGGAATTCTCCCCTACAAACACTGTTTGTCGCTGCCTAGCCGACCCCACCAATTCCCCAGTGTATGCCTCGTGGTCTAGGTCAACCAGCGCCGCCATACACCACAGAGCGGGGGTCAACTGCTAAGCCACGCCTACCCCCGCTATTTAAGACCTGACCTCGTGGTGACCTCTCTCTCTACCTACAGCCGCAGCCAGCAACACCTCCTCCTCCGCCGCTGCCTGGCAGCCTTCCCTCGCTCCTCGGCCTGCCTGGCGGTCCTCTCTCCCGCTGGCGAGCATGGCGACCCACAAGCTGTTCTTCTCTGAGAGTTCTCACCAACCAGCTCTCTCTACATCACGCTTGTAACCATGCTGCCTTCCCAGCACCAAGCTGCATTGTACATCCAATACAACATGTATATAGAGAGCACATTGTGAGTTTCCTTTCTGCATTCCATCCTGAGTGTGAACCAAACATCTCATACCCCACAACCTCATCTACTGCATGGAGCAGTATCGGCCCATGTTTGGAGGGATAACTAGCAGAAATATAGTATCCCGGGTTAAGTATTGAACCCCTGAATGAGAGTTCAAGGTACCAGGTGGTTCCTTGTGAACTGATAAGAAATATTGTATGTTATGTATTCATCTGCAGTAACCATGAAAGAATAACCTGAGAGGATAATGTTCTAACCAAGAATTGAGGAAGTAATTTGTTCCTTGTTAAAGAAAGACCTGCGGGTCCAGTGTTATTGACAGCGTGTAGTCATTTCTAAATCTTACTTGTCAAAGAAATAATACAATAGTTGTCGAATGGTATAAGTACTTGGAGTTGTATAATAAGTATTTGGAGGTGGTTAATGAGGTAATAAGTTCTTGAAGTGTTTGATGACTTAATAAGTTAATTGCGGTGCTGTTTAGCCTGAGCGAATCTAAGATGCATCTTCTCCACTGTGTTAATAAATATTGAATTGGTAAACTACGAGTATCACCACTCCACTCCTTCTAAACATTGGTTCCCAGAAAATAATACTTACTCACGTGCCTATACATATACCACACTACCCAAAACCCTTCCATGAGTTATGTTATATAATGAAAAGTCTGGGTGGTGGCAGCTACCCTGTGTAAGTATAAAAGGAGTTGTACTAAGAGTAACATGGTTCCCCAGACTAACCCATGTATAAGAATAGACATAAAACAAAGTATACTTCCGAAAGGTAAGAACATTGAAACTGAGAATATAATATATATGAACGGAATGAATGACTTGGTAAGTACAAGAAAAGAAACATAAGACATGTATGTACATTGTGGAACTAATGACACAGCATATATATATATATATATATA
>CAUDMG010003406.1:10000-18762 GCA_958450375.1 Homarus gammarus | reverse complement strand
ACAAATATGTGATATCTTGGAACACCTAATATTATATATATATATTATATATCATACTATATATAGATATAATATATAATAGTATATATATAATAATAATACTAATATATATATCATATATACTTATATATCACAACCGGGTCCGCCTCGCCCTGTTTTTTTTTTTTTTTTTCCCTTTTTGTAGGAATTTACTTTATCCTTTTTTCTTTTTCCCTTTGTTCTTTTCCCTACCCGATTTTTTTTTTTTTTTTTTTTTTTTTCGACTCTTAATTTGCACTTGACTTAGCCGCCCAGGTTTATTCTAAAAATTAATAGATGATTGTAATATGGCAGCTGGAAGCGCCACCCTTTGAGATAATAATCCACGAACCCGCCACAAGCAACACTTAAAACTCACTAAAACAAAATAAATATGCTCCGTGACCCGTCGGAAGGATAAGCCATTGTGATCAGGGATGAATGGCCAGACACACTGCTTATCATTTAGACACCTTCTATTCCTCCAACACTACAAACACATCTCAATAAGGCTACACCAGCTATGCGACACCTCTTAACTTCGCAACTTAAAACACCTACTCTGGGGAATAAATAGTCACTATAATGATATAAAAATTATTAGCACCTCGGCAACAATAAATTTGTGTTTTTTTTTTTAAAGTAATAAGAACTTGATTCGTGCACACATGAAACAGGCCTTAAAGGCTTTCACACATATAATAATCAGCACTTAGGCACCTTTAAAAAGAATATTAAACCTACTCTACAATGAATAGCGCCCTTAAGCGGCACCAAACAAAATTATCATGGCACTGAGGAATCGAGTATAAAAATCTGAAACTTTAAATACTCTACAATGAATAGCCTATAAGAGGCAGTCACACAAAATTAATATCAGTCACTGAGGAAATGCCCCGTAATAAAGGCATGAAATTAAATACTCTATCAATGAATAGGCACTTAAGGGCCACTCAACAAAATTACAGCACCCCAACAGATGCCACACTATCCTAACCTAACCTAACCACTACTCGCCCCCCGGGAACGAAGGTTTCATACACATGAGATCAGAATTTATGAAGAAACAATCATCGAGTAGGCATTAAAAGAATCAAATCACAGTATACTACAAAACACTACTGGTTCCACCACTTGATGGCACAACATTCACAAACAATAGATAGTCCAACAATTATCCTAGAAACTATTAACTTACAGCCCGTCAAATAAGGGGAGCCCGCGAAATGTTCCTCCGGCGTATCGTCCCTAGCAGAGACCAAGAGCTCACGGTCTCCGTCGTGTGACCATTCAGTCTAAACTCAGATAGCCTCAGATGTACTCCCAGTGCGTCCATGAAAGCGCGACCTTTTCTTTCGGTTTGTCTTTTTTTTTTTTTGCGAGTGACGCCAATCAAAGAATTAACCTTGTACCGTTGATGCAGAAGCTTTAGCGTCTCCCCGTTAGCAAGAGGGTTTCGCCTAGCAGACGGTCGGAAGCAGCTTCGGACAACAGGGTGGTGATGTGCCCTGGAGTGGTCCGTAAAGAACTGCTTTGGGCAGACCCATGCCGGTCCCCGAGCTCTTTAGTTGTCGGGGTCGCGGGAGCACTCGTTCACAGGGGTCAAGAGCATCCCTTCGCTGCTACCGCCGCCGCTAAAGCAGTGTGACAGGCCTAACTTTAGCTCGTCGGTGCCACTAAGGCGAACAATTTTTTTTTTTTTTCGCCACCACCCTCTAGGATCTCAAACGGGCAGATCTAAATCTCCCTGCGCAGCAGTCAACTCCCGGGGTCAACTCCAGTCAAGTGTGTTACGGTTCTACACGAATGTTTCTACCCAGGAACAGACCCTGAAAATGAACTCTCACGTGTTTAGCCCTCTAGCTATATACTTTTTTAATCCACTAGCACTCTCACTGCCTAGATCTAACCCTCCAGTCTGAGCATCGAATTGAGAGCTGTTACGGTGTTATACCATCTGCCAATAAATGCAACCACAGGGGTGACTTAGGGGCGCACGGGACTATTCCTGGGAACAAAAGCGCGCAAGAGACGCTCTTGTCTCTGTGAATGCTCCTCGACAGCCCGAACTGGGGGGGAGGAGGGCCTCAGTCAGCGAGTATACCTTCCTCTAAGGCGTGAGCTGTCAGGCCTACGTGACGTAATTCTCCCCCCGCCTAACTAATAACTCCTCTGGGCGCCAGCAGGCAGCAGATAGTCCCGGTCTTAACATCATCCAGGACTGCTAAACGCCATCTATAATAATCTCAAAATTCAATAAATAAGAAAAAAATACCTTAACTTCCACTAGTAAATCACATCATTGATTAAATTCGGCAAAATACAATTAAATATCATAAGGGGTGCACCTAAGTCACACAAAACACCCATATGTGCGGGCGAGCGCTCTCCTTACCTCAGACGACCTTTTTCGAAACGCTCAGTATCCGCTAATGGCGGGGCATTCGAAAGGTACTCTGAAATTCCTGAATATTACCTTGTATAATATGCCAGTAAACCACCTGTAGCCGTGAGTGTGATATATCGTATCATGCTTGCCTAACACAAGGCCCGCGGTCTTCAGGGGTGGAGTACAGACCTCAAGCTCTGTACTCACCCCTGAAGATGTGAATTACACGAAAGCGGCTTGGGAACTTCGTGTTTTCTTATTTCCTTGTGGTTATCAGCATATATATCTATATTATTAGATATATAGTAAATATATATGCATATATATACTATATCATATATATATATGATATATATTAGCATATAGTATATATATAGATAGAATGCATATATATATGCCCTGATAACCACCAGGAAAGAAGAAAAACACGAAGTTCCCAAGCGCTTTCGTGTAATTCAATCTTCAGGGGTGAGTACAGATCTAGATAGAGTAATGCAGACACAGATGAATATATACAGAGGAGGGTGAGACCAGGTCCACAATGGTCAGGTAATGACCTAATAATACTTTAAAATGGCTTTGTAAAATTGGCACACAACGGTTGGTGGTTGGGTCAGATGGGACAGTGACCCGCCCTCTCACCTGATCACAAACTCTTTTAATTACATAAGTTGTCCAGCTTGTACATACCGTTACTCAAATTCATGTTGAATGCTTCGGTATGTTTAATAAGACTAGATGCTATGACTGTTCACTACGATCAATTTGAACATACATGCGAACATTGAGGAGGCCATTATCTCAGTCAATGCAATGCCGGATTGTTTAATACCTCAATAGGAACAAACAAGCATGGATTCCTGCCTCCGTCATGACACTGATTTGTGTATGTTTAATATTCTATGCTTACAAGATCTTTACATGTCATGGACCTAAGCTAAAACATATTACATCCTTGCAAGGAACTTCTTATAAATGCCAACCAATTACGTAGTTGTTGGGGGAGTATCTTGATTAACATTTGTTTAACAGCTAGCCATGAGTTTTTAAAGGCCACATATTGACGATTCCAAGATTTATAGCTGTAAAGCCCGGAATGGAAGTGTATAAATTTTTTGTGAAATCGACGCTAATATTAAGAATTCTTGATGGTCATAGACGCGTGGCTTGGGATCAGTTCTATAAAAAGTTTTCTTAGTAATGATCGTAAGCATTTATCTATGAAAGACTAGGCGTATTTCAACGTTATAAGAGCCAATATTATATCATACATTGCTATTCCTCATCGCATGAATTCCCGGACTCGCAAACTTCTCAAGGCCCACTAAAAAACATTGTTGATAAAATACTGACTGTTTGAATCCCTTATGTATGGTGGCAGAACAATCAATGAATGTATGAACACACATTTCGCGTTGCAGCTATTTCGTATAAAAAATAACTGACACTTAAAAGTGTTACATATTCTGTATCAGACCAGTCTAGGAATGGCGTTAATTTACATATTGCCTCTATATACCCACAGTGAATTTGGAATCGAGGGGGCTAAGTTGTGGTTAAGTTCGTCGCCGTAGCGAGTATTAATAGGTATATAGTATATATATTTCATTTTTAGTCCATTTCAACACGCGGAGCTTTAGAACATATAATCAACGACCCACCAAGCAAGGAATCGAACCTCTCGACCCTACTGCGGATGTGACTAGGGAGCGCTTAACGGCCCTAGGCCCACAAGGACACTAAAAAGCAGTTATAGACTCTGCTTATATTTACACACAAAAGCCTGTTCATCGCAGCTGCATGCGCCCTGAACCTCAATGGAACTGCCGCCCTGACGCTTTAATGTCGGTGTCAGATAGCATGTTAAAAGAATTCTAGCCTGGTATGAAACGCGAAGCGCATACATTTATATACTTCATTTATTAGCCATTTACAACACGAGCGCACTTTGACACTATAATCAACGACCTCACCAGCAAGGCAACGGAACCTACGACATACTGGCGTCGTGACTAGGGCGGGAACGCGTGTTAAAATGGACTAAAAATGAACGATATAATATGTACCTCGCCGTTTCATACCAGCTGGATTCCAGGTAAAATGACTACTGACACCACCATAAGCGGCACGGGCAGTTTCCAGTGAGGTTCACGAGCGCCATCAGCTCGATAGAACAGGCTTCTGTAGGTGAAATAAAACAGAGTCTAGAACTGCTTTTAGTGTCCTTGTGGCCTAGCTGGTAAGCGCTTCCCTAGAGTCACAACCAGCGTATTGGTCGCAGGCGCGTTACTGATCCCTTAGCTGCGTCCTACAGCTCCAGGGCGGAGTGTACACGTTGATTAAGATGTTCAAAGTCCGCATGTGCTTCAAATGGACTACAAAATGAAGCGTCAGTCATATATAATGTACCTCGGCGATGTTCATCACCAGCCTGGATCACGCGTTAAAATGCTACGATTTGACACCACATACGAGCGGCCCACCGCGGCAGTTTCCCATATGAGGATCACTGGCGCATCATGCAGCTCGAAGGCGATACAGGCCTTGTGTGCTGTGAAATAATAACAAGCCAGTCTAGAAAACTGCTTATTAGTGCTCCTATAGTGGCCATAGCGGTAAGCCGCGATATCCCTAGTCACGACCCCCAGTTTTAGCCTTAGTCGAGGGTTCGCATTCCTTGCCTAGGTGAAGGTCGTTGATATATGTTTCAAAGTACGCGTGTTAAAATAGAGACATAAAAATGACATGATCATATATGTACCCGCTGTTTAAGACCAGCTGGCATTCGGCTAAAATAGCATAACTGACACCCACATAAGCGGCACTCTGGCCCAGTCTTCCCATTGAGCGATCACGGAACCGACATTCAGCTCGATGCAACAGGCCTTTGTGTGAAATATAACAGAGTCTAGAACTGCGCTTTTAAGTGTCCTTTGTGGCCTAGCCGCGTAAGCGTTCCCTAGCTCACACCCAGTAGGTCGAGACCCGGTTCGATTCCTCTGCTCTGTGGTGTGTGGTTTTGTTGGTGATTGCAGGTGTTCGATTTATTATTATACTATATATATATAGTATAGATAGATAGGTAGATAGATATTTATTATGGCATTGTTACACATTTCACATAATACCGTGATGAGAAATAAAATCCTGATAGAAACATAATAGCGTCTCGCACTGTCAAAGCGGATTGCCCTCGCGATTAACTGTGATGATCATAGATGATCCACCAGGTAATGTTGTCTAGACAAACACTATGTCCCGCCTGACCGTGCCTGCCATCAGTAACACATTATCTGCCTGATCCACACCAACTCGCATCCGCTAAGCACCTCTAAATGGATGGTGTGAAGACAGACTGTATGGCCCCGCGTGTACTTAATATATCGTTCTTGTTCACACACACACACACACACGACACACACACACCCACACACACACAAGCAGCATAACACATTGTGATCTGGCTGGCGAAAGTGTTTTTTACAGACTGCAACATACAAGAGTAGCGCAAATTGAGAGAGAACGTAAGATTGGCCCACTGACAGTGCGAGAGTTGCGCGATAACGAGCTTTATTATAGTCGGTCATCACACCACACTCTTCTCTCTTCTCCACAAATTAATGGAAAGGAGAGACATTTAGAAGTAAAAATGAATAAAACAGATGATGCTGATAATTAAGAGACAACAAGCAAGAAAATTAAAAACGGGCCAGAGAGAGAGAGGAGAGATGATCGAGAGCGGGTGAGGCGGAGCCGCGGGGGGCCGGCACCAGTATTTCACAAGTTTCAAGCACGTGCGCAGGCAAGTTGTGAGGCAGCTTTGCAGATATGTAGTGAAACAGTCCAGCAGCAGAAGAGTACACACAACACCGAGTAATGAGCTGACTGTACTCAGCCGACAGGTGCTACAACGTCAGCATAGCAAGGTCGCAGAAGCCCAGGGGTTGAGACGCGAGCCGGCTAAGCGCGTATCCGGTGGCATCGGAGAGAGAGCATAAAGAGAGAGCCAGCACCCCGCACGAGATGAGAGATGATTGGGAGAGATGAGAGAGTGACGAGAGAGAGAGAGAGAGAGATTTACTGTACGCGCGGATAGAACTTGCAACGGTCCTTCCACTCCCATTTTTAATTTTTTTTTTTTGTTTTTTTCTTTCATTCTGAACCCCCACTGTCACAATTTTCCCCACAACTCGCCCTCAGGGTAACAATCTTACGAATTTTCTAAAATTTTCAATTCTTCATTTATTCGGCACCACAACTCCCCCCCCGACTTCACCCTCTCATTTTAATTTACTTTTTCCTTCCCCACTAGCGACGAAAGACGTAAAATACTAATATAATTTCCCTTTTATGTAACACAAGATTTTTTTACTCTGACAAATCACTTTCTCAATCCTGCTAAATAAAACAAAATGAATGAAGCTTGCAAGCTGTCCGCCATGTCCCCCTCCCAAGGACGTTATATATTAATTCTTGGAGCCATTAAGTCTCTATAAGTGCCCTCGTATTGAAAACAGACATTACAGGATGAACCTTCCCCTTCCCCCCAACAAACAGACGCCAGGAAGGGAGCTACTCCCTCCCCCCCAGCAGGTAAAATTAACATCTTCACGAGACGCAGCAAGCGAACCTGTTAGTCGTAGAAAGACTTACGCTCTCAGTTTCTTTACCTTCCTCTCTCTATTTTCTCTACGCCGAATTGACGTATGTGTTTAACAGTTTACTATCAAATGCTTCAAGATGAAATAGCTTAAACTCCAACTTCCTGAATTCCAGTGAAAATACTTGATTCTTGGCTAATCTTTTATATAAACATCAACGAATACATATGTAAAGTGATAGTGACATACTTTAAACACAATATTAATAACACCCATACTTGACCGTGATCTCTCTCTCTCTCTCTACTTACTCTACCCCGGAAGTGCTCATTAGTTTGCCTGGTGTAAAGTCCCAGGAAGTACAAAAACAGTCCTGCTTAATTAGCTAGCATTCTCCTACCCCACACGGCCTCCAGCAAAGCCCGAGCAAGACACAAACTTACAAGATCTCTTCCAGTTTTAAGTACTTCGAACCACAGATCTTTCCAGGAAAGGATGCGTCTAAAAATGGCGCAGCCGCTGTGGTGCTCAGAGCGTGCTTGTCAAGGGCAGTGATCTTGGTTTTGCGCGAGTAACATGTTACAGTCTGAGCGAGATCAACTATAACGTCAGTATATATAGACATCTTTTCACATATAGGCCATCACTGCCACCCTCCCCCTCCCTCGTACCATCACTCGCGCCACACCAATCCCCGTAACTTTTACCTCACGCCCCCCTCCCCCTCCCCCGTAACCTACCCTCAGCCCCCCCTTCCCCTCCCAACCTACATTCACGCCCCCCTCCCCCTCCCCCGTACCTACTAACGCCCCCCCACCCCCTCCACGCTACCTACCTCACGCCCCCCCCATAACCACCCCCTAACCCCCGTCAACTACCTACCCTCTTTAGTTTTTTTTTTTGCTCCTATTCTTTTTTTGATTTTTTTTTTTTTTTTTTTGCTTTTGTTTTTTCTTTCTTTTTTAACGCCCCCCACTACTCCGTCTCCCCGTACTTACTCACCGCCCCCCCTTCCCTACCCCCTCCCCGTACCTACCTCCATAGCCCCCCCTCCCCGCTCCCCTGTACCTACCATCACGCCCCCCTCCCCCTCACCCGTAACCTACCTACACGCCCGCCTCCCCCTCCCTCGCTACCTACCTCACGCACCCCTCCCCCTCTCCCTTACGTACCTACTCTACGCCGTCCATCCCCTCCCCTAACTCACCTCACGCCCCCCGACCCTACCTCTACCTCACGACCACTTCCTCACTCCCCCGTACTACCTCACGCCCCCTATCCCCACTCCCCATACCTACCTCACGCTCCCCCATCCCCCGGTACCATACCTCACGCCCCACCTCCCCATCCCCTTCCTTCTCTCTCCCCTCCCCCCCACCCCATCCCACTATACCCCTGTAACCTCACACACGCCCCCTCCCCCTCCCGCTATAGTCCTACCTACACGCCCCCCCTGCTTTTTTTACCCACCTCCCCCGATACCTACTCCGGACCCCCTCCCTGCTAACCTACCCTCACGCCCATCCTCCCCCCGCCCCACTACCTAACCTCACGCCCCCTCCCCAGTATTTACTACCTCACGCCCTCCCCCTCCACCTCCCCTGTACCCTCCCCCCCATAAGTACCCCTCCCCCCCCCCACCTCGCCCCCCCCACCCCCCCCCCCCTCCCCCCCCCCCCCCCCATTCCGCCCCCCCCCCCCCCATAACCTCACGCCCCCCTAACTCCCGCTAACACCTCACGCCCACCTCCCCC
>CAUDMG010003406.1:0-5000 GCA_958450375.1 Homarus gammarus | reverse complement strand
ACTCACTCTGAGATTATTTAATAATTCAATTCCTCCTTCTTTTCCTGTCTTTCAGTTCTTCCTTTATCCTGTGTGTATGTGTGTGTGTGTGTGTGTGCTTTTCTCAGCTGTCACCAAGGATGTACACGGGAGTGAAAGCGGTATAACAACACTTTTCGCTCTTGTTAAGTAGCCCCCCCCCCCAAAAAAAAAAAATAAAATCATATTATTTACACATGACTATGGACCAGGACGGAATCTACCGACCAGTACAGTACTTCAGGCAGGATGGGTGAGCCTGTTCCCCTACACAACAAAGACGACCTTAGTTATACCTTCCCTCTACTGCACAACACAATAGGTTCCTGGTGGAGCCGTCAACAGCGTGTGGGAGGGATTGATCTATTACCTTGTTCTGAATTTAGAAGATATCTGGACGGAAGGGGAAGAGGCAGGGACAGGCAGGAGATGGAAAAAAGGGATAGAGAGGATGAGAGAGAAATTGAACGAGGTGAAATAAGGGGTGAAAGGAAGGTGAGGCGAGAGAGATGAAGGCCAACTATAGAAAACAATCGAGAGAAGATAATTGGGATTTATAGTGAAAGAGGGAAGGAGATAGAAGAATAAATATAAAAGATAAATACAAAGATGATGAAAAACATGGTGAAATGGTGATGAATTCTTAATTCTAGTTGTGTATGGGGGCAGAGGAAGGTAAAACTTACGTCACTAGAAATTGTGAAAACTCGTATTCATGTGAGTGAGGGAGGGAGGGAGGACGAGGGAGAGAGGGAGGATGGAGGCTGTATGTGAGGATGGCGACTGCATGGGAGGATGGTAGAGAGAGAAAGGGTGAAGGAAAGAGGGAGGGTGAGGGCGAGAGGGAGGGTGAGGGGGTGAGGGAGGATGGAGAATGTATGAGAGGATGGTAAAGAGAGGGAGGGTGAAGGAAAGAGGGAGGGTGAAGGAAAGAGGGAGGGTGAGGGCGAGAGCGAGGGTGAGGGAGAGAGGGAGGATGGTAGAGAGAGGGAGGATGGGGGCTGTATAGGAGGGTGGGGTAAACAGGGGGAGTAATGGAGAGAGGGAGGGTGGAGCACTGTTTACACTAAATAATGGGTGTGGTCGAGGCAGCAGCTCACCTGTGTAATAAAGCGGTCATAATACTTTACTAGCCACGCAAGCAGTATTGACATAAGGATCATATTCAACCCCCCGAGAGCATCCACCAAGCAGTAATTTAAGACTAAACTGGTTATAATTCACCGCATGCTGAGGAAAATGCTGAGAAAATATAAGAGGCAGAATTACCTCCAATATCTTTATAACGGCAAAAACACCTGAAACTATCGAGGCTTCCAGGTTAAATGAATCCCCCAGAGTGTCAGTACTGTAGGCCGCTGAGCGAAGGTTGTTTACCTGCATGACTCTCGACCTGCCGCCAGGAGCTGAGGCCAAATCCACTTTTCTTCACAACTAAATCTTGGTACTTCTTAATCTCAAAATATATAAATTAGTAAATAACTTCAAATGTGACGGATGATAAGGGCTGATAATATGTAAATGTAATCAGGAAGAATATTTTTTCTTGTTTGTTGTTGTGTTGTGTTCTGAGGCTACGGGCCTCCCCTCCCCCCCAAAAAAAACACCGGAGGTGGTACCTTTACACACATACATTCATACATACATACACACAATACAGTTCACACACAAGTACACAAACACACGTACACAAACACACACAGGTTACCAGGATGTTCTTAAGGCCTTAAACTTACAAACACTCAACCAATGCCGTGAAGGTCTGAAGTGTGGTAAGACCAGCACTAGCTGAGCCAGTCACAGATCAACACGGCACCTCACAAAACTCATCACCATCCTTGAGGTGCCCCCCAGCACGACCCCGTCCTACCCAGCACGACCCCCTCCTCCCCAGCACGACCACAATACAATAACATTGACAATCATACGAAACCAAAATCTTAAAAAAATAGAAGGACATTTTAGAGTAAATACGGGCGTGTGAGTGAGTGAGGCAGAGGTCTGGTAAGTTATTCTGATTCACACAAGTTTGGGGGAAGTACAACCTTTTTCAACCTTTTGACACTGTGGCATTACAGTATAATGGGAATGACGTATCTCCAAAACGCCTCTTTTGAGTAAATCACATTTTAAGTTTTAAGTTCATGTACCATGGAAACTACTGCAGGAATTTCAATGAAACTTTTCACAAAAGTTGGACCGTATAAGGGATGATGCCTGTGGAAAGTTGAGCCCCATAGGCCACATCCCCCCACCCCCCCTAGAAGTAAAAAATAAATCAATATCACAAAATTGGGTATAGTAGTTAAGTGTTCTTCCAATGGAATTCTCGACCCTGCGGCGGCGTAAGCGACACTCAGTCAGGTTGATCATGTAGAACAAAGGCCAGTGGACACGCCTGTGGCCACATCTCCAAATCGTGATTTTGACGCTTACTTTCCCATTCTAGGCACCTCATATGTATTTGTGAAGGAATTGGTTAATGTTAGCTGTATGCTAAATATGTCTTTGGCATAATGCTAAGTTGTGTTGCAAATATAATAATAGTTGAGTATACTAATATTACCAGGACACAACAAAGTCCCTAACACTCGGTGGCTCACAACACCAGCAACACAACACAACAAGTAAAGCCACAAGGCAGGTGTTGCTGTGGTCCTCAACATGTGACAACTTTTGCTATAACATTTTCTCTCCTTCAGCTTCTTCATGTTTCCCCGCCCTCACAATTCTCTCTTTAGTAAACGCATTGCTTCTTGTGCTGTGCCGTTTTCTACCACAAGTGTTGCAAACTTTTCCGCATGAGTTCTTATTATCATTATTATTGTGTGTGTGTGTGTGTGTGTGTGTGTGTGTGTGTACACTCTCCAACATAAGCCACTTACCTCCAGTACACACTAACTGGGCGGAAAAACAATACAATAAAACATTCAGCTCCGACACCAGTGTTTGTAATGCGAGATTAACAACCACACACAGGAGGTAAGTTTCTTGGAGAGAAATAAAAAAAAATCTTGATTAATAGAGAAATGGGTGACTTGTGTTCCGGGGTGCCTGTGTCATGTTATAATTATTGTTATAAATGTACAGTACAAGAGAGGCTATATGCATACTGTACAGTGTATATATATATATATATATATATATATATATATATATATATATATATATATATATATATATATATATATATATATATATATATATATGTAACCGGTCGGAATTTACTGGACTTTATTTCCTCACTTGACTTGGCAGTGGAAGCGCCCCTTTGAGAAAAATCCCGAACCAGCACAAGAACACTTAATCTACTAAACAAAATGAATTGTCCGTGACCCGTGGAAGGATAGCGTCTGTGACTGGGATGAATGAGACACACTGTAAAATTTAGACACTTATATTCCCTCCACACTGCAACACAATCAAATAATGGTACACCAATGTGCGCACCTCTTAACTTGAACTTAAAATACTACTCTGGGAAATAAAAGTTATACATGATATAGAAATTATTAGAAACTCAGGCAACAATAAATTTGAAGTATTAAGAAATGTTGCTTGCACACATGAAACAGGCCTTAAGGGCTTTCACAAAATAATATCAGTCACTTAGGAAATGGTATTAAAAAATAAGAAATTAACTACTCTACAATGAATAGGCCTTAAGGGCTTTCAACAAAATAATATCAGTCACTGAGGAAATGGTAATAAAAAATAAGAAATTAAATACTCTACAATGAATAGGCCTTAAGGGCACTCAACAAAATTATATCACCCCAACAGATGCACACTTCCTAACCTAACTTAACCACTACTCTGGGGAACAAGGTTGTACCTGAGATCAGAATTATGAAGAAAAATTAGATGCATTAAAAGAATCAAATCACAGTATCACTCTGGTTCCACTTAATGACACAAACATTCAAAAACAATACTATCAAAATTATTTAGGAACTATTAAACTACACACGTCAAGATAATATCAGTCTGAGAAATGGTATTAACTACACCCGTAATAAGGGAGGGAAAATGTTCCTCTAGGTATCTCCTAGAGACCTAGACTCACGGTCTCAGTGTGTGTGACCATTAATTTACTCAGATAGCCTCAGTGTACTCCCAGTGCGTCCATAAAGCGGAAGGGAGTGAGCCAATCAGACCTTGTACAGTTGAGAGAAGCTTCAGCTTCCCGTTAGCAAGAGGGTTTCACTAAGCTGCTCGGGACATGTGGTGTTGTGGGCCGAGGGAGAGGAGAGTTGCTGACCCACGATCGTCCCGACGTCAGCTGGGCACCCAGACGGCTAGATTCCCTCAAGAGATCCTTTGGTACCCGGCTAAACAGTGACAGGCCTACTCTGATCGGTCCAATGGCGACAATCGCCACCCTCAATCATCAACGGCAGTCTCAAACGGCAGTCAATCTCTCGCAGTCAAACTCGGGTCAACTCCGGTCAAGTGGGTTCTGACGGAAACCCTGAAATGAACTCACTGTTAGCTCTAGTTAACTTTACCACTGCCCTATCTAAGCCCTGTCTGAGATTGAATGAGACTTACTTGTTATACTGCAATAGCGCAGCACAGGTGACTAGGCCACGTGACTATTTCTGTGACGGACACGCAGGGACGTCTTGTATGTCTGAATGCTTCTCCGTGACTCAGGGAGGGCCCGCGTCGCGTCTCTCAAGGCGCTAGCTTAGGCCTACGTGACATATTTTCCGCCAAACTAATAACACCTTGGGACACCCGTAA
This sequence comes from Homarus gammarus, assembly GCA_958450375.1. Taxonomy (NCBI): domain Eukaryota; kingdom Metazoa; phylum Arthropoda; class Malacostraca; order Decapoda; family Nephropidae; genus Homarus; species Homarus gammarus. The sequence goes on along the minus strand of CAUDMG010003406.1, from coordinate 236 downwards.
CATTATTCAGACTGATAAACGATCTATAATAATTTCAAATTCAATAATAGTCCCTTACTTGATGAATCGCATATAGGCCTAGTTCCACCATCTCTCGCTATGAGCAGGAAGCGCTCTCTTCCCTCCCACGACCTTGAACGCTCAGTGTTGCCAATGGCGGGGCATTCGAAATTGCTCTGAAATTTCTGAATATTACACACATATATATATATATATATATATATATATATATATAT
>CAUDMG010003405.1:0-16756 GCA_958450375.1 Homarus gammarus | reverse complement strand
ACCTGGGAGTGTCTGAGGTGTACCTGGGAGTGTCTGAGGTGTACCTGGGAGTGTCAGAGGTGTACCTGGGAGTGTCAGAGGTGTACCTGGGAGTGTCAGAGGTGTACCTGGGAGTGTCAGAGGTGCACCTGGGAGTGTGAGAGGTGTACCTGGGAGTGTCAGAGGTGCACCTGGGAGTGTCTGAGGTGCACCTGGGAGTGTCTGAGGTGTACCTGGGAGTGTCTGAGGTGTACCTGGGAGTGTCAGAGGTGTACCTGGGAGTGTCAGAGTTGATACTGGGAGTGTCTGAGGTGTACCTGGGAGTGTCAGAGGTGTACCTGGGAGTGTCAGAGGTGTACCTGGGAGTGTCAGAGGTGTACCTGGGAGTGTCAGAGGTGTACCTGGGAGTGTCAGAGGTGTACCTGGGAGTGTCGAGGTGTACCTGGGAGTGTCAGAGGTGTACCTGGGAGTGTCAGGTGTACCTGGGAGTGTCTGAGGTGTACCTGGGAGTGTCAGAGGTGTACCTGGGAGTGTCAGAGGTGTACCTGGGAGTGTCAGAGGTGTACCTGGGAGTGTCAGAGGTGTACCTGGGAGTGTCAGAGGTGTACCTGGGAGTGTCAGTGGTGTACCTGGGAGTGTCGAGGTGTACCTGGGAGTGTCTGAGGTGTACCTGGAGTGTCAGAGGTGTACCTGGGAGTGTCAGAGGTGTACCTGGGAGTGTCAGAGGTGTACCTGGGAGTGTCTGAGGTGTACCTGGGAGTGTCTGAGGTGTACCTGGGAGTGTCTGAGGTGTACCTGGGAGTGTCAGAGGTGTACCTGGGAGTGTCAGAGGTGTACCTGGGAGTGTCAGAGGTGTACCTGGGAGTGTCAGAGGTGTACCTGGGAGTGTCTGAGGTGTACCTGGGAGTGTCAGAGGTGTACCTGGGAGTGTCAGAGGTGTACCTGGGAGTGTCGAGGTGTACCTGGAGTGTCTGAGGTGTACCTGGGAGTGTCAGAGGTGTACCTGGAGTGTCAGAGGTGTACCTGGGAGTGTCAGAGGTGTACCTGGGAGTGTCAGAGGTGTACCTGGGAGTGTCAGAGGTGTACCTGGGAGTGTCAGAGGTGTACCTGGGAGTGTCAGAGGTGTACCTGGGAGTGTCAGAGGTGTACCTGGGAGTGTCGAGGTGTACCTGGGAGTGTCGAGGTGTACCTGGGAGTGTCAGAGGTGTACCTGGGAGTGTCGAGGTGTACCTGGGAGTGTCTGAGGTGTACCTGGGAGTGTCTGAGGTGTACCTGGGAGTGTCAGAGGTGTACCTGGGAGTGTCAGAGGTGTACCTGGGAGTGTCAGAGGTGTACCTGGGAGTGTCAGAGGTGTACCTGGGAGTGTCAGAGGTGTACCTGGGAGTGTCAGAGGTGTACCTGGGAGTGTCAGAGGTGTACCTGGGAGTGTCAGAGGTGTACCTGGGAGTGTCAGAGGTGTACCTGGGAGTGTCAGAGGTGTACCTGGGAGTGTCAGAGGTGTACCTGGGAGTGTCAGAGGTGTACCTGGGAGTGTCAGAGGTGTACCTGGGAGTGTCAGAGGTGTACCTGGGAGTGTCTGAGGTGTACCTGGGAGTGTCAGAGGTGTACCTGGGAGTGTCAGAGGTGTACCTGGGAGTGTCAGAGGTGTACCTGGGAGTGTCAGAGGTGTACCTGGGAGTGTCTGAGGTGTACCTGGGAGTGTCTGAGGTGTACCTGGGAGTGTCTGAGGTGTACCTGGGAGTGTCTGAGGTGTACCTGGGAGTGTCAGAGGTGTACCTGGGAGTGTCAGAGGTGTACCTGGGAGTGTCAGAGGTGTACCTGGGAGTGTCTGAGGTGTACCTGGGAGTGTCAGAGGTGTACCTGGGAGTGTCAGAGGTGTACCTGGGAGTGTCAGAGGTGTACCTGGGAGTGTCAGAGGTGTACCTGGGAGTGTCAGAGGTGTACCTGGGAGTGTCAGAGGTGTACCTGGGAGTGTCAGAGGTGTACCTGGGAGTGTCAGAGGTGTACCTGGGAGTGTCAGAGGTGTACCTGGGAGTGTCAGAGGTGTACCTGGGAGTGTCTGAGGTGTACCTGGGAGTGTCTGAGGTGTACCTGGGAGTGTCTGAGGTGTACCTGGGAGTGTCAGAGGTGTACCTGGGAGTGTCTGAGGTGTACCTGGGAGTGTCAGAGGTGTACCTGGGAGTGTCAGAGGTGTACCTGGGAGTGTCAGAGGTGTACCTGGGAGTGTCAGAGGTGTACCTGGGAGTGTCAGAGGTGTACCTGGGAGTGTCTGAGGTGTACCTGGGAGTGTCAGAGGTGTACCTGGGAGTGTCAGAGGTGTACCTGGGAGTGTCAGAGGTGTACCTGGGAGTGTCAGAGGTGTACCTGGGAGTGTCAGAGGTGTACCTGGGAGTGTCTGAGGTGTACCTGGGAGTGTCTGAGGTGTACCTGGGAGTGTCTGAGGTGTACCTGGGAGTGTCTGAGGTGTACCTGGGAGTGTCTGAGGTGTACCTGGGAGTGTCAGAGGTGTACCTGGGAGTGTCTGAGGTGTACCTGGGAGTGTCAGAGGTGTACCTGGGAGTGTCAGAGGTGTACCTGGGAGTGTCAGAGGTGTACCTGGGAGTGTCAGAGGTGTACCTGGGAGTGTCAGAGGTGTACCTGGGAGTGTCTGAGGTGTACCTGGGAGTGTCTGAGGTGTACCTGGGAGTGTCAGAGGTGTACCTGGGAGTGTCAGAGGTGTACCTGGGAGTGTCAGAGGTGTACCTGGGAGTGTCAGAGGTGTACCTGGGAGTGTCTGAGGTGTACCTGGGAGTGTCAGAGGTGTACCTGGGAGTGTCTGAGGTGTACCTGGGAGTGTCAGAGGTGTACCTGGGAGTGTCAGAGGTGTACCTGGGAGTGTCTGAGGTGTACCTGGGAGTGTCAGAGGTGTACCTGGGAGTGTCAGAGGTGTACCTGGGAGTGTCGGAGGTGTACCTGGGAGTGTCTGAGGTGTACCTGGGAGTGTCAGAGGTGTACCTGGGAGTGTCAGAGGTGTACCTGGGAGTGTCAGAGGTGTACCTGGGAGTGTCAGAGGTGTACCTGGGAGTGTCAGAGGTGTACCTGGGAGTGTCAGAGGTGTACCTGGGAGTGTCAGAGGTGTACCTGGGAGTGTCAGAGGTGTACCTGGGAGTGTCAGAGGTGTACCTGGGAGTGTCAGAGGTGTACCTGGGAGTGTCAGAGGTGTACCTGGGAGTGTCAGAGGTGTACCTGGGAGTGTCAGAGGTGTACCTGGGAGTGTCAGAGGTGTACCTGGGAGTGTCAGAGGTGTACCTGGGAGTGTCAGAGGTGTACCTGGGAGTGTCAGAGGTGTACCTGGGAGTGTCAGAGGTGTACCTGGGAGTGTCAGAGGTGTACCTGGGAGTGTCAGAGGTGTACCTGGGAGTGTCAGAGGTGTACCTGGGAGTGTCAGAGGTGTACCTGGGAGTGTCAGAGGTGTACCTGGGAGTGTCAGAGGTGTACCTGGGAGTGTCTGAGGTGTACCTGGGAGTGTCTGAGGTGTACCTGGGAGTGTCAGAGGTGTACCTGGGAGTGTCTGAGGTGTACCTGGGAGTGTCTGAGGTGTACCTGGGAGTGTCTGAGGTGTACCTGGGAGTGTCTGAGGTGTACCTGGGAGTGTCAGAGGTGTACCTGGGAGTGTCAGAGGTGTACCTGGGAGTGTCAGAGGTGTACCTGGGAGTGTCTGAGGTGTACCTGGGAGTGTCAGAGGTGTACCTGGGAGTGTCAGAGGTGTACCTGGGAGTGTCAGAGGTGTACCTGGGAGTGTCAGAGGTGTACCTGGGAGTGTCAGAGGTGTACCTGGGAGTGTCAGAGGTGTACCTGGGAGTGTCAGAGGTGTACCTGGGAGTGTCTGAGGTGTACCTGGGAGTGTCAGAGGTGTACCTGGAGTGTCAGAGGTGTACCTGGGAGTGTCAGAGGTGTACCTGGGAGTGTCTGAGGTGTACCTGGGAGTGTCAGAGGTGTACCTGGGAGTGTCAGAGGTGTACCTGGGAGTGTCAGAGGTGTACCTGGGAGTGTCAGAGGTGTACCTGGGAGTGTCAGAGGTGTACCTGGGAGTGTCAGAGGTGTACCTGGGAGTGTCAGAGGTGTACCTGGGAGTGTCAGAGGTGTACCTGGGAGTGTCAGAGGTGTACCTGGGAGTGTCTGAGGTGTACCTGGGAGTGTCAGAGGTGTACCTGGGAGTGTCAGAGGTGTACCTGGGAGTGTCAGAGGTGTACCTGGGAGTGTCTGAGGTGTACCTGGGAGTGTCAGAGGTGTACCTGGGAGTGTCAGAGGTGTACCTGGGAGTGTCGAGGTGTACCTGGGAGTGTCAGAGGTGTACCTGGGAGTGTCTGAGGTGTACCTGGGAGTGTCAGAGGTGTACCTGGGAGTGTCAGAGGTGTACCTGGGAGTGTCAGAGGTGTACCTGGGAGTGTCAGAGGTGTACCTGGGAGTGTCAGAGGTGTACCTGGGAGTGTCAGAGGTGTACCTGGGAGTGTCAGAGGTGTACCTGGGAGTGTCAGAGGTGTACCTGGGAGTGTCAGAGGTGTACCTGGGAGTGTCTGAGGTGTACCTGGGAGTGTCAGAGGTGTACCTGGGAGTGTCAGAGGTGTACCTGGGAGTGTCAGAGGTGTACCTGGGAGTGTCAGAGGTGTACCTGGGAGTGTCAGAGGTGTACCTGGGAGTGTCAGAGGTGTACCTGGGAGTGTCTGAGGTGTACCTGGGAGTGTCAGAGGTGTACCTGGGAGTGTCAGAGGTGTACCTGGGAGTGTCTGAGGTGTACCTGGGAGTGTCAGAGGTGTACCTGGGAGTGTCAGAGGTGTACCTGGGAGTGTCAGAGGTGTACCTGGGAGTGTCAGAGGTGTACCTGGGAGTGTCAGAGGTGTACCTGGGAGTGTCAGAGGTGTACCTGGGAGTGTCAGAGGTGTACCTGGGAGTGTCAGAGGTGTACCTGGGAGTGTCAGAGGTGTACCTGGGAGTGTCAGAGGTGTACCTGGGAGTGTCAGAGGTGTACCTGGGAGTGTCAGAGGTGTACCTGGGAGTGTCAGAGGTGTACCTGGGAGTGTCAGAGGTGTACCTGGGAGTGTCTGAGGTGTACCTGGGAGTGTCAGAGGTGTACCTGGGAGTGTCAGAGGTGTACCTGGGAGTGTCAGAGGTGTACCTGGGAGTGTCAGAGGTGTACCTGGGAGTGTCAGAGGTGTACCTGGGAGTGTCTGAGGTGTACCTGGGAGTGTCAGAGGTGTACCTGGGAGTGTCAGAGGTGTACCTGGGAGTGTCTGAGGTGTACCTGGGAGTGTCAGAGGTGTACCTGGGAGTGTCAGAGGTGTACCTGGGAGTGTCAGAGGTGTACCTGGGAGTGTCAGAGGTGTACCTGGGAGTGTCAGAGGTGTACCTGGGAGTGTCAGAGGTGTACCTGGGAGTGTCAGAGGTGTACCTGGGAGTGTCGAGGTGTACCTGGGAGTGTCAGAGGTGTACCTGGGAGTGTCAGAGGTGTACCTGGGAGTGTCAGAGGTGTACCTGGGAGTGTCAGAGGTGTACCTGGGAGTGTCAGAGGTGTACCTGGGAGTGTCAGAGGTGTACCTGGGAGTGTCTGAGGTGTACCTGGGAGTGTCAGAGGTGTACCTGGGAGTGTCAGAGGTGTACCTGGGAGTGTCAGAGGTGTACCTGGGAGTGTCAGAGGTGTACCTGGGAGTGTCAGAGGTGTACCTGGGAGTGTCAGAGGTGTACCTGGGAGTGTCTGAGGTGTACCTGGGAGTGTCAGAGGTGTACCTGGGAGTGTCAGAGGTGTACCTGGAGTGTCAGAGGTGTACCTGGGAGTGTCAGAGGTGTACCTGGGAGTGTCAGAGGTGTACCTGGGAGTGTCTGAGGTGTACCTGGGAGTGTCAGAGGTGTACCTGGGAGTGTCAGAGGTGTACCTGGGAGTGTCAGAGGTGTACCTGGGAGTGTCAGAGGTGTACCTGGGAGTGTCAGAGGTGTACCTGGGAGTGTCTGAGGTGTACCTGGGAGTGTCTGAGGTGTACCTGGGAGTGTCAGAGGTGTACCTGGGAGTGTCAGAGGTGTACCTGGGAGTGTCAGAGGTGTACCTGGGAGTGTCAGAGGTGTACCTGGGAGTGTCAGAGGTGTACCTGGGAGTGTCAGAGGTGTACCTGGGAGTGTCTGAGGTGTACCTGGGAGTGTCAGAGGTGTACCTGGGAGTGTCAGAGGTGTACCTGGGAGTGTCAGAGGTGTACCTGGGAGTGTCAGAGGTGTACCTGGGAGTGTCTGAGGTGTACCTGGGAGTGTCGAGGTGTACCTGGAGTGTCTGAGGTGTACCTGGGAGTGTCAGAGGTGTACCTGGGAGTGTCAGAGGTGTACCTGGGAGTGTCAGAGGTGTACCTGGGAGTGTCAGAGGTGTACCTGGGAGTGTCAGAGGTGTACCTGGGAGTGTCAGAGGTGTACCTGGGAGTGTCAGAGGTGTACCTGGGAGTGTCAGAGGTGTACCTGGGAGTGTCAGAGGTGTACCTGGGAGTGTCGAGGTGTACCTGGGAGTGTCAGAGGTGTACCTGGGAGTGTCAGAGGTGTACCTGGGAGTGTCAGAGGTGTACCTGGGAGTGTCAGAGGTGTACCTGGGAGTGTCAGAGGTGTACCTGGGAGTGTCAGAGGTGTACCTGGGAGTGTCAGAGGTGTACCTGGGAGTGTCAGAGGTGTACCTGGGAGTGTCAGAGGTGTACCTGGGAGTGTCAGAGGTGTACCTGGGAGTGTCAGAGGTGTACCTGGGAGTGTCAGAGGTGTACCTGGGAGTGTCAGAGGTGTACCTGGGAGTGTCAGAGGTGTACCTGGGAGTGTCAGAGGTGTACCTGGGAGTGTCAGAGGTGTACCTGGGAGTGTCTGAGGTGTACCTGGGAGTGTCTGAGGTGTACCTGGGAGTGTCAGAGGTGTACCTGGGAGTGTCAGAGGTGTACCTGGGAGTGTCAGAGGTGTACCTGGGAGTGTCAGAGGTGTACCTGGGAGTGTCAGAGGTGTACCTGGGAGTGTCAGAGGTGTACCTGGGAGTGTCAGAGGTGTACCTGGGAGTGTCAGAGGTGTACCTGGGAGTGTCAGAGGTGTACCTGGGAGTGTCAGAGGTGTACCTGGGAGTGTCAGAGGTGTACCTGGGAGTGTCAGAGGTGTACCTGGGAGTGTCAGAGGTGTACCTGGGAGTGTCAGAGGTGTACCTGGGAGTGTCAGAGGTGTACCTGGGAGTGTCAGAGGTGTACCTGGGAGTGTCAGAGGTGTACCTGGGAGTGTCAGAGGTGTACCTGGGAGTGTCAGAGGTGTACCTGGGAGTGTCAGAGGTGTACCTGGGAGTGTCTGAGGTGTACCTGGGAGTGTCAGAGGTGTACCTGGGAGTGTCAGAGGTGTACCTGGGAGTGTCTGAGGTGTACCTGGGAGTGTCAGAGGTGTACCTGGGAGTGTCAGAGGTGTACCTGGGAGTGTCTGAGGTGTACCTGGGAGTGTCAGAGGTGTACCTGGGAGTGTCAGAGGTGTACCTGGGAGTGTCAGAGGTGTACCTGGGAGTGTCAGAGGTGTACCTGGGAGTGTCTGAGGTGTACCTGGGAGTGTCAGAGGTGTACCTGGGAGTGTCAGAGGTGTACCTGGGAGTGTCGGAGGTGTACCTGGAGTGTCTGAGGTGTACCTGGGAGTGTCAGAGGTGTACCTGGGAGTGTCAGAGGTGTACCTGGGAGTGTCAGAGGTGTACCTGGGAGTGTCAGAGGTGTACCTGGGAGTGTCAGAGGTGTACCTGGGAGTGTCAGAGGTGTACCTGGGAGTGTCAGAGGTGTACCTGGGAGTGTCAGAGAAGAACCTGGGAGTATCAGAGGTGTACCTGGGAGTGTCGGAGGTGTACCTGGGAGTGTCGGAGGTGTACCTGGGAGTGTCGGAGGTGTACCTGGGAGTGTCAGAGGTGTACCTGGGAGTGTCAGAGGTGTACCTGGGAGTGTCAGAGGTGTACCTGGGAGTGTCAGAGGTGTACCTGGGAGTGTCAGAGGTGTACCTGGGAGTGTCAGAGGTGTACCTGGGAGTGTCTGAGGTGTACCTGGGAGTGTCAGAGGTGTACCTGGGAGTGTCAGAGGTGTACCTGGGAGTGTCTGAGGTGTACCTGGGAGTGTCAGAGGTGTACCTGGGAGTGTCAGAGGTGTACCTGGGAGTGTCAGAGGTGTACCTGGGAGTGTCAGAGGTGTACCTGGGAGTGTCAGAGGTGTACCTGGGAGTGTCGGAGGTGTACCTGGGAGTGTCTGAGGTGTACCTGGGAGTGTCAGAGGTGTACCTGGGAGTGTCAGAGGTGTACCTGGGAGTGTCAGAGGTGTACCTGGGAGTGTCAGAGGTGTACCTGGGAGTGTCAGAGGTGTACCTGGGAGTGTCAGAGGTGTACCTGGGAGTGTCAGAGGTGTACCTGGGAGTGTCAGAGGTGTACCTGGGAGTGTCTGAGGTGTACCTGGGAGTGTCTGAGGTGTACCTGGGAGTGTCTGAGGTGTACCTGGGAGTGTCTGAGGTGTACCTGGGAGTGTCAGAGGTGTACCTGGGAGTATGTGAGGTGTACCTGGGAGTGTCTGAGGTGTACCTGGGAGTGTCAGAGGTGTACCTGTGAATGTCAGAGGTGTACCTGTGAGTGTCTGAGGTGTATGTCGCCATTTTAAGCATTTTAACGCCAATTAACATTAGTTTAACGCTATTTGAAGACAGTTTAATGCCATTTGAAGTTAGTTTAATGACATTTGCAGTTAGTTTAATGCAATTTAAGGTTAGTTTAGTGGCATTTAAAGTTAGTTTAACGCCACTTGAAGTTAGTTTAATACCATTTGAAGTTTGTTTAACGCTATTTAAAGTTTGTTTAACGCCATTTGACGCTTGTTTATCGCCATTTAAAGTTAGTTTAACGGCATTTGAAGACAGTTTATTGCCATTTGAAGTTAGTTTAATGAAATTTGAAGTTAGTTTAATGCAATTAAAAGTTAGTTTAATGGCATTTAAAGTTTAGTTTAACCACCATTTATATGTAAAGTTAGTTTTAACATCAATTAAAGTAGTTTTAACGCCCTTTGAAGCATGTTTAACACCAATTAAAGTTAGTTTAACGCCATTTAAAGTTAGCTTAACGCCATCTGAAGCATTTTTAACTAATATTAAGGTTAGTTTAACGCCGTTTAAAGTTGGTATAAAGCCGTTTAAAGTTAGTTTGACGACATTTGAAATTAGTTTTTAACGCCTGTTCTACAATTAGTTTAACGCCATCTAAAGTTATTTTAAGACCATTTAAAGTTAGTTAATGCCATTTGAAGTTAGTTTAACACCATTGAAAGTCAGTTTAACGCCATTTAAAGTTAGTTTAATGCCAGTTGAAGTTTGTTTAATGCTATTTGAAGGAACTTTAATGCCAATTAAAGTTAGTTTAACACCGTTTTAAAGGTTGTTTAACCCATTTGAAGATAGTTTAATGGCCATTTAAAGTTAGTTAACTCCATTTACAGTTAGTGTAACGCCATTTAAAGTTAGTTTCCATGCTCTTGCAATCTTGTCTCCCTTTAAAAGCTGGTTTTCCGGCCATCTTTACGTGGTGTAGATTAATACAGTTCAAATTTTTGTTTTCTATATTTACTATTTGTTCTTTTCCTTTTTTTTTTCGTCCCCAGGGTTCCGTTGTGGTTCGTTTGACATGTGCCGGATGGGCTAATTCCCGCAAAAGAAATTTTAGATAGTTTAAGGCGATTTTTGAAGCAGTTCACCGCGGATTCAAGTTAGTTAACGCCGTTTAAAGTTAGTTCAACGCTCTTTAATGTTAATTTATCGCCATTTGAAGTTAGTTTAACGCCATTTGAAGTTAGTTTAAGGCCATTTGCTTAGCTTGACGCCATTTGAAGATAGTTAAACGCCATTTGAAGCGCGTTTAACACAATTTAAAGTTAGTTTAACGCCATTTATAGTTAGTTTAATGCCATTTGAAGTTAATTTAACGCCATCTGAAAATAGGTTAACGCCATTTAAAATTAGTTTAACGCCATTTAAAATTAGTTTAACGCCATTTGGAGTTAGTTTAAATCCATTTTAAATTTGTATATCACCATTTAAAGTTAGTTTAACGCCATTTAAAGTTAGTTAAATCTTTTTAAAGTTAATTTAACGCCATATGAAGTTAGTTTAACTACATTTAAAGTTAGCTTGACGCCATTTGAAGATAGTTATACGCCATTTGAAGCGCGTTTAGCGCACTTTAAAGTTAGTTTCATACCATTATATTCAGTTTAACTACCTTTATAGTTAATTCAACGCATTTAAAGTTAGTTTAACACCATTTGAAGCGCGTTCAACTCAATTTAAAGTTAGTTTACCACCATTTAAAGTTAGTTTAATGCCATTAATTTTAGTTTAATGCAATTTAAAATTAGTTTAACACCAATTAACGTTAGTTGAATACCATTTAAAATTAGTTGAGCGCCATTTAAAGTTAGGTTAAGGCTATTCGAAGTTAGCTTAACGCCATTTGAAGCATTTTTAACACTATTTGAAGTATGTTTAATGCATATTAAAGTAAGTTTAACGCCATTGAAAGTTGGTTTAACGCTGTTTAAAGTTAGTTTAATGCCATATGAAGTTAGTTTTATCACCATTTAAAGTTAGTTTAACGTCATTTAAAAGCGTGTTAGACGCCATTTAATGTTAGTTTAGTTCCACTTAGAGTTAGTTTAGTGACATTTAAAGTTAGTTTAACACCTTTAAAGTTATGCTAACGCCACTTGAATATAGTTTAACGCCATTTGAAGTTAGTTTAATGCCATTTAAAGAAAGTATAATTCCATTTAAATGGTCATAAAATATTTATGACCATTTAAAGTAAGTTAATGCTATTTGTAGTTTGTTTAACGCCATTTGAACTTAGCTCAAAGCCATTTGAAGAATAGTTAACTAACTTAGAATGGCATTAAATGGCATTTAAAGTTAGTTTAACACAAATTAAAGTTAGTTGAACACCATTTAAAATTAGTTGAGCGCCATTTAAAGTTAGGCTAACGCCATTCGAAGCATGTTTAACGCCAATTTAAGTTAATTATTGCCGTTTAAAATTAGTTTAACTACCTTTATAGTTAATTCAACGCATTTAAAGTTAGTTTAACACCATTTGAAGCGCGTTGAACTCAATTTAAAGTTAGTTTACCACCATTTAAAGTTAGTTTAATGCCATATGAAGTTAGATTAACGCCATTTGCAGTTAGTTTAATGCCATTTAAAGAAAATACAATTCCATTTAAATATATTTCATGACCATTTGAAGAATAGTTAAGCGCCATTTGAAGTTAGTTTAACGCCATTTAAAGTTAGTTTAACACCAATTAAAGTTAGTTGAACACCATTTAAAATTAGTTGAGCGCCATTTAAAGTTAGGTTAACGCCATTCGAAGTTAGTTTATCGCCATTTTAAGTTAGCTTAACGCCATTAGTTTAACACTATTTGAAGTATGTTTAATGCAAATTAAATTAAGTTTTACGCCATTGAAAGATGGTTTAACGCTTCTTAAAAGTTAGTTTAACGCCATTTCATGTTAGTTTAACTCCATTTAAAGTTAGTTTAGTGCAATTCAAAGATAGTTTAACGCCATTTGAAGCGTGTTAAACGCCATTTAATGTTTCTTTAGTGCCATTTAGAGTTAGTTTAGTGCCATTTAAAGTTAGTTTAACACCATTTAAAGTTAGTTTAACACCATTTAATGATAGTTTAACGCCATTAAGCATGGTTAATGCAAATTAATGTGAGTTTTATCCATTTAAAGTGAGTTTAACGCCATTGGAAGTTAATGTAGCGCAATTTAAAACGTGGTAAACGCAAATTAAAGTTAGTTTAACACCATTTAAAGTTATTTTAACGCCATTTGAACCGCGTTAAACACCATTTACAGTTCGTTTAACGTCATTTGAAGTTAGTTTAACGCCAATTGAAATTAGTTATTGCTTTTTAAACTTATTTTAAACCATTTAATGTTAGTTAATGGCATTTGAAGTTAGTATAACGCCATTTGAAGTTAGCTTAACGCCATTTGAGGTTAATGCCATTTAAAGTTAGCTTAATGCCACTTGATGTATGTTTAATGCCAATTAATGTTAGTTTAATGCCTTTTTAAGTTTGTTTATCGCCATATAAAGTTTGTTTAAGGCCATTCTAAGTTAGTTTAATACCATTTGAAGTTAGTTTAACGTCATTTGAAGTTAGTTTAACGCCATTTAATGTTAGTTTAATGTCATTTTAAGTTAGTTTAACGCCATTTGAAGTTAGTTTAATGCCATTTGAAGTTAGTTTAATATCATTTAAAGTTAGTTAAAGAAGCGTCATATGGCGTTAAACTAACTTTAAATAGCATTAAACAAACTTCAAATGATATTAAACTAACTTCAAGTGGCGTTAAACTAACTTAAAATATAGTTAAACAAACCTTAAATTGCATTAAACTAACTTCAAATGGTGTTAAACTAACATCAAATGGTGTTAAACTTGCTTTAAATTGCATTAAACTAACTTTAAATGGTGTTAAACTAACTTCAAATGGCGGTAAACTAACTTTAATTGGTGTTAAACATGCTTCAAATGGCGTTAAACTAACTTAAAATGGTGTTAAACTAACTTTACATGTAAATGGCTTACATCTAACTATAAATGCTGTTAAACTAACCTTAAATAACATTAAACTAACTTTAAATTGCATTAAACTAACTTCAAATGTCATTAAACTAACTTCAAATGGCATTAAACTGACTTCAAATCCCGTTAACCTAACTTTAAAGGGCGTTGAACAGGCGTCAAATGGCGTTAAACTAACTTTAAATAGCAATTAACAAACTTCAAATGGTATTAAACTAATTTCAACTGGCGTTAAACTAACTTTAAATGGTGTTAAACTAACTTTAAATGCCATTAAACTAACCTTAAATTGCATTAAACTAACTTCAAATATCATTAAACTAACTTCAAATGGCATTAAACTGTCTTCAAATAGCGTTAAACTAACGTTAATTGGCGTTAAAGATGCTTAAAATGGCGTTATACTAACTTTAAATGGCATTAAACTAACTTTAAATGGTGTTAAACTAACTTCAAATGGCATTAAACTAACTTTAAATGTCGTTTAACGTGTTTCAAATAGTGTTAAACTAACTTTAAATGGTATTAAACTAACCTTAAATTGCATTTACCGTGTTTCAAATGGCATTAAACTAACTTTCAATGGCATTAAACTAACATCAAATGGCGTTAAACTAGCTTTAAATTGCATTAAACTAACTTCAAATGGTGTTAAACTAACTTTAAATGGCTCTAACTAACTTTAAATGGATCTAAACTAACTTTAAATTGCACTCAAACTAACTTTAAATGCTGACAAACTAACTTTAAATGGCGTTAAACTAACTTTAAATTGCACTAAACTTACTTTAAATGGCGTTAAACAATCTTCAAATGGCGTTAAACTAACTTTAAATGGCGTTAAACTAACTTCAAATACCATTAAACTATTGGTATAACGCTGTTTAACGTTTGTTTAACGCCATTTAAGTTAGTTTAACTCCATTTAAAATTAGTTTAGTGCAATTTAAAGTTAGTTTAACACCATTTAAAGTTAGTTTAACGCCATTTGAAGCATGTTAAACGCCTTTTAATGTTACTTTAGTGCCATTTAGAGTTAGTTTAGTGCCATTTAAAGTTAGTTTAACACCATTTAATGTTATTTTAACGCCATTAAGCATGGTTAATGCCAATTAATGTGAGTTTGACTTTGTTTAAAGTTGGTTTAACGCCATTTAAAGCTAGTGTAACGACATTTGAGGCATGTTTAACGCCAATTAGAGTTAATTATAGCCATTTAAAGTTAGTTTAACGACTTTTAAAGTTAATTCAAAGCATTTAAAGTTTGTTTAGCACCATTTGAAGCGCGTTCAACGCAATTTAAAGTTAGTTTAACGCCATTTAAAACACGTTAAACGACATTTAAAGTTAGTTTACCACCATTTGAAGTTAGTTTAATACCATTTAAAGTCAGTTTAATGCCATTTGAAGTTAGTTTAAAGCCATTTGAAGATAGTTTAACGCAATTTAAATTCACTTCAATGCCATTTGAAGACAGTTTAATACCAGTTGAAGTTAGTTTATGGATATTTGAAGTTAGTTTAATGCATATAATAATTAGTTTAATGGTATTAAAGTTAATTTAACAACATTTAAAGTTAGATGTAAACCATTTACAAGTAAAGCTATTTTAACGTCATTTAAAGTTAGTTTAACGCCATGTGAAGCATTTTTAACGAAAATTAAACTTAGTTTAACGTCATTTAAAGTTGGTTTAATGCCATTTAAAGTTAGTTTGACGCCATTTGAAGTTAGTTCAACGCCTTTAAGTTTAGTTTAACGCTATTTAAACTTATTTTAAGACCATTTAAATTAAGGTTAACGCCCTTTGAAGTTAGATTAATGCCATTGGAGTTAGTTTAATGCCATTTGAAGCTTGTTTAATGCCAATTAAGTTAGTTTAACGCCACTTGAAGTTAGTTTAATGTCAATTGAAGTTAGTTAACGCAATTTGAAGTCAGTTTAACGCCATTTGAAGATCAATTAGCCCCATTTAAAGCTAGTTTAATGCCATTTGAAGTTAATTTATTTCCTTTTAATGTGAGTCTACACCATTTGAAGTTAGTTTAACGCCATTTGAAATTAGTTTAACGTCCTTCAAAGGTAGTATAACGCCATTTTAAGCATTTTTAATGCCAATTAACGTTAGTGCTGCCAATCAATAGCTGCCCTCCAGTAATAAGCGCTCGTGAGGTAGTCCGGTGACAGTCGTGGTCGTTTCTAAAGGCGGAGACCCCCAATAGGGTTTGCCCCCAAAAAGATTTCTCGGAAGTGCAGTGATCGACAGAGAGATCACGTCGTCAACGGTAGAAAGAAGGCTGGCTGCTTAGCAATGAAGGGTCAGATGAGAGGTCCGTTCACGACGAAGGCTGGCTCGCAACTAGGTCTAAAAAAAAAAAAAAAAAAAAAAAAATTGCGTTAAACGCGCTTGAAATTTCGTTAAACTAACTTCAAATGGCATTAAACTAACTTCAAATGGTGTAAAACTAACTTCAAATTGCGTTAAACTAGCTTTAAATTGCATTAAACTAAATTTAAATGGAGTTTAACTAAGTTCAAATGGCGTTAAACTAACTTTAAATGTCATTTGACGCGTTTCAATTAGACTAACCTTAAATTACATTTACCGCGTTTCAAATTGCTTTATACTAACTTCCAATGGCATTAAACTAACTTCAAATGGCGTTAAACTTGCTTTAAATTGTAGTAAACATGCTTGAAATGGCGTTAAACCAACTTTAAATGGTGTTAAACTAACTTTATATGGCATTAAAGTAACTTTGAATTGCATTGAACTAACTTCAAATGTCATTAAACTAACTTCAAATGGCATTAAACTGTCTTCAGATGCCGTTAAACTAACTTTAAATGGCGTTAAACATGCGTCATATGGCGTTAAACTAACTTTAAATAGCACTAAACAAACTTCAAATGATATTAAACTAACTTCAAGTGGCGTTAAACTAACTTAAAATATAATTAAACAAACCTTAAATTGCATTAAACTAACTTCAAATGACATTAAACTGTCTTCAAATAGCGTTAACTAGCGTTAATTGACGTTAAAGATGCTTAAAATGGCGTTATACTAAATTTAAATGGCGTTAAACTAACTTTAAATGGCGTTAAACTAACTTTAAATAGCGTTAAACAATCTTCAAATTTAGTTAAACTTACTTGAAATGGCTTAAAACTTACTTCAAATAGCATTACAATAACTTCAAATGGGGTTAAACTAACTTCAAATGGCGTTAAAACTTAAATGGTACGTTCAAATGGCGTTAAACCTTAAATTTCATTTACCGCGTTTCAAATGACAAACTAACTTCCAATGGTATTAAACTTCAAATGGCGTAAACTAACTTTAAATTGCATTAAACTAACTTCAAATGGTGTAAAACTAACTTCAAATTGCGTTAAACTAGCTTTAAATTGCATTAAACTAACTTTAAATGGTATTAAATATTTTTAAATCGCTTCAAACGCACTTCAAATGGCGTTGAAACTATCTTTAAATTGCATTGAATTAACTTTAAATGGCGTTAAACTAAATTTAAACGGCGTTAAGCGTTAAACATGCTTCAAATGTCGTTACACTACCTTTAAATGGCGTTAAACTAACTTTAAATGGTATTAAACTAACAGTAAAAGGAAATATATTAACTTCAAATGGCGATTAACTAACTTCAAATGGCATTAAACAAACTTTAAACGTCGTTAAACTAACAATAAACTGCTTTAAACTAACTTTAAACGGGATTGGCATTAAAAATGCTTAAAATGGCATTAAACTAAAATTATTGGCATTAAACGAACGTTAAATAGCATTAAACTAACTTCAAATAGCGATAAATTAACATTAAAGACCGTTGAACTAACTTTAAACGGCGTTAAACTAACTTTGATTTGCATTGAACATGCTTCAAAAGGCATTAAACTAACTTTAAATTGCGTTAAACGCGCTTCAAATTTCGTTAAACTAACTTCAAATGGCATAAAACTAACTTCAAATGGCATTAAACTAACTTCAAATGGTGTTAAACTAACTTCAAATGGTGTTAAACTTGCTTTAAATTGCATTAAACTAACTTTAAAAGGTGTTAAACTAACTTCAAATGGCGGTAAACTAACTTTAATTGGTGTTAAACATGCTTCAAATGG
>CAUDMG010003404.1:0-46325 GCA_958450375.1 Homarus gammarus | reverse complement strand
GTTGCTGCACACCATAGAGAACATGTCTTTCTTGCTTCTGTTTCTACTCATCACCTCCCTGCTGACCACCTGAGCTCGGATGTAGCCTTTCAGTTTATGATGAGCGACCCAAATTCTGCAGAACCTGAGAGCCGTTGTGAGCCACCTAGAATGTGAGACTGGACCTATCTGCAGGTAAGCAAGTCTATCAGGCATGACCCCAGTTTTGATGGCACTGCAAATCATGTAACCATAGTACTGGTCAGTACTCAGGTCGTCAATGACAGTATGTGCAAGCTCAACGAGTGGAGGGCCAACTGTGATTTTTTCAAAGCTCGGATTTATTTCTAACTCAGTGGCAGAGTCCAGCATCTTGCCAAGAGGACCAGACCATCTGTTGTTTGAAAGAGTCTTGCCATCCAGCTCCTGGATCAGATGTCTGAGTGGCAACTCGTTGGTGTGGAGGTCACAAACAATCCGGACCAGCTTCCTCCCAATCTTCCGCTCTATCCACTGTATGACCCCCCCTTGCCACCCTGTGTTCGTGTTGGTGCTGTCCCCTCCAATGGCCTGCAGGGTCTGGTCTACGTTCCTCTTTCTGAGCCAGTTCACTATGTTATCTGCCACTCTCTCAGCTGGTTTCCTGATGTCATCTTTCTCTGGAGTGAAATGCCACAAATACTTCCCTCCTGGTTCACTGCAGCAGGAGTAGTGTTCCTCCTTCACCATGGCAGGGAACAACTTGTCAGAATCTCAAACTTTCATGAACACTTTAGTGTCATCCCTTCTCCCATCAAAGAACAAACAATTGATTCCACTTTCTCTTATCCCCTTATCAAACTCCTCTTCTAGGTTACTGACAAGTTTCTCCTGAGCTCTCCTTACTTTGTTATGATCTATCACCAGGTGAACATCATCAGGTGTTATCAAACCACCGTCAATCCAGGCAGCTGTTGCTATCTCTGCAGTTTCTCTGAGACCAGTGTGGTGTCGCATGCTGGCCAGAGCTATGCTAGGGATATCTTTCCTATTTCGAATCCTATGCCTGGAAGGTTTGGGATCATTATTTTCTGGGTTAGGAACAAGGTCACCATTCTCCTGGTCAGCACTCGGATCAGCCATGGGGAAGTCATTAAACTCTGAATGAACTTGACTCCAATCATCGGCCTTTTTTACATCACCCTGGACCTTCTCAAGTCTCTTTTCCTCGGCAACTCTTCTCCTCTTCTGCCTCTCTGTGGCAGCCTCCTGTCTCTTGGACTCCGGAATATCTTGGCTAGAAATCATGAGAGCCCCTATACTGCCAGTCTTCTCTCTCTGTGCTTTGACAAATGCCAGTTCGATCACAGGAATCTTCAGTTCACGCTTGCAAATACAGGAGATGTGGGCCTCGGATTTACATTCACGATCGGATCCAAACTCAGGACAGAGAACAATTGGGCACTTGCAAGTAATTATGTCAAATAACTGGTCCAATTGCTTGGCAAAGCTGTCCTTAACTGCAAGTTTTCCTCTCCCAAGAGAGATATATCTTGCCTTTTCCCAACTGGCTAGCAGTCTCTCACTAATCTTCTTCTGACTTGTTATGACTGGAGGCTTGAACTGAGCGTTAGCCAGAGTGTACTGTGCCAAGACAGCTTTGGTCATATCACTGGCAATGTCTTTGTTTGTGTAAGTACTTTGGTTCTTTTCACTGATTTGCCTGATTAAAATACCGTATCTCAAAGCATCTCTCAATGTAGGCAACTCCGACTTCAGGAGCTCTCTCCCAGACCCAAGACAGTGACTGAGATGGCTGGATTTTTGGTTCCTCGTCCTGACACAAGCAGCCATCGCAAATATTATCAACTTATAAATGCATCAGAATCTGAAACAGAAAAAAATATTGTTAGTTGGGTTGTTAAAGAATGAAGTCAGAAAGCAAAGTTCACTATTTAATTGTAATGCACTAATGCAGCTGTACGTTAGATTTTCGATAAATTTCACGCTAAAATTTACCTAGCAAAAGGTTGCAAAATATTGAAACTGAAATTATTTTCTGTTTATATACACTAAAATCTACCAAAAAAGTGATGGGCCATTAGTTTTAGCTGATCTTCCCTCCTATGACACACCCTAATATCATATGGTCGTCAGACCCGGGGTGGGATCTCAGTTAGCAGCTGGCCATAGTGGTATGAAGGTCTGATACATTGCCTAATAAATTTGCCGTATGTGGATGCATATCAAATTATAGCATATGTCATAAAAATTTGATATTTCATTGATTTGAAAGGGACGAAAAACAGAGAAAAATATGGTTTGTATTATGCATCCATCATGCCAGTAACATTGGCAACAACATCATCAGTATAAGATATCAGATTATTCTCAAAATTATAACAAATATTACTCCAATAAAAATATATATAGAAATGAAGCTAAAATGTAAGCCTGTCAAGCACCTGAAACACCGCACATCAACCATCTTCGGGTTCCGTTTTCTTAAAAATTCGTATAAAATTAATAAAAGCATACACAACTTCCCGATGACTAGGTTTATAAATTAACTAATATCACTTTCGATATCTATATGAATCATTCCTGTGAACTCTCAGTCTATATGTTAGCACTTTGACCACTATTAAACCTTATGTAACGCATAATCACACCATTCTCATTAAAAAAACTAGCGTTATCCACAATTTAGTCAACGTAATTTACTATAACTGTTCACTGAAATCGACATTGCTAGTTCTCAATTACAAGAAATATTGACAACTGTTTAATGAATCTTCCACCTTCAGGACCTATACTTAATAACAATAATGTAGAGGATCTGCATTATACATATTTGGAAGTCCATATCTGGGAAAAACACCTTAAAATTGGAAGCGTTAATACTTCAGACGCGGGTTCATACTCCCGTGGTTCATAACTCTCGGTCATTTATATAACAACAAAATTTTTCCTCGAGTCACGTTTACGCTCAACATACTATAAAAGAGAAGAGGATCTAGGTTTCACTATTATCATAGTTAGCATCACCAAGAGAACCTGTGAACATGTCACACCATAACAACATCAACATGCCTTTTTTACATCACCCTGGACCTTCTCAAGTCTCTTTTCCTCGGCAACTCTTCTCCTCTTCTGCCTCTCTGTGGCAGCCTCCTGTCTCTTGGACTCCGGAATATCTTGGCTAGAAATCATGAGAGCCCCTATACTGCCAGTCTTCTCTCTCTGTGCTTTGACAAATGCCAGTTCGATCACAGGAATCTTCAGTTCACGCTTGCAAATACAGGAGATGTGGGCCTCGGATTTACATTCACGATCGCATCCAAACTCAGGACAGAGAACAATTGGGCACTTGCAAGTAATTATGTCAAATAACTGGTCCAATTGCTTGGCAAAGCTGTCCTTAACTGCAAGTTTTCCTCTCCCAAGAGAGATATATCTTGCCTTTTCCCAACTGGCTAGCAGTCTCTCACTAATCTTCTTCTGACTTGTTATGACTGGAGGCTTGAACTGAGCGTTAGCCAGAGTGTACTGTGCCAAGACAGCTTTGGTCATATCACTGGCAATGTCTTTGTTTGTGTAAGTACTTTGGTTCTTTTCACTGATTTGCCTGATTAAAATACCGTATCTCAAAGCATCTCTCAATGTAGGCAACTCCGACTTCAGGAGCTCTCTCCCAGACCCAAGATAGTGACTGAGATGGCTGGATTTTTGGTTCCTCGTCCTGACACAAGCAGCCATCGCAAATATTATCAACTTATAAATGCATCAGAATCTGAAACAGAAAAAAATATTGTTAGTTGGGTTGTTAAAGAATGAAGTCAGAAAGCAAAGTTCACTATTTAATTGTAATGCACTAATGCAGCTGTACGTTAGATTTTCGATAAATTTCACGCTAAAATTTACCTAGCAAAAGGTTGCAAAATATTGAAACTGAAATTATTTTCTGTTTATATACACTAAAATCTACCAAAAAAGTGATGGGCCATTAGTTTTAGCTGATCTTCCCTCCTATGACACACCCTAATATCATATGGTCGTCAGACCCGGGGTGGGATCTCAGTTAGCAGCTGGCCATAGTGGTATGAAGGTCTGATACATTGCCTAATAAATTTGCCGTATGTGGATGCATATCAAATTATAGCATATGTCATAAAAATTTGATATTTCATTGATTTGAAAGGGACGAAAAACAGAGAAAAATATGGTTTGTATTATGCATCCATCATGCCAGTAACATTGGCAACAACATCATCAGTATAAGATATCAGATTATTCTCAAAATTATAACAAATATTACTCCAATAAAAATATATATAGAAATGAAGCTAAAATGTAAGCCTGTCAAGCACCTGAAACACCGCACATCAACCATCTTCGGGTTCCGTTTTCTTAAAAATTCGTATAAAATTAATAAAAGCATACACAACTTCCCGATGACTAGGTTTATAAATTAACTAATATCACTTTCGATATCTATATGAATCATTCCTGTGAACTCTCAGTCTATATGTTAGCACTTTGACCACTATTAAACCTTATGTAACGCATAATCACACCATTCTCATTAAAAAAACTAGCGTTATCCACAATTTAGTCAACGTAATTTACTATAACTGTTCACTGAAATCGACATTGCTAGTTCTCAATTACAAGAAATATTGACAACTGTTTAATGAATCTTCCACCTTCAGGACCTATACTTAATAACAATAATGTAGAGGATCTGTATTATACATATTTGGAAGTCCATATCTGGGAAAAACACCTTAAAACTGGAAGCGTTAATACTTCAGACGCGGGTTCATACTCCCGTGGTTCATAACTCTCGGTCATTTATGTAACAACAAAATTTTTCCTCGAGTCACGTTTACGCTCAACATACTATAAAAGAGAAGAGGATCTAGGTTTCACTATTATCATAGTTAGCATCACCAAGAGAACCTGTGAACATGTCACACCATAACAACATCAACATGCAGGAGAGGTTCGTCACTGCAGTAATCGTTTTCTCCCTGGCGTCCCTTTCCACCACGCTGCCCCTCCGCGAAAAGTCGTCAGCTCAAGCAGTTATTGTTAACGGCACGTCAGTCAATATTAACAACCTGGAGGAAAGTTTCGTGTTTTGCAGGGCGGAGATGTCCACTACATTCAACCTGCACCACTACCAAGTACAGTGGTGATACTCCACACATCAATCATGATCTTGTTTACCAACACCTGATACGCTGTCGCACACTATGGGGGGCCTCTGGCTCTTCAAAAACACAATCTCTGGTTACTGCACATGAGAGAGTTGTACGGACAATGATATACTTGAAAAAAACAGATCACACAAACGAAAAATTTGCTGTATTGAAATTTTTTAAATACGAATATATTAACACTTACTGCTGTGCCCTCTTTGTTTACAAATCTATCAATCACTTGCTTGACAATAATTACTTCCAGTTCCGGAATAATCAGAGATACAACTTAAGGCACCCAGAGCTACTAAGACCACCCCCCCCCCCCCCCATGCGCTCCTCTCAGTCCCAGACCTCCATAAAATATCATGGTGTGAAGGTATGGAACAACTTACCCCCACCCATCCGAGCAAAGACTGCGCTCCCTTCCTTTTAATCATCTATAAAAAAATATCTATTGTCGAAGTATTAATATTTCTTGTAGCACTTACTATATTTACAGTACCTGCTTTCATTGTACCACCAAATCCGTTTTATCGGAAATTATCATGTAAATAAATAAGTAATTACCATTGTAATACACATAATTGCCAACTAGACATAATCCTGAAAGCTCTGTCCTCTTGTTCAACCTTATTACTGCACAACCCAGGTTGTACTGCTCCCCAATTATACTTATGTTTTTAAATTCCACTCTAATTTATATGTATATGTGTATGTGTATGTATATACACACCTGTATATATATATATATATATATATATATATATATATATATATATATATATATATATATATATATATATATATATATATATATATATATTAGGGTGACAATAGTGCATAGGGGTGAATTTCTAAAATTGATTAAATAAAATGGCCATTGGTCCAATACTGCGTACTCATAAAAAAAGAACACAGGCGAAATCCTGGGTCATTTGGACAATATTTAGAGGTAGCTCAAGTCAATTGAAGTTTTATCCTTATAGGCAAAAAATACGAATATTCATAATATGCCGGTTTATTTTAAAATTTACATATTGAGCAAGTTTATGTGTACACTGTACATATAAATGATTAATTCCTTTTTAAAATGAAACTGCAGTGAACACGCTTACATCAATGGGTGGGAGAGGTGTGGACAACCCATTCATTGTTTTCGCTTTTTGCTTGTAAGGGCCTGTTTTGATGTCCCTGGTTGTGACCGCCTCTGCTCTTCAACAACCTGCAGCAGATGTTGATGCTGGTCTTCACTCTTCGTGATCTTGCTGTTGAATGCCTGTATCAAGGCAATCCCTCTCTCTGCAGTGTCGTTGATGACTCTGAGACCACCCACAACTGCGACGCCAGTTTTGAAGTCTTCATCATCAGACCATGTGTCAGGTTCCTTGGACAAAAAAGAAGTCTTCATTTTGAGACTTTCAAATAGAAAGTTTGATCCTCTAGAAGCAAAGTCTGAGAGCTGCTTTGTGGGAAGGGAAGATGTGGCAGGAAGAGCAGCACGTTTTGGTGAATCCTCTGTCGCCTTCCTCTCAACGATTGCCCGAACTATGCTTGTCTTCATTGTTGCATTAACTTGTGGATCGAAGAGTGCAAGACCCACCAAGCCTTCACTGAGGTACCACAGGTGACGACCGAAGACTGTGAGACATGTTCTTGATATTTTGACGTCGTGGTACTCTGACAGGTCTTGGAGGAGCCGCAAATCATTAGCAGGAGCGGAGGATGGAACGGAGGCCGTGAACCATGCACTGACATACACCTCTAGCACAAAGAATGTGAATCGTTTCAAGCCTAATGTCTCACGAGCAGTTAGTTTAACTGATTAGCAAAAATCAGGACATAAATGAGGTTAGCCATCCACCGTGCTCGGTGAAGTGCTCCGGGCCGTCGGAGATTAAACTTGGGTAGAGCTCCATCGAGACACCTGATTGCTAGCTCCAGTACCTCACGGTAATCATCACGTGGCTGCTGCTTCTTGCCCAGATGATGTTTCCAGCAACAGATGAGGTCATCTCGTTTCTCGTACAAACTTGGAGGGAGGTCTGAGAGAGGGCTGTAGTCATCTTGACTGATGTCCTTCCACTTATGTTTGAAGCGAGAGAAGAGAGTAATATCTGGTCCAGAGGAAGGCCCCATGCATTCCACATACGCTTTCTCGGCAACAAGCTCAAGGGTGTGGTGACGACACGCGAGATGCAGAAGACGGCGGCCGAGTTTCTGCTCCAGAATGACACATGCCTCCGACAAGTGCCCAGTGTTTGAAGCTGTTGTGTCAAAACTGAGTGCTGAAACATTCTCTGATATTTTCCACTCTTCCAGCGCTGCACTGACTGCTGTAGCAATGGCCTGTCCAGTCCCTGACAATAGTTTCGGGACACCAAGCAGCTTTTCAGTATTGATTCCGGAGACAAGAATGGCGATTCGGTCAACACTCGCTCCTTGTTCATCAGGAATAATTTTTCCATCCCAGTGCACAGTGAGCACTTCACTAGGTTGAAATTTTTCTTTAATTTCGTTGGCAATCCCAGAACGGTGGGTCGCTCGCGAAGTACGCACTGTCTCATAGTTTAAAACTAGTTCCATTGGGTCATGACCTAGACTAGCAGCCGTGGCACTGACGATCCGGAGAGCAGAGCGGTGACTGATCCCAGTGCGGTCCAATGTACTTGACAATTCAGGGGTGATAACTTTGAGAGTAGCACGTTTACGATTGGAAGAAGATACCACTGGTGATATCGCTAGGGAACTTGTAGATGATGACGAGCTTGATTGTGATACTGTTTCAGACGAAGAACCCAACTCATCATATTCAAGAGCAGAACTGGCTTGATTCTGTTGTAGAGATTGCTTACTCTTGCTTTCTTCCCGACGCTTCATGGAACAAGCAATCTTTTTGTCTACTCCTGCCATTACACCTCTTCTCCCTTTTTCTCGTTGCGCTGCCAGGAATGCTCGGTCTTCTTTGATGGTCAAGAGCTGCATTGCCTTGGGGTAACAACAAAAAAAAACAAAGACAATCGGACTATAAAAGGGTAGACAAAGGATGCGAGTTTTTGTTGTATATAATAAAGTACCATAAATTCCTTAACAAAATATTCAGCATATAAACTACCCTTAACCAAACTTAACCTAAACATGAACAGTATATACATAGTAATAAAACATAAAACAATAGTGAAGCAATGTGGAGGTGGGGGAGGCAATACAAGATCACAAATACTAAAGTGATGAGCTGAGATGGCTGACGAGTAAGGCTGAGTATGGTAGAAGACGGTAAATAGTCACTGTGCCGTAGGTTTCCAAGATAGGTGATCCAGTGGTCGCTTCCCAGAGTGAAGTGTCCTCTCCTCGAATTGGAGCTGACAAAGTAGACTGAGGCGGAAGTGACGCAACAACCAGGATATGGAGAAGGGAAACCCGGGAGTGGTAACAAAGACGAGCCATACTCGTGTTTCGTCCCTAGATGGCGTTGCTCGTGGTGCTGGGTAGGTAGATGAAGACAATCGGTGGAGGGGTTCGTAACACACCCCCTCCAAAGACCTTCGTAGCGCGGGCGCGAAGGAGGTGATCACCTGGTGCGTCTGGAGAGTAGCTGCTACATTTCCACTGGAGCTCAGGATAAGGAGTCTGCAATCAGGTTGTCCACCCCCTTTATGTGCCGGACTTGTAGATTATAGGGCTGGGTGAGGAGAGCCCAGGTGAGGAGAGCCCAGCGGAGGATTCGCTGGTTGGAGGTCTTGTTGGTTTGGATGAACGTGAGTGAGTTATGGTCGGTGAAGACTAGGGTTGTTTGTGGGCAAGACTGGAGGTAACATTCAAACTTCTTTATTGCCAACACCAGAGCCAGGGCCTCCTTCTCTATGGTCGAGTAGTTGGTCTGATGTTTTTTCAACTTGGCAGAGTAATATGCCACAGGGTGAAGGACATCAGTGCTTGGGTCGGGTTGTAGGAGCACAGCCCCCACTCCGACACCACTAGCGTCGATTTGCAGATGGAAGGGCAAGGTGTAGTCAGGGGGGTGGACTACAGGCTTAGAGGCAAGGAAGGCTTTGAGGCGGTGGAAAGACTGGTCGCACTTCTGGTTCCAGATGTAAGGGACCGCAGAACTGGTAAGGTCTGTGAGGGGTCCGGCCACGTTGGAGAAGTTACTGCAGAACCGACGGTAGTAGCCGCACATCCCCAGGAAGCGCATGAGTTCCTTCCTCGTCCTTGGAGTGGGGAAGGACATGATGGCTTCAACGTTTGCGTCCTTGGGTCTCACCATACCATGCCCAACGATATGTCCCAGGTAAGTCACTGAGGCCCGGCCAAAAGCAGATTTAGCCAGGTTTATGGTGAATCCAGTCTCTTGCAGTCGTGCAAACAGTATCTCCAAACGCACCAGATGTTCGTCCCAGCTGTCCGACACCACCACCAGGTCATCCAGGTAAGCGAACGTCCCACCTAGGTCCTGAATAAGGTAATTGATGGCCCTCTGGAATGTGGCCGGAGCATTAGAAAAGCCAAACGCCATAACTATATATTGAAAAAGACCAAATGGAGTTATAAATGCCGAGATTATTTTTGCCCTATCCGTGAGTCCCACTTGATAATATCCTTTCAACAGGTCTATGGTACTGATAAATTGGGCACAGCCTATGCTGTCTATTATATCTTCAATCAAAGGTAAAGGGTAGGAGTCAGAGACAGTGACCTGGTTCACTTTACGATAATCTGTACAGAAACGAAAGGTGCCATCGGGTTTTGGAATGAGAAGGCAAGGTGAAGCCCAGGGGGAGGTACTAGGCTCAGCCAAGTTATGTTTTAACAAAAAATCTACCTCCTTTTTCATAATCTCTTTTTTTTTTGTGGATTTAGTCGATATGCTGATTGCCTAATGGGTTGTACATCATCTGAGATTAGCTTAATATCATGTTTAAGTATATTGCAAAACCCTGGGAGGTCTGACGTGACTTTAGGAAATGTTGATAATAACTTAGCGAGATCTTTTGCTTGAGATGGATTCAGAACAGAAAAATACTCATTCAAGTTGTTGAGTATGTGACTGTTAGCAGGGTTTTCTTTAGGTAGAGGGAAGTCTAAATTCTCCAATAGGTCCATGTCATCTGTCTCCGGCTCCGGCCCTGACAAAACTGTATACAATACAGGTTGGCTTACAGCCTCTGGGATGTCTTCCTCTGACTGCCTGGAATGGTAAAGTTTCATGAGATTAATGTGAACAAGTTGTGAATCCTTTTTGCGATCAGGAGTATGGATTTTATAGTTGAGAGGAGATAGTTTATTAGCATTGACTGGACAGTTTTGATGGAACCGTTCCAAGGAACCTTGGGATGGTGGGTGGTAAGCCGAAGATGTACAATGGTCCACACTGAAGTCTTTCATCACCTGTTTGAACAAAGATGGATCAGATTGAACTGTAATGAGCTCATCCTTACTAATCGTCTTATTGTACAGATCTTCTGTGGATAGGAAGATATTGGAGGTGGTTTTAGATGAAGAGGGCCCATTTCGCACACTGACCTGGTGACAGCACAAGATGGGAAAAGATGAGGAACAGTTTCTTTAAGGTCAGTGGTGGAGTTGACAGGTAAGGGAGAGTCGACTGTCTTTATGTTAGGAACCACTAGATCTCCTACCAAGTCATTACCCAATAATAAATGAATGCCGCACACAGGCATTGGGTCTTTCCTAATGGCTATTTGCACTTCCCCAGTAATCAAGGGACATTGGAGGTGCACTTTAGCTAAAGGATAGGAAGAATGGGACGAGAGATCTGAAATTAGAACACTCTCATTTGTAAATGCGGTAGATATATCAGGAATGACGTTAAACAGGAGGATAGATTGTGCTGCGCCCGTATCACGTAGTATACGAATAGGGAAAGAACGAGACCCCTCTATGATTGAAATTTTTCCCTCAGAGGTGAATGAAGAGAAGAGATCCTGATGGGGCCTTTCCACATTGGCATTTGCTATTGGTTTGGATTTGGGATCCAGGGAACTACTTTTAGCAATTCGACACTTTGGGTGTTTACAATTCTGGATCGTATGGCCTGGGTTTTTACAGTAAGAACAAATAAGCTTGGTTGCATCGGGGGGAGTAGGTGTGGGACCTTTCGACCTGCCACTCACGCCCCCAAGGTTATCATCAGAGGAAGACCTAACATGTCGGGAAGTACCACGTTCTCTACTGCCCAGTGACTCCACCAACAAAGCATACGCATCAGCCAGCTCAGCAGCACGCCCTAAATTAACCTCTCCACGCTCCTCCACATGCTTCAAGATGTGAAATGGTATCTTGCTTTTCCACTCCTCCAGGACTACCAAATTTAACAAATCCTGAAATGTGGAAGTCTCTGTAGCCTCTAACCACTTCTTAAAAACCCTAAGCTTTTCTTGAGCAAACTCAACAAATGTGTGTGAAAATGGTTTGGTTAGTTTACGAAACTTCTGCCGGTATCCATCTGGCGTGATAGCATAAGAGGTGAGGATATTCTTTTTTACGTTATCATAGTCATCAGTCTGGTCTAAACAGTTATAAACTCTACGAGCCTTACCATATAATTTAGGAACTAACACTGACACCCACTGGTCCTTTGGCCACTCATTCTTCGCGGCTATTTTCTCAAAAGTCCTAAATGACCCGTCCATATCGGATTCATCAAACCCGGGAACAAGGGAAGAAGCAGTAGCAGGGTTAAAAGCAGCGAGTTTCTCTTTTAATGCCACTTCTTTTGATTTAAACTCCGATGTTAAGGTGACTTCTATCTCTCTCACCTGTAGTTCTTTCAGTTTAACCTCCTGCACCAACTTGGCCTGTTCCATCCTTTCCTCATGCTCTAACTTGGCCTGTTCCGACATTCCCTCATGCTCCAACTTGGCCTGTTCCGACCTTCCCTCATGCTCCAACTTGTACTCCAACTTGGCCTGTTCCAACTTGGCCTGTTCCAACTTTTCCTCCTGCTCCAACTTGGCCTGTTCCAACTCGAGTTCTTTCATTTTGATTTGGAACTCAAAGCTAGCTCGTTCTAGTTCTAAGGCGCCTATTCGTTGTGTTTCTTCTTGAGGGCTAGCCAGACCTGAGGCAACTTCTGAGTGAGGAGGGGTGGTGGATAGTGGTTGAAGTTTCTTGGACATGGGCGTTAATCTGTCAACAGCGGATTCTTTTAAAACTTCTTGTTGAACCAACACTTCAATCACATGATTTTTTAACATTTCCTTAGTCAGTTGCTGTGAAAATGGGATATTGTAATAGTTGGCTATTTCTTTCCATTCTTTCTTCAGGATATTAACACGTAATTTAGCTACGGAAGGATTTTCAATAAAATCCTGGAGATCAAAACCTGAGGTGGCCATTGTTAAGAATAATAGGATAAATTAACTAATGGTCAAAAGATAAGATAAGTGGATAACCCTAGAAAATATCACGGCAGTGGATAACCAGAAAGTCCCGGAAACTAACCAAGTTATACCAAGGGAAATTACACTTATGATTATTGTTCTTCTGAGAAGATCCTTAGATAAGGATAAGAGACTTGAAAGGGGAAGGGCGTATTACGGCATTAATATAAAGCTCCGGATTAACAACCCTGAGAAACTTGAAAGAGGAAGGGCGTATTACGGCATTTTATATAAAGATCCGGATTAACAACCCCGAGATACTTTAAAGAGGAAGGGCGTATTACGGCATTAATATAAAGATCCGGATTAACAACCCTGAGATACTTGAAAGAGGAAGGGCGTATTACGGCATTGATATAAAGATCCGGATTAACAACCCTGAGATACTTGAAAGAGGAAGGGCGCATTACGGTATTAATATAAGATCCGGATTAACAACCCTCGAGTTTGGTATGATTGACCCTGAATGAGATAATGAGAAGAACAATAATTGAGGCTTTATAATTATGGGGTCCTGGTAGAGCGGGGCGTCCCAAGATATCACTTCACCCTAAACTAGGGACTATGGAACAGCCTACTCTGGAGTGAGGGTACGGCATTAAACAGATCCGGATTCTTCCCTACACTCGATAAGACTTACTACACGACTGCCACGTGTAATAACAGGTAAGCCTTATGACACTTGGAACCTAATATCCTACGTCTGTCACTCTTACTGTACGATAATACCAATATATGCACACACATATGAAGGAAACTTTAAACCACCGTAAAGCAATTGTGAACAGAAGTGACTGGGAGGAATAATTAACACTGAGTAACAAGGGGGGAAGGAATATGGTACTTAAAGTCGAGTCCTGTCACGGTTGCCATTTGTTACGAGTTGGGGATTTAGAATATAGTTATACGTCTACCCAGATTCCAACAGGTAACAACAAAAAAAAACAAAGACAATCGGACTATAAAAGGGTAGACAAAGGATGCGAGTTTTTGTTGTATATAATAAAGTACCATAAATTCCTTAACAAAATATTCAGCATATAAACTACCCTTAACCAAACTTAACCTAAACGTGAACAGTATATACATAGTAATAAAACATAAAACAATAGTGAAGCAATGTGGAGGTGGGGGAGGCAATACAAGATCACAAATACTTAAGTGATGAGCTGAGATGGCTGACGAGCAAGGCTGAGTATGGTAGAAGACGGTAAATAGTCACTGTGCCGTAGGTTTCCAAGATAGGTGATCCAGTGGTCGCTTCCCAGAGTGAAGTGTCCTCTCCTCGAATTGGAGCTGACAAAGTAGACTGAGGCGGAAGTGACGCAACAACCAGGATATGGAGAAGGGAAACCCGGGAGTGGTAACAAAGACGAGCCATACTCGTGTTTCGTCCCTAGATGGCGTTGCTCGTGGTGCTGGGTAGGTAGATGAAGACAATCGGTGGAGGGGTTCGTAACAGTTTCCTCTTTCTTACGTTGTGTGTCTGTAGTGCGAGTGCAGTTTTTCTTAAGTCCCTTCCACATTAAAAAAAGATCCACTACCTTTCGTCCAATACTCTTCTCAGTTATGGTAGGAATCCGTGCTTTATTCCAGAAACTAATAACCGATGCTGCAACTTCACTCGCAGAATCATTCACTGTTTTCTTATGTTCATTGTGACCGTGGAAAAACAGACGTAGAACATCTCCTCTTGAAGGAAGTTGTGCACCCGTGATTTCGGTTATGTGTTGACCAATGAGCCAAACTTCAGTTTTTGAACGTGTACTCGCCATTGAACCTGAAACAAACAAAAACATTTATGTAACTTATGTTGTTACTGTTATGCAAACAACAGCACCCATAAGGCATACGGCATGCAATATCACTTGTATAAAGTTTTTAAAGTGTTATATACCTAAATTGATGCATTGATTTTAGACAAAGACAATGGTACTAACCGTAATACTGCAACAAGAGCGACGCACACACACCCACCGTCACGTCTCACACACAACTGATGCTACTGTACCAGTCAGACACTGGCACACAACCTCTTCCCCCTACCCAGACTGACACCAGCCTCTCCCTCCCCTCTGCATTGCCAATAGCTGCACCAGCCAAAATACTCATTACTCATTTTTAGAAAAAATGTTAGGAACAACTTTAGTTTGAATTTGCATTCTACATATACCTGCAAAGTTTCATAGTAATCGGTTCATAAATAAAGAAATTAGAAAAAATCAATAATTTCAGTAGTGTTAACTTCAAATGGCTTGAGCCACCTCTAAATATTGTCCAAATGACCCAGGATTTCGCCTGTGTTCTTTTTTCATAGGTACGCAGTATTGGACAAATGGCCATCTAAAAATAAAAACTTTCACTTTTTATTGTCACCCTAATATATATATATATATATACATATAATCAACGACCTCACCAGCAAGGAATCGAACCCTCGACCTACTGGGTGTGACTAGGGAACGCTTACCGGCTAGGCCACAAGGACACTAAAAGCAGTTCTAGACTCTGTTATATTTCACACAAAGCCTGTTCATCGAGCTGATGGCGCCGTGAACCTCATTGGGAAACTGCCCGTGCCTCTTATGTGGTGTCAGTAGCATTTTACCGAATCCAGCTGGTATGAAACGCGAGGTACATATATATACTTCATTTTTAGTCCATTTAACACGCGGACTTTGAACATATAATCAACGACCTCACCAGCAAGGAATCGAACCCTCGACCTACTGGGTGTGACTAGGGAACGCTTACCGGCTAGGCCACAAGGACACTAAAAGCAGTTCTAGACTCTGTTATATTTCACACAAAGCCTGTTCATCGAGCTGATGGCGCCGTGAACCTCATTGGGAAACTGCCCGTGCCTCTTATGTGGTGTCAGTAGCATTTTACCGAATCCAGCTGGTATGAAACGCGAGGTACATATATATACTTCATTTTTAGTCCATTTAACACGCGGACTTTGAACATATAATCAACGACCTCACCAGCAAGGAATCGAAGTCCGCGTGTTAAATGGACTAAAAATGAAGTATATATATGTACCTCGCGTTTCATACCAGCTGGATTCGGTAAAATGCTACTGACACCACATAAGAGGCACGGGCAGTTTCCCAATGAGGTTCACGGCGCCATCAGCTCGATGAACAGGCTTTGTGTGAAATATAACAGAGTCTAGAACTGCTTTTAGTGTCCTTGTGGCCTAGCCGGTAAGCGTTCCCTAGTCACACCCAGTAGGTCGAGGGTTCGATTCCTTGCTGGTGAGGTCGTTGATTATATGTTCAAAGTCCGCGTGTTAAATGGACTAAAAATGAAGTATATATATGTACCTCGCGTTTCATACCAGCTGGATTCGGTAAAATGCTACTGACACCACATAAGAGGCACGGGCAGTTTCCCAATGAGGTTCACGGCGCCATCAGCTCGATGAACAGGCTTTGTGTGAAATATAACAGAGTCTAGAACTGCTTTTAGTGTCCTTGTGGCCTAGCCGGTAAGCGTTCCCTAGTCACACCCAGTAGGTCGAGGGTTCGATTCCTTGCTGGTGAGGTCGTTGATTATATGTTCAAAGTCCGCGTGTTAAATGGACTAAAAATGAAGTATATATATGTACCTCGCGTTTCATACCAGCTAGATTCGGTAAAATGCTACTGACACCACATAAGAGGCACGGGCAGTTTCCCAATGAGGTTCACGGCGCCATCAGCTCGATGAACAGGCTTTGTGTGAAATATAACAGAGTCTAGAACTGCTTTTAGTGTCCTTGTGGCCTAGCCGGTAAGCGTTCCCTAGTCACACCCAGTAGGTCGAGGGTTCGATTCCTTGCTGGTGAGGTCGTTGATTATATGTTCAAAGTCCGCGTGTTAAATGGACTAAAAATGAAGTATACATATGTACCTCGCGTTTCATACCAGCTGGATTCGGTAAAATGCTACTGACACCACATAAGAGGCACGGGCAGTTTCCCAATGAGGTTCACGGCGCCATCAGCTCGATGAACAGGCTTTGTGTGAAATATAACAGAGTCTAGAACTGCTTTTAGTGTCCTTGTGGCCTAGCCGGTAAGCGTTCCCTAGTCACACCCAGTAGGTCGAGGGTTCGATTCCTTGCTGGTGAGGTCGTTGATTATATGTTCAAAGTCCGCGTGTTAAATGGACTAAAAATGAAGTATATATATGTACCTCGCGTTTCATACCAGCTGGATTCGGTAAAATGCTACTGACACCACATAAGAGGCACGGGCAGTTTCCCAATGTGGTTCACGGCGCCATCAGCTCGATGAACAGGCTTTGTGTGAAATATAACAGAGTCTAGAACTGCTTTTAGTGTCCTTGTGGCCTAGCCGGTAAGCGTTCCCTAGTCACACCCAGTAGGTCGAGGGTTCGATTCCTTGCTGGTGAGGTCGTTGATTATATGTTCAAAGTCCGCGTGTTAAATGGACTAAAAATGAAGTATATATATGTACCTCGCGTTTCATACCAGCTGGATTCGGTAAAATGCTACTGACACCACATAAGAGGCACGGGCAGTTTCCCAATGAGGTTCACGGCGCCATCAGCTCGATGAACAGGCTTTATGTGAAATATAACAGAGTCTAGAACTGCTTTTAGTGTCCTTGTGGCCTAGCCGGTAAGCGTTCCCTAGTCACACCCAGTAGGTCGAGGGTTCGATTCCTTGCTGGTGAGGTCGTTGATTATATGTTCAAAGTCCGCGTGTTAAATGGACTAAAAATGAAGTATATATATGTACCTCGCGTTTCATACCAGCTGGATTCGGTAAAATGCTACTGACACCACATAAGAGGCACGGGCAGTTTCCCAATGAGGTTCACGGCGCCATCAGCTCGATGAACAGGCTTTGTGTGAAATATAACAGAGTCTAGAACTGCTTTTAGTGTCCTTGTGGCCTAGCCGGTAAGCGTTCCCTAGTCACACCCAGTAGGTCGAGGGTTCAATTCCTTGCTGGTGAGGTCGTTGATTATATGTTCAAAGTCCGCGTGTTAAATGGACTAAAAATGAAGTATATATATATACATATATATGCTGATAACCACAAGGAAAGAAGAAAACACGAAGTTCCCATGCGCTTTCGTGTAATTCACATCTTCAGGGGTGAGTACAGACTAGAGAGAGTAATACAAATCAAGGTGTATATATACAGAGGAGGGTGAGACCAGGTCGACCATGGTCAGGTATTAGGTAATGACCCTACTAATCTTTAAATAGCACACAACGGTTGGTGGTCAGGTCAGATGGTCAAGTGACCCGGCCTTCTCACCTGATCACAAATCTTCTTAATTACAAAATTGTCCAGCTTGTACATGCCGTTACTCAAATTCATGTTGAATGCTTCTGTATGTTTAATAAGACTAGATTCTATGATGTTCCTACTATCAATTGAATTACATGGTAATATTGAGGAGGCATTATCCCAGTCAATGCAATGCCTGTTATCCCTCAAATGAACAAAAAGAGCATTGGATTCCTGGCCTGTCCTAACACTGTATTTGTGTTGTTTAATTCTAGTTGCAAGATCTTTACCTGTCTGGCCTAAGTAAAACATATTACATTCCTTGCAAGGAACTTTATAAATGCAACCAATTGTGTTGTTGGGGGAGTTCTTGATTAACATTTGTTTAACAGTGCATGAGTTTTTAAATGCCACATTGACGTTCCAGGTTTTTAGCTGTGCAGGAATGTGTGAGAAATTTTTGTGAAATGGTAATATTAAGATATTCTTATGGTCATGGGTGGGCTTGGGATCAGTTCTATAAAAA
Source organism: Homarus gammarus (assembly GCA_958450375.1). Classification (NCBI taxonomy): domain Eukaryota; kingdom Metazoa; phylum Arthropoda; class Malacostraca; order Decapoda; family Nephropidae; genus Homarus; species Homarus gammarus. Next base: position 27,984 of record CAUDMG010003404.1, on the reverse strand, counting down.
GTTTTCTTAGTAATGTTTAAGCATTTGTCTATGAAAGATCTAGGATATTTAAGGTTTGAGCCAATATTATATATATATTTGTATTCCTCATCGATGAATTCCGGACTGCAAATTCTCAAGGCACGTAAAAACATTGTTGAAAATACTGACTGTTTGACTTTATTATGGTGGGCAGAATAATAATGAATGTATGAACACACATTAGTTGGTTTTCTATAAATACTGAACTTAAAAGTGTTACCTATTCTGTGTATCAGACAGTCTAGGAATGGCAATTTACAGTCTTGCTCTAATTCCACAGTGAATTTGATCGAGGGGGCTAAGTTGTTAGTGTGTATATATTGTTACGAACCCCTCCACCCAGCACTACGAACCACGCCATCTATTGTCTTGATCTACCTACCCAGCACCACGAGCAACGCCATCTAGGGACGAGACACGAGTATGACTCGTCTTAGTTACCACTCCGGGGTTTCCCTTCTCCATATCCTGGTTGTTGCATCACTTCCTCCAAGTCTTCTTTGTCAGCTCGAATTCGAGGAGAGAGCAGTTCACTCTGGGAAGTGACCACAGGATCACCTATCCTGGAACCCTACGGCACAGTGACTACCTATCGTCTTCTACAATACTCAGCCTTACTCGTCAGCCAACTCAGCTCCTCACTTAAGTATTTGTAATCTTGTATTGCCTCTCCCACCTCCACCTTGCTTCACTATTGTTTTATGTTTTATTAATATGTATATACTGTTAATGTTTAGGTTAAGTTTGGTTAAGGGTAATTCATAAGCTGAATATTTTGTTAAGGGATTTATGGTACTTTATTATACACAACAAAAGCTCTCATCCTTTGTCTACCCTTTTATAGTCCGATTGTCTTTGTTTTTTTTTTGTTGTTACCTGTTGGGATCTGGGTAGACGTATAACTGTATTATAAATCCCCAACTCGTAACAAATGGCGACCGTGACAGGACTCGACCTTAAGTACCATATTCCTTCCCCCCTTGTTACTCCTTGATAATTATTCCTCCCAGTCACTTCTGTTCACAATTGCTTTACGGTGGTTTAAAGGTTCCTTCTTATGTGGTGCATATATTGGTATTACCGTACAGTAAGGGTGATAGACGTAGGATATTAGGTTCCAAGTGTCATAAGGCTTACCTGTTCTTACACGTGGCAGTCGTGTAGTAAGTCTTATAGAGTGTAGGGAAGAATCCGGATCTTTTTATAAATGCCGTAATACGCCTTCCTCTTTCAAGTATCTCAGGGTTGTTAATCCGGATATTTATATTAATGCCGTAATACGCCCTTCCTCTTTAAAGTATCTCGGGGTTGTTAATCCGGGTCTTTATATAAATGCCGTAATACGCCCTTCGTCTTTCAAGTATCTCAGGGTTGTTAATCCGGATATTTATATTAATGCCGTAATACGCCCTTCCTCTTTCAAGTATATCTGGGTTGTTAATCCGGATCTTTATATTAATGCCGTAATACGCCCTTCCTCTTTAAAGTATCTCGGGGTTGTTAATCCGGATCTTTATATAAAATGCCGTATTACGCCCTTCCTCTTTCAAGTATCTCAGGGTTGTTAATCCGGAGCTTTATATTAATGCCGTAATACGCCCTTCCCCTTTCAAGTCTCTTATCCTTATCTAAGGATGTTCTCAGAGGAACAATAATCTTAAGTGTAATTTCCCTAGGTATAACTTGGGTAGTTTCCGGGACTTTCTGGTTATCAACTGCCGTGATATTTTCTAGGGTAATCCACTTATATTATCTTTTGACCATTAATTAATTTATCTAGGTTTTCTTAATGGCCACCTCAGGATTTGTTAAACTTGGTAGTCCTGGGGGAGTGGAAGAGCAAGATATCATTTCACATCATGAAGCATGTGGGGGAGCGTGGAGAGGTTAATTTAGGACATGCTGCTGAGCTGGCTGATGAGTACGCCTTGCTGGTGGAGTCACTGTGCCGTAGGGAACGTGGTACTTTCCGACATGTTAGGTCCTCCTCTGATGATAACCTTGGAGACGTGAGTGGTAGGTCGAAAGGTCCCACACCTACTCCCCCCAATGCAACCAAGCTTACTTGTTCTTACTGTAAAAACCCAGGCCATACGATCCAGACTTGTAAACATCCAAAGTGTCGAATTGCTAAAAGTAGTTCCCTGGATCCCAAATCCAAACCAATAGCAAACACCAATGTGGAAAGGCCCCATCAGGATCTCTTCTCTTCATTCACCTATGAGGGAAAAATTTCAATCATAGAGGGGTCTCGTTCTTTCCCCATTCGTATACTACGTGATACGGGCGCAGCACAATCCATTCTCCTGTTTAACGTCATTCCTGATATATCTACCGCATTTACTAATGAGTGTTCTAATTTCAGATCTCTCATCCCATTCTTCCTAACCTTTAGCTAAAGTGCACCTCCAATGTCCCTTGATTATTGGGGAAGTGCAAATAGCCATTAGGAAAGACCTAATGCCTGTGTGCGGCATTCATTTATTATTGGGTAATGACTTGGTAGGAGATCTAGTGGTTCCTAACATAAAGACAGTCGACTCTCCCTTACCTGTCAACTCCACCACTGACCTTAAAGAAACTATTCCTCATCTTTTCCCGTCTTGTGCTGTCACCAGGTCACAGAGTGTGCGAAATGGGCCCTCTTCATCTAAAACCACCTCCAATATCTTAGTGCCCACAGAAGATCTGTACAATAAGACCATTATTAAGGACGAGCTCATTAAACCCCAACAATCTGATCCATCTTTGTTCAAACAGGTGATGAAAGACCTCAGTGTGGACCATTGTACATCTTCGGCTTGCCACCCACAATCCCAAGGTTGCTTGGAACCGTTCCATCAAACTTTCAAATCAATGATCAAAAAATACTGTATAGAGCACCAAAAGGAATGGGATGAAAGCATAGACCTGTTACTCTTTGCCATCAGGGAATGTCCCCAGGAATCATTGGGATTCTCCCCGTTCGAGTTACTATATGGGAGACAAATTAGGGGACCCCTTAAAATAGTAAAGGAGCAGTGGTTTGACACTCCATCTATTAAGCCCGCAACAGTTTCCCAATACATTGACACTTGACGGGACAAATTAACTGAAGTCCGAACCATTGCTCAGTCAAACTTAAAAAAAGTCCAAGACAAAATGGTGAAGTCCCAACCTAAATTAGTTAAAAGATCATTTTCTCCAGGTGACAAAGTGTTACTCTTTCTACCCATTCCAGGCTCTCCCCTTAAAAGCAAGTTTACTGGTCCCTATATAGTTGCTAATAAACTATCTCCTCTCAACTATATAGTCCATACTCCTGATCGCAGAAAAGATTCACAACTTGTTCACATTAATCTCATGAAACTTTACCATTCCAGGCAGTCAGAGGAAGACATCCCAGAGGCTGTAAGCCTACCTGTATTGCATACGGTTTTGTCAGGGCCGGAGCCGGAGACAGATGACATGGACCTATTGGAGAATTTAGACTTCCCTCTACCTAAAGAAAACCCTGCTAACAGTCGCATACTCAACAACTTGGATGAGTATTTTTCTGTTCTGAATCATCTCCAGCAAAAGATCTCACTCAGTTATTATCGACATTTCCTAAAGTCACGTCAGACCTCCCAGGGTTTTGCAATATACTTAAACATGATATTAAGAATCTCGGATGATGTACAACCCATTAGGCAATCGGCATATCGACTAAATCCACAAAAAAAGAGATTATGAAAAAGGAGGTAGATTTTTTGTTAAAACATAACTTAGCTGAGCCTAGTACCTCCCCCTGGGCTTCACCTTGCCTTCTCATTCCAAAACCCGATGGCACTTTTCGTTTCTGTACCGATTATCGTAAAGTGAACCAGGTCACTGTCTCAGACTCCTACCCTTTACCTTTGATTGAAGATATAATAGACAGCACAGGCTGTGCCAAATTTATATCTACCGTGGACCTGTTGAAAGGATATTATCAAGTGGGACTCACGGATAGGGCAAAAATAATCTCGGCATTTATAACTCCATTTGGTATTTTTCAATATTTAGTTATGGCGTTTGGCTTTTCTAATGCTCCGGCCACATTCCAGAGGGCCATCAACTACCTTATTCAGGACCTAGGTGGGACGTTCGCCTACCTGGATGACCTGGTGGTGGTGTCGGACAGCTGGGACGAACATCTGGTGTGTTTGGAGATACTGTTTGCACGACTGCAAGAGACTGGATTCACCATAAACCTGGCTAAATCTGCTTTTGGCCGGGCCTCAGTGACTTACCTGGGACATATCGTTGGGCATGGTATGGTGAGACCCAAGGACGCAAACGTTAAAGCCATCTTGTCCTTCCCCACTCCAAGGACGAGGAAGGAACTCATGCGCTTCCTGGGGATGTGCGGCTACTACGGTCGGTTCTGCAGTAACTTCTCCAGCGTGGCCGGACCCCTCGCAGACCTTACCAGTTCTGCGGTCCCTTACATCTGGAACCAGAAGTGCGACCAGTCTTTCCACCGCCTCAAAGCCTTCCTTGCCTCTAAGCCTGTAGTCCACCCCCCTGACTACACCTTGCCCTTCCATCTGCAAATCGACGCTAGCGGTGTCGGAGTGGGGGCTGTGCTCCTACAACCCGACCCAACCACCGATGTCCTTCACCCTGTGGCATATTACTCCGCCAAGTTGGAAAAACATCAGACCAACTACTCGACCATAGAGAAGGAGGCCCTGGCTCTGGTGTTGGCAATAAAGAAGTTTGAATGTTACCTCCAGTCTTGCCCACGAACAACCCTAGTCTTCACCGACCATAACCCACTCACGTTCATCCAAACCAACAAGACCTCCAACCAGCGAATCCTCCGCTGGGCTCTCCTCACCCAGCCCTATAATGTACAAGTCCGGCACATAAAGGGGGTGGACAACCTGATTGCAGACTCCTTATCCCGAGCTCCAGTGGAAATGCAGCAGCTACTCTCCAGACGCACCAGGTGATCACCTCCTTCGCGCCCGCGCTACGGAGGTCTTTGGAGGGGGGTGTGTGTTACGAACCCCTCTCATCGATTGTCTTGATCTACCTACCCAGCACCACGAGCAACGCCATCTAGGGACGAAACACGAGTATGGCTCGTCTTAGTTACCACTCCCGGGTTTCCCTTCTCCATATCCTGGTTGTTGTGTCACCTCCTCAAAGTTTTCTTTGTCAGCTCCAATTCGAGGAGAGGGCAGTTCACTCTGGGAAGTGACCACAGGATCACCTATCCTGGAACCCTACGGCACAGTGACTACCTACCGTCTTCCACAATACTCAGCCTTACTCGTCAGCCATCTCAGCTCCTCACTTAAGTATTTGTAATCTTGTATTGCCTCTCCCCCCCTCCACATTGCTTCACTATTGTTTTATGTTTTATTAATATGTATATACTGTTCATGTTTAGGTTAAGTTTGGTTAAGGGTAGTTTATAAGCTGAATATTTTGTTAAGGAATTTATGGTACTTTATTATATACAACAAAATCTCTCGTCCTTTGTCTACCCTTTTATAGTCCGATTGTCTTTGTTTTGTTTTTTTGTTGTTACCTGTTGGGATCTGGGTAGACGTATAACTATATTCTAAATCCCCAACTCGTAACAATATGAAGAGGTATGGGTATATGTGTGTATTAATAAATAAATAAATAAATACAAAATTAATAAAATATTAAAAAAATAAATAAAAAAATAAATAAATATTGAAGTGATAACCATGGTAACATTATGAGATATACTTATTACTAACCATGCTCTTGTACTATTCCAGATAATACTAAATGTTACAAAATACTTAATGGAGATAAATGTATAGTATATATCAGGTGCCTCAAAGAGAGCTCAGGTTCTCAACTGGCTCAGCCATGTTAATATTGTTATTATTATTCACTCTGTATCTGTATTTTTTCTGGCTAAATAAACTGTTTCAATTAAATTAAATTCAATTCAATTCAACCTGGCTGCCAGATGGTCCACCACCAACCGCTATGTGTTCTCCCTGGGTGGCAGCACTCACATACTGTACCAGTACCTCACTCATACCTCGTCTTCCACGACTTCCGAGTGAAGACGCCGGAGACTAGACGTGTGTGTTGCTCTGCGAGAACTCTGACGTTCACTCGGCCACAATCCATGTCTCAGGACCAAGCGTTACAGCAGCCACAAGATCAACATTTAATCGCACTACAATCCTCAATGAAGACACCTGAGCTAAGCTGCTTCATATTTATATATTTATTATCTGTCATTAAGTTCAAATATCTTCACCCACGTGTTAATAATCATTATATAAATTGATGCTTTTAATAAACCTATACATATTATTGTAACTACTTGACACATCATTGTAACTATTTTAACATATTATTGTAAATACTTGGCACATTATTGTAACGATTTGACACATCACTGTAACTACTTGACACATTATTGTAACTGCAACAGTGACGAACAACAAATTAATATAAGTTGGGGGATTCGACAGTGGTGTTCTAATCCTTCAACAACCACCAATTAGAACAGTGTGATGAACTCCTATAAGGAATGTTCACATAAGCCGTGCACCTCTCTCCTTGAAGAACCGATAATGGTCATAAGAAACTCTACTGTTACTGAGAAGAGATGATTGGCATCGTCAAGTCACCTACATCATGTTACCAGTATTGTTATTCATATTTTCATGACAAGCATAATGAAGGATCAAACATCATCACCAATAACAGCTCTAGATACAACAACAGCTCCAAGACAGAATCTACACTACTGTCCCGCTATCATGGTCTATAACTGGTGTTCCATCACCCTATGCAGCCTACCGACCTCTGCATCTGTAGTACAATAGGCGAGATACTCAGGGGAATCATGTTTGTCCAAACATGATGGGTAGGGCTCCATACTCACTAAGACCACCTGAAACTCGACGGACCCAGTGACTTGTTGCAGTGACTCCAAAGAGAAAGGTTTGCTGCAACTAGATATCTCGGTGTATATATAGAAGTCCTTCATCGTGTCATGTTCCAGGTTAACCCCACACCCATATTATGCATGGCCGGATTGACCATAAGACTAAAAAAGTTGTTGTCTTTGGCCCGCCAGTTTTGGCCCTAATTTGTGTTTGTTAAACTTAAATCTTTGTCAAACCTTCAAGAAGGTGGTTTAGTATTAGAGTTTTGCTGTTTATTAAAGCTCTGCTGTTATTAAATACTTTTAAGCCCATTTAGTGAGCGAGATGGTGACACTGTGGGGTACGTGATGTTTTGGTTCGCACCCAGGATGGGATGGAGAAAGGATACTCACAATGTGCTCTCTGTACACATATTATATTGGATGTACAATGCAGCTTGGTGGCTGGTGTTGGGAGGAGGCAGCGCGGTTACAAGCGTGAGTAGGGAGAGCTGGTTGGTGAGGGTGCCCAGAGGAGGTGTTGCTTGCTGCGGCTGTAGCTAGAAGGGAGGTAGGTCGGTCGGTCGGTGATACGGAGAGAAGAGAGCATTAGCTCTGAGGGTGCAAGAAGGGTACAGTACAAGGTAAGGTTCAGAAGTGGGAAATAGAGGAGGAAGTTAACAGCAGGTGGGCTATCTACCTTGCGGAGACGGGTTTTTTTGTCTTCCGTCAACAGTGCTGCATTAGAGGACTCATGCGGTTAGGGAAGGCCGGTCTCAGCCAAGCTAAGCTAAGTTGTTATATTTGATGTTTCCTTGGGGCATATTATGATAGGGGGGGGGGGGGGTCCCTCCAGGTCCTTGTGGCATTGGAGGGATGATCCCCATCTTTTTCGTTTTTAGTTTTTAATTGTGTTTGTGAACTATTTAGTTCTTTGTTTATTTGTGGGATCCATCCAGGTCCTTGTGTGACTGGAGAGTTGTGCCCATCTTTTGGTTCTTTTTAATTGTGTATATAGAGGCTCTGGTTCTTCGTTATCATTTTTTCTGCTTCTAGGCCACCATCTGTGAGATGTGTTGTTGTTTCCCTCAATTAGTTGATTTAGTATGGGATCCTGTTCTTGCTGGATTTTTCCCATATTGCATTTGCTTGGGTGTGTATTCTGGTGTTGAGTGGGTCTATGCCGTGTTCTGCGTGTATGTCTTGTGCTGTTTGTGTGTGTGGTGGTTGGTGTTTTGCCGCTCTTCTGAGGGCTATATTTTGCACTACTTGAAATTTAAGTTGGTTTGTTCTTGTGATTGTGTTCAGAGGTATCGGAGGGTATTCTAAGTGTGGTCTGATCAGTGCTTTGTGTAGGTGCAATTGCGTGTTGGTGTTTAATTGGCGGAATCTTTTGAGCTTTGTAAGTTGTGATTTTGCCATAGCTATTCTTTCATTGATGTGGGGGATTATTCCGTTTCTGGTTATCTTGAGTCCTAATATTTTTCCGTTGGCAGTATATGGTATTTGTTGGTTGTTGACAATAATAGGGTAGGGGTTTGTTTTTGCGATGTGAATTATTTTGAGTTTTTGGACATTGGTTTTTATCTTCCATTTTCGTTCATAGTTATTTATTATCTCTATTTCTCTGCTTGTTCTAATGGCCATCATTTGTTTGGATTTTCCTGGGTACCTGACTATCCGTGTGACATCATCTGCGTATGCTATATATTCTGATTGCTTTGGTTGCGGTATGTCTGCTGTGTATACAGTGTATAATGTCGGCGATATATTACTGCCTTGGGGAACTCCACTATGAAGGTTGAAAGTTTGTCGTAGATGGTTGTCGATGATTAATTTGGCCTTTCTGTTGTCTAAGAAATTGCATAGTAGTGTTGTGATATTGGTAGGCATGTCCAATTTGATTATTTTCAATTCCAGTCCTTCATGCCAGACTTTATCAAATGCTTTTGACACATCTCTTAGAATTATATTGCATTGGTCTCTGTTGCTTGCAGCATTTGCAATTGATTCGTATATTAGTGCCTTTGCTGTATTGGTTCCTCGATTTTTTCGAAAGCCGTGCTGTCTCGAGTTATATTTGTTTTCTTGGTCTAGAAAATTTCTGAGTCTGTGGTTGACTATTTTTTCCAATATTTTACCGGGTGTTTCCAGTAGTGAGATTGGTCTGTAGTTCTCTGCTTGGGTATGGTTCTTTCCTGCTTTCGGGATAAGTCTGATTTTGGCTATTTTTAATTTGGTAGGGAAGAAGCCAGTTGCAAGTGAGGCATTGTAAATATTTTTAAGCTGTTCGATCATAGACTGAGGAATGTTTTGTAGTACGATTTTATTAATTTGGCTTATGCCAGGTGCTTTGTTCTTAAAGCTTGCTATTTGTTTTTCAATATTATTTTGAGTTAATGGAGCAATTATTGGGTTATTAATGTTAAATGAATTGAGGTTGATTTTCCTAGTAGGTTTCCATTTCTCTGTGTTCTGGCTCAAATATGTTCTAGTTGCCTGTTCTGTTTCTTGGCAGAAGCTTCTATTGTCTTCGTCGTTGATTCTGAATATGTCTTTCCAGTATTCTCTAAATATTGGTTCTTTATCGTGTGGTTCTGTTGCCTTTTTACCGTTTTTGTCCTTTATGTAGCTAGTTTCTTCCGAATTAGTTCCCATTAGGTTTTTTATGTTTTTCCAGAATGCTTTTGGATTTCTGTAGTCTGCTTGTGTATCATTGATCAGCTTGTTCCATTTTTCATTGTGTTTGTTCTTGCTTATGTCTTTCAGTTTTTCTTTTAGATTCCTGTATAATATTCTGTTGTCATTGCTCCACCCGTGTGTTTTTGTGTATTCATATAGATTGGTGAATCTAGTTTGGATCATTTTCTCTTCATATGTTAATTGTGCATGTGGTAATGTACTGTACGGTATGTTGTTTTTGGGATGTTGTTTTTCATTGCTGTTATTACTTCATTGTACCATGTATCCAGTGTTTTGTCAATCTCTGTTGTGTCTTTGTTATGTAGTAGTGTTGGTTCGTTGTTGCCAAGATCCGATTTAAATTTTTCCCAATTTGCTCTATTGAGTGAAAATCATGGGATTGATGGAATTCGTATCGGGGATGTGGATAGAGTTGCTATTATGGGTAGATGATCACTGGTTGTTGTGGGTCCAGCTTTTAGATGTACGTTTAGATGGTGATGCCTATTGGTTAAAACAATGTCTGGTTTCCCAGAGTTACCGGCTGACGTGTAAGTTTCGAAGTCGGGCCCGAGGTGTGTTATTGTCCCGTGTTCGATGAGAGCATGGAGGATTTTTCCTCCTGGGTTTCTAATATTGTGTCCTAAGGTTGTGTGTTTAGCATTGAGGCCTCCTATGAAGTATGCTGGATTGTTTTGCCTCATTAGTTTTAAGATGTCCCCTGCAGGGAATATTGGCCTTCTGAATGTTAGATATGAAGTTCCAATAGTTATTGGGCCTCTTGTTGTATTTATTTCGGCTGCAAGAAAGTTACTTTGAAAGTTGTCAATGATTTTGTATTGTATGTTGCGTTTTATAGCTATTGCTATTCCGTCATGTGGTTCGTCGTGTATGCTCATTTGATGTACATGGTAGTTAAAGATCTTGATTTTGTCACTATTTTTCCGACCATTTGCGTTGATAAGGATGATGTCTGGGTCTATTGTGCTGTATATGTTAGTAAGTTCTGTTTTCCTCGTCAGAGTCCAGGCAAGGACGTTGTGTTGAATTATCTTTAATGATTTGTTTTGAGTAGTCGTGGATCCCGAGAACTTGGTGTAGGGTGTTTGCTGGCTCGTGTATCTCCTGGCGAGTGTCTATTCCTTTCCTCCTTTAATCCCGTTGTAATGGTCATGAGAGCTAACCTGAAAACTTTAAGGATTCATATTACGCTCAAACGTCCACAAAACCTTCCGAGTCCCCCAGTGGAAACGTCCTCCGTTTTCTCGGTTCCTTGGCGACGTCACCGAGAGCAGACGCTGTATGTTGGGACCTGTTGCCATCTAACCCTTTGTAATCAATTTAATTTGGCTTTCGATAGCTGAGTCAGAGCATTGTTAGTTGAGATAATAATAGAGAATGAAAATGAGTTCATAGTCTCAATTTCAAGGTCAGAGTGTACATTAAATTAATTCATCGGAATAGAAGTAGGTGGACTCCCTGGTCTGTTTTGAGTGAGGGCGCTGCGGGCATTTCTACCGTTAGTGAGTACCCGTCCCTTCACCCATACAGGTAGGCCACCCACTCTGTGTTGTAATTTGCCCTTCTTTAAGTGATTTGACCCAATTAATAGCTGATTGTGCAAGTGTTACAGTAACGTAGTTGATATGCTCTGAGTGAAGTCATATTTACGTCTTTAACGTCCCCTGAAACGTGATGTTGTTGTCACAGTTAGTGAGTGCCCGTCCCTTCACCCATACAGGTCCCCTGACGCTGATTCCCGTTTGTCTCCCGATCCCATTGTGATTCTTGAATCGCTCTACCATCCAACAACGGCCTCGGATGTATTAGATGTCCAGCCGGGATCATATATGAGAAGATGGCACCGATGCGGCCGGATTAATGTGCCCCAAGGCTTCGTTGGGCCAGACCCCAGACCCGCCATGTGTCTGGCTACCCCATCTCGGGTCGGAGTGTAACCGACCACAACAGCAGTTGTAGAGGCGCCAGTGCTATACCCTGTGACAGGCCTTGGAATTATGGTCCACAGTGTGGTTGTAGGTGTTGTTAATACTTACCCATGTTGTGGGGGACCCATGTCGGGGTTTGTATCAGTATTAGTGTCTTGGGAGGAAAGACAAGGAACTGGTCCTACGATATAATGTAAGGTGACATCAGGTATTGGGTGCATGGTAAGAGTGTAATGTCCGAATAATTGCTGTTGAGTAAATAGGAAAACAAGGAAACCAGTACATAAGACATAGAGAGTTTGCAATAGGCCCAGGAGCTGAGCCTGGTAGTTATATGTTAATAACATCTATTTTCCCCTTTGATTTTATTAATAAACTTGTTTTAGAGTAATTAAGGTGTATTCATTTCTCCCACAGTATTTTACCTTTATTTCCATCCAAGTGACCTGATACCAAAATTACCATACTCACGTGCCTAGACCCTCGACCATGCTACCAAAAGAATGCCCAGGCTACCAAGAGAATGTCCATGCTACCCAAGAATAGGTGACGGAACTGAGTAGAGTAAGAACTAAGAGAAGTAAATAAGATGAGGGTGGTGTAGAAACAGAGAGGGAGTCGGGCCCCCTCACATTGGTGACAGACCAAAAATCCGCCCCCTCACATTGGTGGCAGCTAGAGAACCCGCCCCCTCACATTGGTGGCAGACCGAGAATGCGCCCCCTCACATTGGTGGCAGCTAAAGAACCCGCCCCCTCACACCGTTCTGATTTTCTTAAACTTAGTTATATCTACTCTTTCAATTTTGGTATATTTGGTGTTTATTAGTCCTGCATTTATCAATTGGTCGATGTAGGATTCTTCTACCCTGACATCTTCGTAGGTGAATTTGACTGTGCCTTCCTTGATTTCCTGCAGAAGTCTATCATTTGTTATTGTAGGTGGTGTGTTGACTGAGTAGAAGCGGATACCGATCTCATTTCCTAGGTCTGCTGGCTGCACCTCGCTTGGTGAAGATGGGGGAGCACGATGGCCAGAGTGGGATTCTTTTCTTGATTTCGTTTTGGTTGGGTCAGCTTTTGCAGGTTGTTGTTTCTCTGTTTGCTGAGTTGTGGAATCTGATTTGTGGTGTGGTGTAACCGGTTGGCTGATAGAGTCTATTTCCATGACGTTTTCTTCTGTGACTAGTTTGATTGTGTGTTCCTGTGGTTTGGTTATTCCTAGGCTATTCTCGGTGACAATTTTAAATATTTCTGTGGAGGGGGCGTCGTCTGGAAATTTCACCTCCGGCAGATTGTTTGCAGCAAACATTTCCCTGATCGTATTTCCAAAGGATCCTGGTTTTGCAATGTTGTTGATGTGTGCATGAATAATACTGGTTAGAATTGTGAAAGGTAATCCTTCGCTCAGATTGAGGTATGTAGGTTGCATGAGGGGATTTTCTTTGGCTTTCTTCAGGACTTTGGAGGTGGTATCTTGCAGCTTTGCAATTGCTGCATATGTCTTGTTTGGGTCTGTTTCTATCTTCTCATTTGTCTTTTCTTTTTCTCTCAGATTCCTGATTATTTCTTTCCTTATGGGACAGCGTGCTGCTAGTGTTCGGTGGTCCTATTGCAGTTCAGGCATTTGGGGTTATATTTATTGCTACATTCTCTGAATGTGTGGCCCTCTGCTGCACATTAGGAGCAGAACTTCTTATCTTTTTGGGGGCAGTTTATTGCTAGATGATTGTATTTATAGCAGTTCCAACATGGTGTTATTGCGTAAAATCCCTCCTGCTCAATTTGTTGTTTTGGCAGATGGTAGTGGGAGATACAGAGGCCATTCTCTAGGGCTTTTTGTGCCATGGAGACCTCTCCAAACCTGACCTTCATCATGGTGGGAGCACCAGGCATTAGCACCACCTCCTCAACTCTAGCCCATGGGTTCTTCTCTTCTATATTGTTAGCAATGTAGCTTGGTGTTTCTTTCAGTATATTTCTGTCTACCCTTTTAATTACCACGGATTTTTTTGCACGTGGTTGTGGTGGTATTACTGTTTCAAATTCCCGTTCTTTTAATTTCTTTGTTGAGTCGGCAGAGAGCATATTGTCTACATCCTATTCTTCCGGGCACAGGATCTATGAAGGAGTCCTTTGTTTCGATCAAGGCGGCGAATTTGATGTTTAGCTGGGCACATAGTAGTATGCCCAGTTCCTCCTTGCTTTTTTCGGATACGCCCCCCTGAAGGGAGCGTATCCGTATCCTGTTTCCAGTTGTCCTAGTCATTTGCTTTGGTCGTTCTCCGTGGCATCAGTCTTGTTGTGATTTTACGGAAGTTACAGGCACCCTACCTATTCCGGGCGAGCTACCTAAACACAGGAATTACAGCACTCCCCACCGCCACTTGCTGGTCGAGTGGTCGTGGAGTGGTTCCTGTGTCACTCACCCAGGAGCCCCGTTAGGGGAACCTATTTCCCTATTGTTGATAAGTGCTCACTTATAGGCGTGAGCTTAAAGTGTACCTATTCAGGGGAGGGTGGAGTATTAAGGATTGCGACCCCCTTCCTAGGGGGACCCGCACGATCACGGTTACCCAGGAAGGCTCAGCGGAGGGATGGGTTCCGCTCCTACCCCTTTTCGTGTTCACAATCTCCAACAGTGGAGGTGAACAGTTACAGGGGGGACCCAAGGACGAATACACCTCTAATGTGCAGGTCCCCAGGCCAGAGCGAAAAAGAAGGAAGATCAAAGATAAGCAGCCACTGGTGCAAGTGACACCAGTGCGATCGCTGCCCAAGTCCGCTGCAGAAAGCCGTTACAGATCTCCCAATCAGGGCCGCCTCTGATCAGGAGTCACCCCTGATCAGTGGGGAGGCACAGAAAGGACGTTGTCTGGAACGAGCTTCCCGGTGTGTGAGTAATGGTGGTGAGGTGGTCGTTTTCGTTCGGGTCGTCAACGGTTGGAGACAGGCTGGCTGGCAGGCTTTGGCAGTGAAGAAGAGAGGTCCGTTCACGGCGAAGGCTCTGAGGGAGGTAGGTCACCACGAGGTCAGGTCTTATATAGCGGAGGTAGGCGTGGCTTAATAGTTGACCTCCGTCACGTAAGGCGGCGCTGGTTGACCTAGACCACGAGGCATACGAATTTTTGTCTTAGGTATCCCATAAATTTTTTGATCCTCTGTTTTCTCTTTATCCTTATTCAAGAGAAAACAAAATTTAGTTACAACTATGCAATAACATAGTGCATTAACACCACAAGGTACTTAACAGTGGTATGGTTGTTACAAGTCTTCACTATATAAACTAGGCGTAAGCAAGTTATAAACATGTTATAGCTACAGGTAATAGCATCACTAAACTATGCTCGCGATGAGTAAAGACTTCCTTGGCTAATAAGGATCATTTCCCGGCTCCTCATAACTTTGATAAGGTTTCGAACGTTTCAGCCCCTGTGTTGAGTCATTGTTATAAGTTATGGATCGCTTGCTACCTTCGCCAACATCCATGGTTGTAAATGACCCCTTTAAATGTTAGGTACACTGTTTCATCCTTAACACACCTTACTATACTGTTTCACTCAGAAGTAAGACACACACACACACACACACACACGTACGTCAAATATACTGTCCGATTCTGGGGTCACAAATTCTACTAATTCTACTTAACTCTACTCTTAATTTTAAGGTCGCTACCACCAGACCCCCCCTGGACAGTATGTAGCTCGTTAGGCTGCAGGCCGAGTAAGCTAGGCATTGGGTTGGGTTTTTCATTGACCAAATCGAGAGTGGGAAGAAGGGTGAAACATCAATCATGACTTAACTAATTTTTTCCCTATAAAAACATATTGCATCCAAACACAATACAAAAAGAGCTGGCCTTCATCAGAAGAACCACTATTATGTTCATTACACTTCACATCTATATATGTCCTTCATCAAATAACTACTATTATCAAATTCATTCTACATAACAACCAATGACCTCCTTACCTCGGTCATTCTTTCTCACCATAACACCCAACATATCAGACTGCACCATATGTTAGAGTATAGCACCATATGTTATAGCACCACATCTCGTATGCACTCCACACCTACCAGTTTGGACCTCCGTGGTATTCTTAGGTACACATACCAGGTACCTCGTTCACACTCTGCTCTTGCTGAGTAGATGGGATACTTCCCAAGTAATCATACCGGTACTGGTTCCACGCCTGGTGTACTGCGCACATCATTGTCATTCCTAAAAACCCATTTTAATTCATATTACGCTACATAATATTAAAATCCACCTCGCTTGTAGACTCTCCGGAGAGACCTGTTTTTCCCATCCGTTTTACACTCAGGATCACTCCCAGTATGTCCCGCCTTCGAACACAGTTGTCACTACCTTTATTGCACTCTCTACTGGCAAACGCAACCTTGAATTAGTCTGTGTAAATCAACTTTAGTAATTCACCAGACCTTTGTCAACTGAGGGTCATCCTTGAATGAGTAACAGTTAAATTGCTTGTAATTTCTGTCATTGCGTGAATAGCGATCGCTGGCAACTCAGGGGTATATAAACCAGTGCGAGGCTGGAGGAGTAGACCTCCTGTATCACCTTTCACCTTCGTTCTCAGGTATGTTTTGTGTTTATAACCATTCAGTTTGATTCAGTCTATTGTAGTGAATATCAGTGTTCATCAGTGTTCATGCTTAACAGTGGAATTGTCATTCACCTAGTGTAAGAAGCAATATAACGTAAATATCTGACGTGGCGAGACTGATGATTTGTTTGTGACCCACCATGCTTCCCCAAAAACAGACCTCCCGTATCACCTTTCACCTTCGTTCTCAGATCAAGGGTGGGCTTAATTGAAACCCACCTGTCGCTCGGAGCCTGTGGATACCCAGCAGTGGTCAATATAGGAGTGATAGCGCTGATTCGGCATGATTAATCGGCTCTTCTCTACCTCGTGGGCCGAGGACCCCAGACCCACCTCGTGTCGGAGTGTAACCGACCACCACAGCAGTTGTTAGAGGCGCCAGTGCAATACCATGGGACAGGCCTTGGAGTTATGGTCCTCAGTGTGGTTGTATGTGTTTGTTAATAATTACCCCATGTTGGGTGGTGGAACCATGTCGGTGTTTGTATCAGTATTAGCGTATTGGGAGTAAGGACAAGGAACTGGTCCTGCCATGTAATGTAAGGTGACACCAGTTATTGTGTGCACGGTAAGAGTGTAATGTCTGAATAATTGCTGTTGAGTAAATAGGAAAATAAGGAAACAAGTACATAAGAAATACAGAGTCTGCAATAGGCCCAGGAGTTGAGCCTGGTAGTTATATGTTAATAACATCTATTTTCCCCTTTGATTTTATATTAATAAACTTGTTCTTTGAGAATTTTAGGAGTATTCATTTCTCCCACAGTAGTTACCTTTATTTCAGTATTACACTACCCATGTGCCTAGACCATCGACATGCTACCAAGAAGAACTGAGGTTATGTAGTACCAAAAAGGAACTGAAGTGAGTAGAAGGAACATTTGAAAGAACTAAGACATGTTGTGGTTTCACCCTTCTTTCTCCTTGTCGATCTGGTCAATGAAAAACCTAACCCAATGCCCACTCCACTCTGCCCGCTACCTAACTAGTGACATACTGTCCAGAGGGGGTCTGGCGGCAGCGACCCTTAGAAATTAAGATTAGATTTAAGTATTCCCCCTTAGGATGTATTAAGGTACTCTAATCACGAACTGTTAGGATGTTGTAAAATGTATGTACACTACAGCGTTAGTGCTTTTGCATATTATTTCGCATAATATGAATCTTTGGAAGGGGAAGGCTTTGTACTGCGCACATCATTGTCATTCCTAAAAACCCATTATTATTAAGTCGCTCCACATAGCGACTGCGAAACTTCTCACACATACAATTATTTTCTCCTATCTTGGGTTGTGATATGTAGGGTATCCACAGATTTACAGTGGAGGTGCATCATGGCCATAAGCAGACACACCATACATGGTGAGTTCCACACAGTGATGGTAACAGCCGAGAATCTGGCCGCGTGCGTACCTGTTTTGGTGAGAGAGCGGGCGTCACTTAGCAAGGCCTGATGGGCTTGATAAGGGGATAAGAGAAAATGGAATCAATTGTTTGTTCTTTGATGGGAGAAGGGATGACACTAAAGTGTTCATGAAAGTTGGAGATTCTGACAAGTTGTTCCCTGCCATGGTGAAGGAGGAACACTACTCCTGCTGCAGTGAACCAGGAGGGAAGTATTTGTGGCATTTCACTCCAGGGAAAGATGACATCAGGAAACCAGCTGAGATAGTGGCTGATAACATTGTGAACTGGCTCAGAGAGAGGAACGTAGACCAGACCCTGCAGGCCATTGGAGGGGACAGCACCAACACGAACACAGGGTGGCAAGGGGGGGTCATACAGTGGATAGAGCGGAAGATTGGGAGGAAGCTGGTCTGGATTGTTTGTGACCTCCACACCAACGAGTTGCCACTCAGACATCTGATCCAGGAGCTGGATGGCAAGACCCTTTCAAACAACAGATGGTCTGGTCCTCTTGGCAAGATGCTGGACTCTGCCACTGAGTTAGAAATAAATCCGAGCTTTGAAAAAATCACAGTTGGCCCTCCACTAGTTGAGCTTGCACATACTGTCATTGACGACCTGAGTACTAACCAGTACTATGGTTATATGATTTGCAGTGCCATCAAAACTGGGGTCATGCCTGATAGACTTGCTTACCTGCAGATAGGTCCAGTCTCACATTCTAGGTGGCTCACAACGGATCTCAGGTTCTGCAGAATTTGGGTCGCTCATCATAAACTGAAAGGGAACCAGCTTCACAACCTGATACTTATTGTCCAATTCATCGTGAGTGTCTACTTGCCAAATTGGTTCAACACCACGGTCAAGTCATCGTTCTCCGAAGGTACGAGGCATGTTCTCTTCCAGCTTGAGCTCCTGAGGAGTCAGCCAAGGAAGGTTGTTCAGATTGTGGAGCAGACTGTGAGGAGATCTTCCTGGTATGCTCATCCCGAGGCAGTTCTGCAGACAATGCTCTGCAGTAAGGATGAGGAGGAGAGAAGAGTGGCAGTCAAAAGGATCTTGGATATGAAACTTATGAGAGGATCTGGGCATGACGAATCAGTTGGTGACGATTCCTTCAGGGTCAGGAAGACTCCTGAAGTCAATCTAGGTGCCAAGACCCTCACTGATCTCATAGATCTGGATAACATCCAGGCTGGCAGTGAGCCCCCTCTTACCTGCAGCCTCACCAATGTTCAAGTCAGAGCTTTCCTGGACAACCCCATGCATGTCCCTGCCTGGCCCTAGCACACCCAGAGTATAGAGCGTTGTGTACAGCAAGTGAGCGAGGCCAGCAGTCACGTGTACAGCCAGGAGAGGAGGGAAGGCTACATCCGAGCTCAGGTGGTCAGCAGGGAGGTGATGAGTAGAAACAGAAGCAAGAAAGACATGTTCTCTATGGTGTGCAGCAACACCGGGTCGTAGTAGTAAAACCGGTTTTTGTATTTGATGACTTTGTTTTCTAAAGGAATATTAAATTTAGTAAATGTGTCAAGATCATTTGTTTCACTATTCTGGATCATTTTCATCCTAATAAATTAACCTGATACATTTACTTTACTTTAAATAAGCTATTTAGTGGTGTTGGTAAAAGGGTGGGAATACTGAATTTTCATAAGATTTCAAGTTAAAATTTACCTAGCAAAAAATGAAAACTTTTCAAATCTGAAGATATCACATGATTCTGCACATAGAACTACATCATTAATACCATAGGCCGATTTTTCAAACTCAAAAAAAAAAAATTCGCCTCCCTATGACACACCCTACTGTACATGTAACTATGAAAATTAATGACATGGGTCAGGTGAATTTCTTACTTCTATTTTTATAATCTAATCAGAGATTGAACTTGCCAGGAAAAAGTGAAATACACACGCTCTCACCACTAGTTTTACAAACTCAGCATGGCTGCGAACAAGGAACTATTCACAGGGATACGTTATTTTTTGGAGATTATACAGGTTGACAGAATAGTTCAGCAGATTAATGACTTTCTTAAATAGACAACTGACACTAACTAAATTACAAACATTCAGATTCTCTGATGTTTGGGCATCAAAATAATCTAACTTTAGTAGCAATTGGAAATGCATGGCTATCCCCAAGGACAATATCATGGGATGCCATTCGTACTGGCAGACTCGACACTCACTTACTTAACCAGTGTTACAAACAATAAAGACAGCTAAAGCTTTCAACATCACTCATGAAGGATCTTGTTTGCCTTAACTGTAATCAGATATCTCTAAGTTGACTCAAAACAATGGTGTCCTCTCTCATATTCAAATTCACTTTCTAGAGAGGTTGGTTTCAGGAAGTCAGAGAAAATGGATGACACCTAAGCTTGGGAGCGATGAGAAAACGGACGCCTCAGATGGGAGACTCAATAAAGAAGACATAGCTACATGTTTTGTGGGCTATTGAGAGTAATATGAATCGTCTGATTTTACGTTAACTGACGTGTACGACCGTGGTAATTACAAAGCTTTCCCCTCCCAAAAGACTCATATTATGCGGTATAGTCAACAAAACCTTTACAGTAATCACATAATCTTTCAAAACAAAATACACTGAAATACTTGGTTAATTGTTAACAATACAGACAACTTGCATGTTACAAAATTTTCACGTGCATAAAATTTTGCACATTAAATAAATAAAGTTACAAAACTTCTAGACATAGGTTAAATGAAATGGTTAAAGCAATACTGTCATGGACACATGGGAGAACATAGAATCATACAGTACATCAATAGTACAGAACATGATAATAAAAATAAGATTGCCTCAATTACATTTTGGTAAATTTTTACCTACAACCATCCAATTTGATTACATGTAATTTCCATTAAGGCGATTGTCAAGTATGTACATTGGGCCCACACATGAAGTTCAACAATTGAGTTCTCAGGCTAGGAGTAGATGAAATGACCTCATCCAGCCTCTGAGTTATTCGGGTTGACCTTATCACGAAATAGTCACTGCTCACTCACGAGACGAGGCAAGATCTAGTGGCCAGAGCTAACATGGACTCAAATAAACAATAATGCCAGCAAAATGGTACCCATGAAACCCCACAACTTCAGTGCCCTTCTGTTACTTCGCCATACAAGCGTTTAAACTGCACTAGGTCCATGTAACTACACGCCTAGTAGGTTACTAAAGTCCAATACAACTACCTCCTACACAAAACCAGGCCTACCATGGATGGGACCTCCAACAGAACCTGAGCGCTCATGTCATGGTCACGTTGACTGCTAGTCTGTTTTAACACTGATGATTCTTATTTCACTCCACGAACGCAAATCATGAATGGGTAGCTGTTAGCTATTCCTAAGAAGAGATGTGTTTTTCCCCATCGACATTTATACTCATGATCCCTCCCAGTAAGTCCCGCCTTCGAAGACAGTTGTCACAACATTGTTATTCCACTTTCTACTGGCTAGCTCAATCTTAAATTAGTTTACTGTATGTAGATCAACTAAAGTAATTCGCCAGACCTTTGTCAACTGAGGGTCATCTTTGAATGAGTAACAGTTGGTTTGTTTGTGTTTTCTGTCATTGCGTGAGTAACGATCGCTGGCAACTCAGGGGTATATAAACCAGTGCTAGGAGGAAGGAGAGCCTCCCTCTCTCCTCACGTCAATGTTTGTTCTCAGGTATGTACTGTAGATGTGTTCCCTAGCCATTCAGTTTGATTCAGTCATTGTAGTGAATTATCAGTGTTTGTGCTTTAACAGTGGAATTGTCATTCACCCAGTGTAAGAAGTAATATAAAGTAAATGTCATCTGACGTTGCGAGACGAAAGGTTTGTTGTGATTGTGTTGTCCATGCTTCTGTCCCGTGACTTCCTCTCCCGTTTGTTCTCAGATCCAGGGTGGGCTATTTGAACACCCCATCGGCTGCTGAGCCGGTGGGTAACCAGCAGGGATCAATATATGCATTGATGTCGGTGATTCAACAAGATTGAGACGGCAGGTCCGCCCCGTGGGCCTCAGACACCAGACTCGTCATGTGTCTGGCTTCCACCAATCACAACAGCAGTCGTCAGTTGTTAGAGGTGCCAGTGTTATACCCTAGGACATGCTTTGGAGTTATATGGCCCACAGTGTGGTTGTATGTTTGGGGATAATTAGCTGGTAATAATTATCCCATGTTGGGTAGTGGACCCATGTATTCGCTGGTTTCAGTATTAACGTGTATGTTGTGAGTGCATCTCATATGCACTACCAACAGTCTGTGAAGTATCATATGCCAGTTTGTCTTGTAACTGTACGGTAATGCCACGGACCACCAGTAGGTGTAAGAAGTAAAGTAATCTGCAAGGAGTTGTCATGTAACTATGTGTAGTGAGTAGGGCCAAGGATCTGGTCCTGCTATGTAATGTAATGTAACACCAGTAAGGTTGTGTGTAATAAGAAAATACTGAGTCTGCAATAAGCGAGGAGTTACACCTTGAATTTATATGTTAATAATATCTCTTTTTCCCTTTGATTTCATATTTATAAACCTGTTCTTAGAGTATTTTCAGGAGTATTCATTTTTCCCATAGTTGTTCACCTTTATTTCCGTGCAAGTGACCGTGATATCAAAATTACAATACCCATGTGCCTTAGACCCTCGACATGCTACCAGAAAGAACTAAGGTTATGCAGTAACCACTGAAGTAAGTAAAAAGAACAATTGAATGAAAGAACTAAGACAAGAGAAGTAATATGAGGGCTGGTACTGCCCACCATTTATGAGGGCCTCTGAGAGCCAGTAACAATTCCTTTTACTCTTATACTTATCATCATTTGGTAGCGTGACGATAGGAGGCTCGTGGGTAGGTGTAATGATAGCATCGAGCAATAGGGAAGAAATAACGGTAAATACTGTAGGTAATTAATAGACACAATTATACAAAACACAGTTTATTTAACATGAATATGAAATTAAAAGAAAGGATTTATCTGTACTAACAGACGAAATCTAGTACTAGGCCCTCAGGCTCAACATACTCACACCATTACTGGGTGGACATAATAACACTTCTAACCCTACTGGGTGGACATACTCAATACACAACTAGTGTAGTCACTTAGCACCAAAAATACTAGGGCAACTGCCACTACAACACTCAGTCGTCAGGTGTGATACTCAAGCAACAGCCATGGGGTCCAGCCACCATGGAGTACTTTCCAACGACTCTGGAGATCCCAGTGGAGTAATTCCACCACACAAATAACCCTACTGAGTTAGACACTCATCCACCAATGATGGGGGCTGGTAGTGGTGGGTGGCTTGGTGACCCGGCGTCACCTCGCGGGCCGAGCGTTAGGGACAGACGAGCCAGCTATGGGGGCTATAGGTAGTCTGGAGTGTCTGACGGCCGGGTCTCACGAAGGTAAAAGATCCTACTGGACCTCGGACATCTCCCCAGACATTGTGGATGCAACATCCACCCTACAGACACGGCCTAGGCTGCGTTAGGGACCTGTATGGATGAAGGGACGGGCACTTACTAACGGGTGACAACAACATCACATTTCCGGGGACGTTAAAGACGTAAATATGACTTTACTCAGAGCATATCAACTACGTTACTGTAACACTTGCACAATCAACTATCAATTGGGTCAAATCACTCAAAGCAGGGCAAATTACAACACAGCGTGGATTCGCATACCTGTATGGATGAAGGGACGGGCACTTACTAACGGTTGAAATGCCCGCTGCGCCCTCACTCAAAACAGACCAGGGAGTCCAGCTACTCCTATTCCGATGAATTAATTTACGGTACACTCTGACGTTGAAATTGGGACTATGAACTCATTTTCATTCTCTAGTATCATCTTCACTAACAATGCTCTGACTCAGCTATCGAAAGCACAATTAAATTGATTACAAAGGTTTGGATGGCAACAGGTCCCCGCATACAGCGTCTGCTCGCAGAGACAAAGGCGGCTTATCGGTGACGTCACCAAGGAACAGAGAAAACGGAGTGCGTTTCCACTGGGGGACTCAAGAGGTTTTGTGGACGTTTGAGCGTAATATGAATCCTTAAGGTTTTCAGGTTAGCTCTTATCATGACCATTACAGTAAGAGTAAGATAAGAGGAGTATAAGTATGAGTAAAAGATAAGGGTGGCAGAGTAGAGAGAGAAAACCTGCCGCCGTTACACTCACACAAAAGATAGCCCCACTGCAGTAAGACACATCTAGTAACTTCCCTGCCCATACTAAATACTGACAATCCCTTCATAAAAGGTCAAACACTAGCCAAACTTTTGAACGGCAATACAGAACAGCCGATGATCAAAATCAACAAATCCAAAGTACAAGCTGCAAGTGCCCGAGACGACAACGAAGAGACATGACCGTCCAACAGGGTCTGTCCCTAAAGATCCATTCGAATTATTGGTCTCCTCTCTCTCACCGGAAACCTAGCTGCAGGAACCTCTGCTGGGTTCCTGTTACTGCCCACCCTCTCTCTTTCATCCTTTTCTGAATCTGATGAAGAATCACAAGGTGGAACCTGAATGTCATCCTTCCTCGTAAACATATCCCTACTCATGAACCTTTTTTCTTTCTCAGCTGCTTTTTTGATTACCTCTGTTTCATATGACAAGTTAGTAAGTTCTTAGGCGGCACTGTCCCGGATGATATCAGTTACCGCATAAGTGTACTGCGCACATCATTGTCATTCCTAAAAACCCCCTTTAATTCATATTACCCTACATTAGGGTGTGTCATACGGAGGCAAATTTTTTTTTTTTGAGTTTGAAAAATCGGCCTATGGTATTAATGATGTAGTTCTATGTGCAGAATCATGTGATATCTTCAGATTTGAAAAGTTTTTATTTTTTGCTAGGTAAATTTTAACTTGAAATCTTATGAAAATTCAGTATTCCCACCCTTTTACCAACACCACTAAATAGCTTATTTAAAGTAAAGTATATGTATCAGGTTAATTTATTAGGATGAAAATGATCCAGAATAGTGAAACGAATGATCTTGACACATTTATTAAATTTAATATTCCTTTAGAAAACAAAATCATCAAATACAAAAACCGGTTTTACTACTACGACCCGGTGTTGCTGCACACCATAGAGAACATGTCTTTCTTGCTTCTGTTTCTACTCATCACCTCCCTGCTGACCACCTGAGCTCGGATGTAGCCTTCCCTCCTCTCCTGGCTGTACACGTGACTGCTGGCCTCGCTCACTTGCTGAACACAACGCTCTATACTCTGGGTGTGCGAGGGCCAGGCAGGGACATGCATGGGGTTGTCCAGGAAAGCTCTGACTTGAACATTGGTGAGGCTGCAGGTAAGAGGGGGCTCACTGCCAGCCTGGATGTTATCCAGATCTATGAGATCAGTGAGGGTCTTGGCACCTGGATTGACTTCAGGAGTCTTCCTGACCCTGAAGGAATCGTCACCAACTGATTCGTCATGCCCAGATCCTCTCATAAGTCTCATATCCAAGATCCTTTTGACTGCCACTCTTCTCTCCTCCTCATCCTTACTGCAGAGCATTGTCTGCAGAACTGCCTCGGGATAAGCATACCAGGAAGATCTCCTCACAGTCTGCTCCACAATCTGAACAACCTTCCTTGGCTGACTCCTCAGGAGCTCAAGCTGGAAGAAAACATGCCTCGGACCTTCGGAAAACGATGACTTGACCGTGGTGTTGAACCAATTTGGCAAGTAGACACTCACGATGAATTGGACAATAAGTTTCAGGGTGTGAAGCTGGTTCCCTTTCAGTTAATGATGAGCGACCCAAATTCTGCAGAACCTGAGAGCCGTTGTGAGCCACCTAGAATGTGAGACTGGACCTATCTGCAGGTAAGCAAGTCTATAAGGCATGACCCCAGTTTTGATGGCACTGCAAATCATGTAACCATAGTACTGGTCAGTACTCAGGTCGTCAATGACAGTATGTGCAAGCTCAACGAGTGGAGGGCCAACTGTGATTTTTTCAAAGCTCGGATTTATTTCTAACTCAGTGGCAGAGTCCAGCATCTTGCCAAGAGGACCAGACCATCTGTTGTTTGAAAGAGTCTTGCCATCTAGCACCTGGATCAGATGTCTGAGTGGCAACTCGTTGGTGTGGAGGTCACAAACAATCCAGACCAGCTTCCTCCCAATCTTCCGCTCTATCCACTCTATGACCCCCCCCCCCCCTTGCCACCCTGTGTTCGTGTTGGTGCTGTCCCCTCCAATGGCCTGCAGGGTCTGGTCTAGGTTCCTCTCTCTGAGCCAGTTCACAATGTTATCTGCCACTCTCTCAGCTGGTTTCCTGATGTCATCTTTCTCTGGAGTGAAATGCCACAAATACTTCCCTCATGGTTCACTGCAGCAGGAGTAGTGTTCCTCCTTCACCATGGCAGGGAACAACTTGTCAGAATCTCCAACTTTCATGAACACTTTAGTGTCATCCCTTCTCACATCAAAGAACAAACAATTGATTCCATTTTCTCTTATCCCCTTATCAAATTCCTCTTCTAGGTTACTGACAAGTTTCTCCTGAGCTCTCCTTACTTTGTTATGATCTATCACCAGGTGAACATCATCAGGTGTTATCAAACCACCGTCAATCCAGGCAGCTGTTGCTATCTCTGCAGTTTCTCTGAGACCAGTGTGGTGTCGCATGCTGGCCAGAGCTATGCTCGGGATATCTTTCCTATTTCGAATCTTACGCCTGGAAGGTTTGGGATCATTATTTTCTGGGTTAGGGACAAAGTCACCATTCTCCTGGTCAGCACTCGGATCAGCCATGGGGAAGTCATTAAACTCTGAATCAGCTTGACTCCAATCATCGGCCTTTTTTACCTCACCCTGGGCCTTCTCAAGTCTCTTTTCCTCGGCAACTCTTCTCCTCTTCTGTCTCTCTGAGGCAGCCTCCTGTCTCTTGGACTCCGGAATATCTTGGCTAGAAATCATGAGAGCCCCTATACTGCCAGTCTTCTCTCTCTGTGCTTTGACAAATGCCAGTTCGATCACAGGAATCTTCAGTTCACGCTTGCAAATACAGGAGATGTGGGCCTCGGATTTATTGTCACGATCGCATCCAAACTCAGGACAGAGAACAATTGGGCACTTGCAAGTAATTATGTCAAATAACTGGTCCAGTTGCTTGGCAAAGCTGTCCTTAACTGCAAATTTTCCTCTCCCAAGAGAGATATCTCTTGCCTTTTCCCAACTGGCTAGCAGTCTCTCACTAATCTTCTTCTGACTTGTTATGACTGGAGGCTTGAACTGAGCGTTAGCCAGAGTGTACTGTGCCAAGACAGGTTGGTCATATCACTGGCAATGTCTTTGTTTGTGTAAGTTCTTTGGTTCTTTTCACTGATTTGCCTGATTAAAACACCGTATCTCAAAGCATCTCTCAATGTAGGCAACTCCGACTTCAGGAGCTCTCTCCCAGACCCGAGATAGTGACTGAGATGGCTGGATTTTTGGTTCCTCGTCCTGACACAAGCAGCCATCGCAAATATTATCAACTTATAAATGCATCAGAATCTGAAACAGAAAAAAATATTGTTAGTTGGGTTGTTAAAGAAGGAAGTCAGAAAGCAATGTTCACTATTTAATTGTAATGCACTAATGCAGCTGTACGTTACATTTTCGTTAAATTTCACGCTAAAATTTACCTAGCAAAAGGTTGCAAAATATTGAAACTGAAATTATTTTCTGTTTATATACACTAAAATCTACCAAAAAAGTGATGGGCCATTAGTTTTAGCTGATCTTCCCTCCTATGACACACCCTAACGCTACATAACATTCAAATCCACCGCCCTTGTAGAATCTCAGAGAACGGGAAACATTGATAAAGGATAACTCACCTACTCAATGTTACTGAATCATGTGTTGTATTATACCCAGGTACAGTTATGGAATATTAATTGTATGTATTCATATCATTAAGGAGAACTCAGGGTATCCATAAGATGAATGGGAAAGTCCAGTTGAGCCGGACTAGTGTACTGTAGGACTAAGTGTGGATCATGGTTTGAAGGTCATACTATTTACGTCTGTGAACGTGTAGCGAAGATAACTTCCACGAATATCATATGAAAATACATGAGAACAGTGATCTGGAAACAGGATAAATGTATCAGAATTATGTGAGGTGTTGGAAGTGAACCAGAAACTATACTTGAAAGGAAATATCTTGTATACATCGGTGTGAACTTAATACACCTCGTATCCTCGCATGACATATACCCACGACATGTACAATGATCAGAGAATCTTATGTCTGTGTTCAAATAGTACAATGTGTGAGAGGAGGATCCCTAATTACAGTTTTAAGTGAAGTGGATATACCCACGCCATGAACATTCGGCTTTTGTTTTAAGGGAGCGTCCTTTGTACCCTCCTC
>CAUDMG010003403.1:0-46466 GCA_958450375.1 Homarus gammarus | reverse complement strand
GGTTGAAAGAGAGAGAGAGAGAGAGAGAGAGAGAGAGAGAGAGAGATTGAATACCAGATAAGCATGTAGACACCGAGATACAAACACCTCACACACACACACACACACACACACACGGTGCTCGGGGGCTGTAAAGTGAACTAGGGAGAAATCAAACAGACGCTCCGAATGATTCGATTCCAATTCGCCTAATTACGAAGATAAATACACCTGGTCTGTGCATCAAAGGACTCAAGCGGTAGGAACAGGTACACGGTTTCAAAGACGAGCGGACTCAGTTCTCGTCTGTCTGTGTGTCTGTCTGTCTGTTTGTCTGTCTGTCTGTACTCATTTGTGGTTGTTGTGGTTGTGGTGGTGGTGGTTGGGGGAGGAGGTTGTGGTCGTGGTTGTCGTGGTTAGTCTATATCAAACTGTGCGTGTGTGTGTGTGTGCGTAGGGTGCATGACCTCTGACCTACGCCACACACGCCTTGGATTGATTGGTACATTCAAGACGTGTACTACTGTAGGCGACGCTGTAGAGGTCACACTGTTAGAGCCCTTCATATGTTGACCTCGCCTAGATGACCAGAGGAAGAGGAGGGGAGGGGGGTGGGGTGAATGGAGGAAGGAGGGGAGGGAAGGGAAAGGAGAATCAATCAATGAATATTTGAATAAAATATCGGAAGATAATCTACATAAACGATTTAGATACTGGGATCAGCAGTGACATAAGCAAGTTTGCGGATGACACCAAAATAGGCAAATTAATTCAGGGCAGGATGCAAATGCATTACAGGAGGATCTAAATAAACTGCAGGGGTGGTCTGAAAAATGGCAAATGAAATTCAACACCAGCAAGTGCAGCGTACTTAATATTGGAAGAACAAATACTTATAATGTATACAGCCTTAACATCATCAACCTAGAGAAGTCGACTTGTGAAAGAGACCTAGGGGTACTTGTAAGCCCGGACCTACGGCCTAGAAAACAGTGCGTTAATGTTCGAAATAAGGCAAACAGAGTATTGGGTTTTATATCTAGAAGTGTAAGTAACAAGAGTGCAGAGGTCTTATTGCAACTATGTCTTGCGCTAATTAGGCCGCACCTCGATTAGGCGGTTCAGTTCTGGTGCCCCTATTATAGAATGGATATAAATTCACTGGAGTCGGTGCAGCGAAGAATGACAAAAATGATTCCGGGACGTACAAACCTTCCATATCAGGATAGGTTAAAGAAACTTAACTTGCATTCCCTAGAAAGACGAAGACTGCGGGGAGATATGATAGAAGTATTTAAGTGGGTGAAAGGAATCAATAAAGGGGATATAGATAAAGTTCTTATAATATCCGAGCAGGATAGGACTCGGAGCAACGGATTCAAGTTGGATAAGTTTAGGTTTAGGAGGGAAATAGGAAGAAACTGGTTCACAAATAGGGTGGTGGACGAGTGGAACAAGCTTAGCAACTTTGTAGTAAGTGCAGGAACTCTGGAAAGTTTCAAAAGGAGGCTAGATAGATTCATGGATGATAGAGAGTGGTAGTAACTGTCGACAGGAGCTGCCATGCACAGGCCAACCGGCCTATTGCAGACTCCTTATTTTCTTATGTTCTTAAGATGATGGCCAGGTATATTGTCAGGTGTATAAACCTAACCTAACCTATACTACAGGAGTCAATTACCACCATCACTACCTGGTCACCTACCCGGTCTCCTGCCTGGTCACCTGCCTGGTCACCTACATGGTCATCTACCTGGTCACCTACCTGGTCATCTCAGGTAGTACAGGTAACAGTATTGTACAGTTTGGGCTTCTCGTCATCTGGGTTACCGTGTATGAATGTCTGTCCGTGATCTACTGTACGTGTTCGTAGTCACCTGGGATGCATGTCCGTGTGATGGTTTGTCGGTCCGTTGCCTGCTAACCAATCACCCTTCCCTTCCCCCCTCCCCCTCCCCCCACCTCCCCTCCCTCGTGACTCACTTGTCAGTAATTCCTCTAAAAACTCGACGTGGACGCATCTTATGTTGTCAGTCAGGGTCTCTTTGGCCACACACATACACCAGAGAGTAATGTATATATATATCATCCATCAATCATGTCAATAATTAATCAATCAACCCACTCATCCATGAATCATTGTAAATCATCCATCAATTCTTGTAAATCATGGCAAATCATCCATCAATCATTGTAAATAATCCATCATAAGAACATGAGAACAAAAGAATGGAGGAAACTGCAGCGGGCCTATTGACCCATACTGGGCAGTCCCCTTTATACCCAACCCCTATTGTTCATTTTAGCATCCAACCAATGTTTGAAGCTATTCAGCATATTCGAGTTAATGATGATATTTGGTAACTTGTTCCATTCATCCATTACTCTGTTTCCAAACCAGTGTTTACCTATTTCACGCCGAAATCTAAATTTGTCTAATTTAAAACCATTGTTACGATTTCGCTCCTGGTGGATAGTTTGAGTACCTTTGTAATGTCCCCTGTGTTTAACCCTGACTTCCATTTATACACCTCTATCATGTCGCCCCTCACTCTACGTCTCTCGTGGTAGTGCAAATTAAGATGCTTTAACCTGTCTCTGTACTCAAGGTTCCTGATGCCCGGGATTAGTCTTGTCATTCTCCTCTGAATTCTTTCTAGGGATTCTATATCCATTCTGTAATACGGTGACCAGAATTGAACTGAGTAATCCAAGTGGGTGTCTCCCAAGAGCAAGATATAGTTTCAGGATGACCTCGCTAGTCTTGTAACTAACACTCCTTTGTATGAACTCAAGTACTTTATTAGCCTTGTTTCGAGCAAAAACACATTGTTTACTTGGCTTAAGATTCCTACTTATCATTACTCCTAAATCTCTCTCGCAGTCGGATTCCACAATGGCATCGTTGTTCATCTGGTAACTGGTTTCCCTGTTTACATCTCCTATACTGAGTACTTTACATTTGTCCACATTGAATTTCATCTGCCATTTTTCGGACCATTCGAAAAATTTGTTTAGATCTTCCTGTAGTTTTGCAGAGTCCGCTTCAGATTTAATTACCTGTTGTTACCTACGTGTTTTCTTACCTGTTCTTACCTTTGTCTTGATATTTGCCTTGCTGTGACCAAGGTGAGTTAGAAGTAATTGTCAACGAATGATGTAACATAGATAATTAATTTTTAAAGACATTATTTTTTCTCTTTCTTTCTTTAATTAGTTGTCTTTATCTGTGATCGATCACTCAATCATAGTAAGGTACCGTCCTTACATCTCCTAGCGACCACGCACACACACACACACACACACACACACACACACACACACTTATTAAAACTTATAAACAACAACAAAAAACGTAATAAACTCCTAAGAACCGATTAAACAGGATACCCCCCCTTATGGCTTCGAATCAATTTATGTTTACAAATTGAGGTGGCGTCTGGTCCTCACACTTCGGAAAGGCCACAGAAAACGGAACGTCATGATGGATAACTTCACTAGAATCTGTCATTGTCTGCGGAACCCAAATGGCCAGTCAATTATTCATTATCAATCGTATCTCACTTTACACAATTCCTTATCAAGATTAAATTATACTAAAAAGCGTTATTATGAGAGTAATACCGTAGATAATAATACTTGGTTATTATACTCGTTTATGGTGAATGTGTAGATGAATGTTACCATGAAAGAGTCTACATTATGTTCGGTACTAGCGGGTAGACTAGTTTGTTAGTTAGTGGGCAGCAGGGGTAAGCTTCCATCATCTCAGTGGACCACATACGTTCTACATCAACGAATCATGTTTTTTTATCAATTCACCCAGGGAACGATACAGGTTCGTTCACTGAGTCTCGTGAAGCTCTGACACACAGAACGATACAGTACACTCGAGTCTTCTCACAGTAACGAGACAGGTTTGTTCACCGAGTCTCGTAAAGTTCCGACACACAGAACGATACAGTACACTCGAGTCTTCTCACAGTAACGAGACAGGTTCGTTCACTGAGTCTCATGAAGCTCCACCATTTGCTTTGTGCTGAGCTGCGACGGTCAGTTAGTTTGTCGCTGTTGTCGCGTTAACAAGTGTCACTGTGAACTGTTTATAAAGTGCAACAGTAAAGTGGTATTAAGTGTCATCGTTTGTGAAGGAAGATAAGACTAAGAGGTAAGTGGTGGTCAATAAGGGTTATATCTATTGTGGTTAATGAGGCCGGTGGAAGCAGGAGCTGACTCACCTCCTCCCCATAACACAACCAACAGGTGTATATCATTAACTTATTCACCTTCACAATAAACTCTTACCATCACTAACAGTTCACACGACCTTACTGGGCGGAGTACATAGACATATTATTAGAGTTATATGGGAAATAATCAAGTTTTCTGCCTTGTTTTGACAAAATGGCGTCCCGGTCACCAGCTGTCACTGAAAACTGAGACGGCGACTTTCAGAAGGATTTGTTCTATTTCGTTCATTGCTCATTCCTTCCACAGGTGATCTTTACCATTATAGTAAATATTTTATTAAAGAGGCGACAACCTTTTATTTTAATTTTTAGTGGGCAGGGCATGAAGGATGAGGGAAATTGTGAGGTAAAAATTGAAAAACTGATCATATGACACTAAAATAACGTCTCTATCGTCTCTATGTGCTTTGAACGCGAGGAAATTAATTATTTATCGTAAATATTCCTCAGAAACATCTGCTGATTCACCGTGAGTTGTCATTTGTTTACAATCAATCTGCTCGGTCCAGAGTACTCTGACGTCCACAAAAAATCGTAAAATTAAACCATGACGATTCAACAAATTTGCTTTCATTGGTACCAGATATTAAAATAATTACTTTGTTTAATATGACGCGCTAGAAAGTTAGGTTAGGTTAGGATTCTTTTGTTGGTTAGGTCAGATTCTATTTGGCGCAGGTAAATGTCGCCTCTTTAAAATACTTACTATTATGATAAAAGTAACTGTGGCTCCCTCCCTCCCTCACCTCACTCCTTGCACCTCCCTCACCTCACTCCCTGCACCTCCCTCCCTCACCTCACTCCTTGCACCTCCCTCACCTCACTCCCTGCACCTCCCTCCCTCACCTCACTCCTTGCACCTCCCTCACCTCACTCCCTGCACCTCCCTCCCTGCACCTTCCTCACCGGGAAATTGTTAATGTAGGTTTGTGAGTGAGTGAGTTTATGTGGCCATTTTGACTTGTACTTTGCTGTGGAAATTTATATCAAGGAGCTGTACTGATCCTTGAGAGATGGCCGTATCGACCATCTCTTGTGTTAGTGTTTATAGGATAAAGTTGTATATAATTAGAGTAATAAAAGCAGAGCTGTTGCCTGATTGATGATTGTTGTTTCAGGCAGGATGGTCCATGGTCCAAGACACAACGGGTGATGTTCGTGTTCTGGGTAATAAGTTCAATATACAGGAGCGAACACAAACACCTGTATAGTTTTGTAGGTTCGATTTACTGGATAAGAGATATGTACACAAGGAGAGTAGCACTCTTCAACCTGTCCGCTGGTCAACTGCTCTATAGACGACGTATGGCAAGTGATACATTAGCAGCTTCCATACGTCGCCAGGCACATTAATTAAGCATGTGGGACATTGATAAATACATTGCCACACGCTACTAGCTAGGCTAAATAAATAGTACATAAATGGAGCACATACATAATATACATAGCATAATATAAATACAGCATACAGAATATACATACACCTCCCTCCCCCCTATACGCTCATAGCAAAGTCTTGAGCGGACCTTTTCTTTTGGATCCGTTCTGAGCGTCGAGGGACTAGATCACTGGGAAGGGTATGGGACTCAACACTGGTGGCGGGGTCAGCAGAAGGCATTGTTACGGGGCGGAGAAAACGGCGGTTCCTCCACCACACACGACCACTGAGCCCACTGTCCTAATGGGTGACCTGAATACTAGACACAAGAAATTAGGTGACTCCACCACCAACACCAATGGTAGGAGACTTATCTCACTTCTCAGCGCATATGAAGATGTTCAAATTATAGGTAATAATGAACCAACACACATCTATGGCGGGGGTCTAGACAAATGTATTGGCTTTAATCTATCATACACAACTCATAGCTCTGATGTTGTCACTGATCTTATGTCTGACCACAGCCCAATCCAAGCTAGTATACATGTAGCCAATGACACCCCCACTGGTGGTAAACTCAACAGACGTAGAATCACAGTCAAGCAAGAACATGAAAGCCAGTTCATAGACTTCATCCATGATGTTAGGTTCTGAATAATAAGTTCTATATACAGGAGAGAACACAAACACCTGTATAGTTTTGTAGGTTCGGTTTACTGGATAAGAGTATGTACACAAAGGAGAGCAGCACTCTCTCTTGACTAGGCTCCCGGTCAACTGCTATAGGCGACGTATGGCAAGTGATACATTAGCAGCTTCCATACGTCGCCAGGCACATTAATTAAGCGTGTGGGATATGGTAATAACATTGCCACACGCTGCTAGCTAGGCTGAATAAATAATACATAAATGGAGCACATACATAATATACATACATGATATATAATCCAGCATACATAATATACATACACCTCCCTCCCCCCTATACGCTCATAGCAAAGTCTTGAGCGGACCTTTTCTTTTGGATCCGTTCTGAGCGTCGAGGGACTTCATCACTGGGAAGGGTATGGGACTCAACACTGGTGGCGGGGCCAGCAGAAGGCATTGTTACGGGTCGGAGAAAACGGCGGTTCCTCCACCACACACGACCACTGGGTAACCGCACCTGGTAGTCCCGTGACCTGCCGAGACCCATGACTACGCCTACTTTGTCCCAACGTAGGGAGGTCGGGTCCTGAACACGGACTTGGGTGCCGACACTCAACCTGGGGAGAGAACGGGCGTGGTCATTGTAGCGGGCGACTTCCTGAACACGTTCGGCGGCTCGGCGATCACAATCCTCTGTCTTGGCCTGCCACTCCTTGGAGAAGGATTGAGGGTGAGCAGGGACACAAGAACGAAGGGGGCGTCCATACAAAACCTGGGCAGGGGAGCGTCCGGTGTAGTTAGGTGTGTTGCGGAGTTCAAGAAGACCCCTGTCGAAGGCCTCGCAGTCAATGTTCCCAGAAGGGGCCACCTTAAGGATGAGGTGCTTCAGGGATTTGACAGCAGCCTCAGCGTGGCCGTTGGACTGCGGGTAATGGGGCGATGACAACACATGCCGGACTCCCCATCGGTCGAGGAACACAGCAAAGTCCCGGCTTGTGAACTGAGGCCCTCCGTCGGTTCGCAGGCGTACAGGAACGCCCACGTCACGGAAGTAGTGGCGGAACTTGCTGATGGTGGCGGCAGACGTCGTGTCATTACCGCACTTGATGACAACCGGCCAACCAGAGAGACGGTCGACGATAACGAGGAAGGACTTTCCTGACACACAGAAAAAGTCGGCCGACACAGACTCAAAGGGGCGGGTGGGGTTGTCGTCACTCATAAAGGATTCCTGCTGCTGGCTGGGTTGTAATACGCGGCGGGGCTTACACACCTGGACAGCATTGGAGATGTCGGGGTCGATGCCAGGCCGGAACACAGTCTGTCTTGCACGCCGTTTGGTGGCCTCGGCTCCACAGTGACTGTCGTGGAGGCGAGCCAAGGCGTGGAGACTTGAAGCAGCAGGGACAACTACCGAAGGAGAGGTGTCACTGGCCAGAGGTAGGGGCAGGGCGGCAGCAGGGTAGTTGCTGCTCCCTTCGTGCACCCTGTTGGCGTGTTTTACCTCGAGAATCGGTGTTGGGAAGTCCTGGGGGATGATGGCCAACTCTTGGCAATGTCTGTAGGACAGCAAAGGAGTCGGGACGCCATTATGCACATCAATCCAGGCTTGACACGACCTGTTGCCAAAGGTGACGTGTGCATAGAGTGAACCTAGGGCCGGGGTCATCTGTGAACCATCTGCCATAAAGCGGAGATCCTTGGGGGGCGGTCCTAGATCACTTGGAGAGAGCCCCAAGCATTGCAAATGCTGGGGACCGATGACTGTAGCATCAGCGCCGGTGTCGGGCAACATCTGAAGACGGGATGACACACCGCCGTAGGTCACGATGACGCTGATGTACTGGGGGACTTTGGTCCTGGGACGCGGGGGGGAGCACACATTCCTAATGTGGCTCGAGCGTTGTCAGGAGTCGTCGTACCTCTGATTGGAAGACTGTGGGCGGCCCTCTCTGGTGGAGGGGGGCTGAAGCTTCCGCCGACGCGGTCCCTTGGGTATGTTGGAAGGGCAACACTTGTCATAGTGGCCCAGACGACCACACACATTGCACTGGACGCGTTTGGCTGGGCACCGTACTGTGAGTGACCAGTGGCCCTTACGGTCACAACTGTTGCAGGTAGACTGAGCAGCTGGACACACCTGTGTTCCGTGCTGCTTACCACAGTTGTTGCAAAATAAACCAGGCGTGGACGTGGTGGGCGAAGGCGTAGGAACGGACTTCTTGTCCTTCTTGTACCGGGACACAGCGCGTACAGCTGTGGGGGGAGCACGGATGGCAGAGGTGGCACACCTGGCAGCCTCATAGGAGCGACATATCGTCAACACATCCTTAAGAGAAGAGGAAGAGTCGAGGGAGGTGAGGCGTTGGACAAGTTCCTCGTCCTTAACACCCATCAGGATCACCTGCCTCAACTGGGTCTCCTCGCACTGCTGGTGGTGGCCTGGACATATATCTACCTCTTCCGAGGCTCTCTTAAGACGCACGTAAAAGGCATCAAAAGACTCACCCTCCATCTGTCTGCAGCTAAACAATTCCCTCCTGCGCAGAGCTTCATTCTGCTGTCCTTTGATGTGCCGTTGTAGAACG
This sequence comes from Homarus gammarus, assembly GCA_958450375.1. Lineage (NCBI taxonomy): Eukaryota > Metazoa > Arthropoda > Malacostraca > Decapoda > Nephropidae > Homarus > Homarus gammarus. The sequence goes on along the minus strand of CAUDMG010003403.1, from coordinate 37,620 downwards.
TCCAGTACCTCCTCTACAGACAGCAAAGAGGTTGGGGGTACCTGCAACGTATGTTCCAAGACACGCTGAATTTCCAAGGACAGGCACATGCGCAGCTGGATGAGTTGTTTAGGCTGTGACACACTCTGGAGATCCACCATTGTAGAGTAATCAGTCCACCGTCGCCGCCATTCACGAAAAGTCTGGAAAGTCTCATCAGGCTTCAAGATGGGCGGCGTTTGAGCTGCTGCTTTAGGTGGGGCTGGGGGGTGTGAAGGAAGCATGGATGAGGTATCTGAACCAGTCAGTACCGAGGCAGTGTTAGAGCCAGGGGCTTGGTTAACAGTGAGGCGAGATATCAAGGCTTCAAACCGTTCACTGTCTTCCAATCTCCGTTGGTTGTCTCGTTCTGCCTCTGCTTGCCTTCTGTGCTCGTCCGCCAAACGTCTGTGGGCTTCATCCTCGCGTTTCTCATCTCTCATAAACTTCAGTAAAGCAATTATCTCTGGAGACAACGCTGAATATTGAGGTGAGGGACTGCGCGATGTGGGGGCTGAAGCGTCGTGGCCGGTCTGGTCATCCATCTCTGCGGGGCTATCACCCGCCTGGGTCATCCAGACGCTGGGTCCACGGCTACGTAAGGCGTGAGACAAAACTACTTCCTCTGTGTACTATGTCTTAATCAGTGTTGACCGGTCAGCCCGTCGTATCAACAAGATTTCAGACAAAAAATTAATTAAATACACAGATAAGTAGGTTATATATATAAAATATATATAAGGAAGCCGCGCGGTCAGCGAGTGTTAGTACAGTCCATGTACGTGTGCGAGTGAGTGTGTGTCCTGGGCCGGCAAAGCGTCTCGCCCCAGCTGTGAGGGGGGGTGGAGGCGGCGCTGTGAGGGGGGGTGGAGGGAGAGGCGCGGCGACTCCCAGTCAGTCTAGTTACCCTCAGGACGCGGTCAGAGACGGGTGCACTGAACTTTACTCCTTACAAATGCCCAGAACGTGCCGTATACCTTGGGAATCCTTTAGAACAAGGTCACACATGAATGGCACGAACACACAATGCACTAAACACTTCACAGAAAATCACTGTCACTGACACTGCTCAAAGTTGCTGAAATTCTTCGAGGAGAGATGGCGCGGGAGTTGACCCAAGGCTTGACCCAAGACGGGAGGGGACCCTAGCCGGCTTTCTACAAACTTTGCACTATCACTCGTAATTATCCAGTAAGACTACGCACTGCGCCATGTTAGGTTCTGAATAATAAGTTCTATATACAGGAGAGAACACAAACACCTGTATAGTTTTGTAGGTTCGGTTTACTGGATAAGAGTATGTACACAAAGGAGAGCAGCACTCTCTCTTGACTAGGCTCCCGGTCAACTGCTATAGGCGACGTATGGCAAGTGATACATTAGCAGCTTCCATACGTCGCCAGGCACATTAATTAAGCGTGTGGGATATGGTAATAACATTGCCACACGCTGCTAGCTAGGCTGAATAAATAATACATAAATGGAGCACATACATAATATACATACATGATATATAATCCAGCATACATAATATACATACACATGACTGGTACAAGGACTACAAGCCTGACAATTACCAAAGTTTACATGACGATCTGATAGATAGGACTTATGTATACTTCACCAACAATGCCTCCACCAAATAAAGGAGAAAACGTGGTCAGCATAATGGGAACAGGCAACAGCAGTGCTATAATGACCCTGAGCTGAAAAAACTCAGGGCTAGGGTCAGGAGGGTGGGTAAGGGTTACAGACAATTTAGAACACCTCAAATGTTACAATTGTATCAAGCTTCCCTTGCTGCTGTCAGGGAACGTGTAAACGAACTCAGACAAAATGCATGGGAGACATATGTCAACAGCCTGAACCAACACACATCCCTCAGCAAAGCCTGGAAAGACATAACATAATCAGAGGTAAAAACAGAAGACACGTCTCCCATCCAAACCCTCTGCAAAAGTCGAATGAGCAAATAACAAAGTCGGCTCATGTGTCGAGCTATGACATGTTACCAGCTGGGACTCGGGGACTCCTTGATGCGAAGTCTGTAGAGAGAAGTAATCTTATTAGCTTTATGCTGGGCAAACAGCACGATGAGTGTGATGTTCCATATACTGAGTGGGAGCTTGACGCCGCCCTCGACAGGGGTAGGTCTACTTCCCCTGGAGAGGACGGAGTCACCTACAACATCATTAGACTACTAAGGCGCGTGCCAGGCAATCCATTGTTGGTATTGTACAATATGAGTCATGCCGAGGGCCAACTACCCACATCATGGACCAGCAGTATTGTTGTACCAATACCGAAACCAGGACAGCCTGATGCCTTTCGTCCCATATCACTAACAAGCTGCCTGTGTAAAACCTTTGAGAGGATGGTTCTTGGCAGACTCTTATATAGAATCAGAGAACACATGTCTCCTAACATAAATGGCTTCACCCATGGTAAAGGTGTACATAATTGCATCACCACATTCCTAACTGTGCATGGTGATGAAAGGCACAGATACACCACATTTCTTGACCTAAAAGCTGCATTTGATATTGCCAATAGGCAGCTGATATTGTACGAACTAGCCAAAATGGATATAGGAGGTAGGCTGTTACACTGGATAAGTGGTTACCTAACCAACAGAAGGGCTGCTGCACTGTTTCAGGGTTACAAAAGTGAAGTTAAAGATATGCAACTTGGTACCCCTCAAGGTGGAGTACTTAGCCCCACTTTGTTCAATGTTCTTATGAATGCATTATTAAATTTAATACCAGACAACCCCAGCAATATCTCAATCAGCTATGCTGATGATATTCTTATACATACTAAAACTCATCGTGAAATGCAAACCACCCTGAACCATGTATACGCAGCCTGTGAACACCTCGGTCTTATTATCTCCACTGACAAAACTAAGGTGTTCAACAAACATGCTGGGAACCGCAAACGCGGCCCCGCCAAGTTCAAGATAGGTAACAATACTATTGACTATGTTTCTTCTTTTAAATATCTTGGTGTTTTCGTCCCTTGTACCCTACCTGCCATACAACAGCTAAGCCGCCAATGTACTGACAGACTGAGACCTCTTAGAAGTGTAGCGGGGTACAGCCCGCACTATGGTGCTAATATTAGAATTGTTAAAACAATGTACCTAGGCTATATAAGATCTCTGATAGATTACCACGCACCAGCCCTGGTCCTTCGTGACGGGAAAGGCGTTGACAAGCTCGAGAAAATGCAAAATAAAGCCCTCAGAATTATCCTAGGATGTCCCATGAGCACTAAAGTACTTAATATGAGGAAAGAACTAGGTATACCCAGTGTTAAAGATAGAATAATTGAAGTCAACCTCATGATAGCCCTGAGGCTTCTGCGTGGTGATCCTGATAACATTGTTTCCTTAAAATTGCTAGAATGTATGAACCATGGGACTACTGAGTCTAAATGGATCCAAACTACAGCTACACATGTGAAGATATTTGGACTAGACCACCTGTACAAAGTTGAGACACAACAGCGCTTCCTGCCACCCTGGCGGACAGTTCCCTTCGATATCACAATACCGACGTATCCGCCTAAAAAATTAATTATACAAAGCATTTATCTCCAACACACTGCCAAATTGAGAGCTCTTGAACACATACACACTCTACAGACTGATGATAATATCACACAGACCATCTACACTGATGGATCTCTAAACACCGCCTGTGGGAGGGCTGGAAGTGCTATTGTTGTGACTCAACCTGACGGTAATATAATTGAGAAAGGAGTTAGAATTAACAACTGGGCATCCACTCTACAAACTGAATTAGTTGCCATACTCACAGCTATTAAATTCATTGAAACCACTGTTACTGACAGTCTCATCATCACTGACTCTCTATCCTCACTACTTGCCCTTGGTACCCTCGACTCAGGTTGTCACGATCTTGTCTCTGAAGCCAGACACAAATATGCGTGCCTTGTTGACCGGGGTGTCAAGGTCAAACTGTTGTGGATCCCCTCTCACATAGGCCTCATAAAACATGACAGAGTTGATGCCCTCGCCAAACTCGCGTCTAACAAAGACACCGTTGAATACAATTTGGGTCTGTCAAAAAGAACCCTTAAAACTGTAATTAGGAAAGAACTTATTGATGAGTTTGACGCAAGTAGACAAGTGCAAACAGGCACTAGTCAATCCATAGTTTACCATGATGAGATGTATCAAGTGAAACATGTATATGGAGCAAGTAACAAGATAACTAGATTACAAGATGTTGTAACCGCTAGATTAAGGTTAGGATATAAGTACCTTTGGCAGTATGTTCCTCAAGCAGATGTAAACAAAACTAAATGTAAAGTGTGTGGCCATACATATGGCCACACACTTCAACACTACGTCCTCGACTGTGTGAAGATAGAATCTTTTAGGGACAGGTCCAAGCACACTGTGTGTGAAATGGCACAACACTTCATCTCTAATGGCAAGATAGCCGACATATTAAGATTGTATCCACTTTTTTGCACTTAGTATCTATATCAGTTCTCATGTACAGAACCAAATACGCAATGTGCTTGAATACCTCCCACGTAAATGTGAATAACAAAGTGTGAGGCCAGACATACTGCCTCACACGCCTGTTCTCACGCATTTGTGAATAAGTAACCCTTTATGTATAGAACTAAACAAATAATGTAAATGAAATACTGTGTAACTTTCAGTGCCATAATATCCTGACAACCGGGGTTAATTATTATGACCCTTTGTAAACCCTACTCTGTAATCCTTTTGCGCTACCGCTCACAGGATGAGTGTGGGGTGCACAATAAAGTAGCCGCTGCAAGCGACAAAATCAAAATCAAAAAATCAATGGGTAACCGCACCTGGTAGTCCCGTGACCTACCGAGACCCATGACTACGCCTACTTTGTCCCAACGTAGGGAGGTCGGGTCCTGAACACGGACTTGGGTGCCGACACTCAACCTGGGGAGAGAACGGGCGTGGTCGTTGTAGCGGGCGACGACGTCCTGAACACGTTCGGCGGCTTGGCGATCACAATCCTCTGTCTTGGCCTGCCACTCCTTGGAAAAGGATTGAGGGTCAGCAGGGACACAAGAACGAAGGGGGCGTCCATACAAAACCTGGGCAGGGGAGCGTCCGGTGTAGTTAGGTGTGTTGCGGAGTTCAAGAAGACCCCGGTCGAAGGCCTCGCAGTCAATGTTCCCAGAAGGGGCCACCTTAAGGATGAGGTGCTTCAGGGATTTAACAGCAGCCTCAGCGTGGCCATTGGACTGCGGGTAATGGGGAGATGACAACACATGCCGGACTCCCCATCGGTCGAGGAACACAGCAAAGTCCCGGCTTGTGAACTGAGGCCCTCCGTCGGTTCGCAGGCGCACAGGAACGCCCACGTCACGGAAGTAGTGGCGGAACTTGCTGATGGTGGCGGCAGACGTCGTGTCATTACCGCACTTGATGACAACCGGCCAACCAGAGAGACGGTCGATGATAACAAGGAAGGACTTTCCTGACACAGAGAAAAAGTCGGCTGACACAGACTCAAAGGGGCGGCTGGGGTTGTCGTCACTCATGAAGGGTTCCTGCTGCTGGCTGGGTTGTAATACTTGGCAGGGCTCACACGCACGGACAACATTGGAGATGTCCGAGTTGATGCCGGGCCAGAACACAGTCTGTCGTGCACGTCGTTTGGTGGCCTCAGATCCACTGTGACTGTCGTGAAGGTGAGCCAAGACGTGGGGACGTGAAGCACCAGGGACAACTACCGAAGGAGAGGTGTCACTGGCCAGAGGTAGGGGTAGGGCGGCAGCAGGGTAGTTGCTGCTAACTTCGTGCACCCTGTTGGCGTATTTTACCTCGAGAATCGGTGTTGGGAAGTCCTGGGAGATGATGGCCAACTCTTGACAATGTCTGTAGGACAGCAAAGGAGTCGGGACACCGTTATGCACATCAATCCAGGCTTGACACGACCTGTTGCCAAAGGTGACTTGTGCTTGGAGTGAACCCAGGGCCGGGGTCATCTGTGAACCATCTGCCATAAAGCGGAGATCCTTGGGGGGCGGTCCTAGATCACTTGGAGAGAGCCCCAAGCATTGCAAATGTTGGGGACCGATGACTGTAGCATCAGCGCCGGTGTCGGGCAACATCTGAAGACGGGATGACACACTGCGGTAGGTCACAATGACACTGATGTACTGGGGGACTTTGGTCCTGGGACGCGGGGGGAGCACACATTCCTAATATGGCTCGAGCGTTGTCCAGGGTCGTCATGCTTCTGATTGGAAGACTGTGGGCGGCCCTTTCTGGTGGAAGGGAGCTGAAGCTTCCGCCGACGCTGTCCCTTGGGTTTGTTGGAAGGGCAACACTTGTCATAGTGGCCCAGACGACTGCACACATTGCTCTGAACGCGTTTGGCTGGGCACCGTACTGTGAGTGACCAGTGGCCCTTACGGTCACAACTGTTGCATGTAGACTCAGCAGCTGGACACACCTGTGTTCCGTGCTGCTTACCACAGTTGTTACAAAATGAACCGGGCGTGGACGTGGTGGGCGAAGGCGTAGGAGCAGACTTCTTGTCCTTCTTGTACCGGGACACAGCGCGTACAGCTGTAGGGGGAGCTCGGATGGCAGAGGTGGCACACCTGGCAGCCTCATAGGAGCGACATATCGTCAACACATACTTGAGAGAAGAGGAAGAGTCGAGGGAGGTGAGGCGTTGGACAAGTTCCTCGTCCTTAACACCCATCAGGATCACCTGCTTCAACTGGGTCTCCTCGCACTGCTGGTGGTGGCCTAGACATATATCTACCTCTTCCGAGGCTCTCTTAAGACGTACATAAAAGGCGTCAAAAGTCTCACCCTTCATCTGTCTGCAGCTAAACAATTCCCTCCTGCGCAGAGCTTCATTCTGCTGTCCTTTGATGTGCCGTTGTAGAATGTCCAGTACCTCCTCTACAGACAGCGAAGAGGTCGGAGGTACCTGCAGCGTATGTTCTAAGACACGCTGAATTTCCGAGGACAGGCACATACGCAGCTGGATGAGTTGTTTAGGCTGTGACAAACTCTGGAGATCCACCATTGTAGCATAATCAGTCCACCGTCGCCGCCATTCACGAAAAGTCTGGAAATTCACATCAGGCTTCAAGATGGGCGGTGTTTGAGCTGCTGCTTTAGATGGGGCTGGTGGGCGTGAAGAGAGCATTGATGAGGTATCTGAACCATTCAGTACCGAGGCAGTGTTAGAGCCAGGGGCTTGGTTAACAGTGAGGCGAGATATCAAAGCTTCAAACCGTGCACTGTCTTCCAATCTCCGTTGGTGGTCTCTCTCTGCCTCTGCTTGCCTTCTGTGTTCATCCGCCACACGTCTGTTAGCTTCATCCTCGCGCCTTTCATCTCTCATAAACTTCATTAAAGCAATTATCTCTGGAGACAACGCTGAATATCGAGGTGAAGGGCTGCGCGATGTTGTGGGAGCTGGATCGTCATGGTCAGCCTGGTCATCCATCTCTGCGGAGCTATCATCCGACTGACTCATCTGGGCGCTGGCTCCACGGCTACGTAAGGCACGAGACTTAACTACTTCATCTGTGTACTGTGTCTAAATCAGTGTTGACCGGTCAGCCCGTCGTATCAACAAGATCTCAGACAAAAAATTAATTAAATACACAGATAAGTAGATTATATATATAAAATATATATAAGGCAATCGCCGCGGTCAGTGTGTGTGTGTGTGTGTGTCCCGGGCAGTGAGAGCAGTCTCCTCGAGCTGTGAAGGGGTGTGGAGACGACGCTGTGAGGGGGGTGGAGAAGATGACTAGCGGCAGTTACCCTCCAGGCTTTGCGAGGGGAGGTGTACTGAAGTCTACTCCTTACAAATGCCCAGAACATGCCGTGTACCTTGGGAATCCTTTAGAACAAGGTCACACATGAATGGCACGAAACACACAATGCACTAAACACTTCACAGAAAATCACTGTCACTGACACTGCTCAAAGTTGCTAAATTCTTCGAGGAGGGGTGGCGGGCGGCGGTTGACACAGGGCAAGGGGTTCATAAGCCGGCTTTCCACAAACTTTGCACTGTCACTCGTAATTATCCAGTAAAACCGGTTCACTGCGCCATGTTCATGTTCTGGGTAATAAGTTCAATATACAGGAGCAAACACAAACACCTGTATAGATTTGTAGGTTCGATTTACTGGATAAGAGATATGTACACAAGGAGAGTAGCGCTCTTCAACCTGCCCGCTGGTCAACTGCTCTATAGACGACGTATGGCAAGTGATTCATTAGCAGCTTCCATACATCGCCAGGCACATTAATTAAGCATGTGGGACATTGATAAATACATTGCCACACGCTACTAGCTAGGCTAAATAAATAATACATAAATGGAGCACATACATAATATACATAGCATAATATAAATACAGCATACAGAATATACATACAGGTGATACCAAGGCTTCCTCTACCACCAGGACAAGGTGAGCATTACTTCTGCTGATGTTATAATGACAGGATGGACAGGTGTCTTAATTAATTTCTCAGGGCAGATTCTTTATGGTCACATTTGTTGTTATGCATAAATGTTTATCTAAAGGAGAGAAGGAAATTTTTTTGGATATATACTGTAGTTTTCTTTCAGAACTTAATGATCTTTCCCTATGAAGGCTGAACGTCTAAACCAATAATGATGACAGACAACACGAACTAACAAAACCATATTGATTTGGTTAGGGTTGGTTAGTTTCTATTGCCAGTCGTATAAGTGGTGAAAGTTTCCTTAACCTTTACACAAAAGAAAACAAATCTAAGCGTAAAGTGGGAAGGAAAGTTAATCTGATGGTTTTGTTTTCCAGGGAGGTGAAAGTTAACAGCTCATGGAGGGACAGTAACACAACGCAACACACTTCAGGTATGTCCAAGTTAGTTTTATGTCAGGTATCGTTGTTATTGTACTCACTCGTTCGTGAGTCTTGTGTCGTCACTGAGTATTGAGTAAATCGTCCTTACCTCTCGTGTTGAAGATCGTGATCATATCTGTTGTATAAAATCACTCGGGAAATTTTCGTGATCCATTGATTTTCTAGGTAGTGGCTTCCGTATATCGTTAATTAAATAAAATAAAATAACTTTCCAGTCTTTGTGTTATTAATACAGGATTTTTTTTAGTGACTTACCAGCCCAGCCATCAAGTATCGTCTTAGAACTGACATGTTGTTCAGTGTTTCATGTCATTACCAAAGATCAAGGCCCAATGTGTATCATAATATGCAAAACTCAATCTGGATACAGTCAGATGTTGGTGATCTTTCCCGGATCGAGGAGGACGTCTCTTAGTTGTCTGGTTCTTCCTTTAATACGTCCCTCCAGTTTGTTGTGGTCTTCCTCCCTCATGAGCGCTGGTTGTTATTTGAAGAACACTTAATGATCCTACTAGATTCTCGTGTTTTACTTCCCAAATACAATATATCGCGATAAAATATGGTGTTCCTGTCAGGCACGAACTGTTTCCCAACATTGTCTTGTTCACCAAAGGCTCTTCAGTTGTTAACGGCCACAACTGAAGTCGAAAACCTGTATTGATTTTTTTTTTTACTGTACTTTTGAAGCAGATGGCTGCATCCTGTTGAACCTGTCTCTCTTGTTTACCGTCTAGAAACTTACTGGTGGAAAATTATAGTTATCACTCCTGGGATGTTTTCATTGAAGACGTTTCTGGGTAGATAAAGTCTCTTGAAAGTTTAGGATAGGTCGCTGGTTTACCCTCGGGGCGCCCCTGGTTCACCCTCGGGGCGCCCCTGGTTCACTTAGCTGTGATTGAGCACCTAACATTACAGATGGGTAAAGTGAAGATGAACGAGTGCAGTATCTACCTAACCTACAATACCTACCAACCCACCCAGGCCAAAGGTCACACAACCCACACTTCTGACCTTTGAACTTGTTATATATTTTTATTTCATGGTTAATTCTTCCCATATTCTTTTTAACTTTGATTTTTTTTTCACGGAAATATTGGCAGAGAAAATGTGTAATATTTAACTCTTGATTTTTGTTATAGAATGAATGAGTGACCTTTAGTCGACGATGGGGGAGGGAAGGGGAGGAGGGGGGAGCGGGGTGAAGGGGGAGGAATGGGTAGAGGGAGAGTTAAAAGGCCAAAGTTATTATTTTGATCCATCTTTACTCACTTACCAACCAACCCCCCTTCCCGAGACCCCCACCCACCCCACCCCACCCCCCCCCTTCCCGAGACCCCACCCCGCCCCCCCCTTCCCGAGACCCCACCCCACCCCCCCAAAAAAAAATAAAAAAATACGTTCGTGATAATAATGAAAGGTTAATGACAGGATATAAGGGGCAATAAATTAGGTGAGGTAAGGTACATGACCCGTCTATAAGGGTGTTATGCTCTCTGGTGTCAATGTTGAATTTGTTCTTAAGGTACAGAGTGGTTGTTGTGTCCTTCTAGCATTGTGTTGTGTTAAGAGTGTTGTATATAGTGACTGATTCTGAGGCCCTTGCCACCCTGCCACCCTGCCATCCTGCCACCCTGCCGCCCCTACCCCAGCCGCTCCTGTCACCCTCCTACGCTACCACCCATGCCTCTTTGCCACCCCTGCCACTCTGCCTCTTTCTCTGCCACCCACCTTACCACCCTACCACCCACCTTACCACCCTACCACCCACCTCACAACCCTACCACCCACCTTACCACCCTACCACCCCCTACCACCCACCTTACCACCCTACCACCCACCTTACCACCCTACCACCCACCTTACAACCCTACCACCCACCTTACCACCCTACCACCCACCTTACCACCCACCTTACAACTCTACCACCCACCTTACCACCCTACCACCCACCTTACCACCCTACCACCCACCTCACCACCCTACCACCCACCTTACCACCCACCTTACCACTCTACCACCCACCTCACCACCCTACCACCCACCTTACCACTCTACCACCCACCTTACCACCCTACCATCCACCTCACCACCCTACCATCCACCTCACCACCCTACCACCCACCTCACCACCCACCTCACCATCCTACCACCCACCTTACTACCCTACCACCCACCTCACTACCCTACCACCCACCTTACCACTCTACCACCCACCTTACCACTCTACCACCCACCTTACCACTCTACCACCCACCTTACCACCCTATCACCCATCTTACCACCCACCTCACCACCCACCTCGCCACCCTGCCGCCCCCCAGGTGTCGTGAGAACCAACCAAAAGAGAGTCTACTCTTGTCGAAATACATAAGCAATCAATCACCAGCCCCTCACCTGCCTCACCTTACTAATTAGTGCTACTGTAGGTGCAGGTAAGGAAGAGCCGCTGGGACGGTAACACCTGCCTGACGGGGAGGAAGCATGGGGAAGTCCTGTAGGTTAATCTTTTAATATCTGAATTTGGCATTAGCTGATTACTTACACGACTAGTGGAGTGTATGTATGTATGTATGTATGTATGTATGTAGTCACCTTTGTTACGAACCCCTCCACCCATCGTCTTCATCTACCTACCCAGCACCACGAGCAACGCCATCTAGGGACGAAACACGAGTATGGCTCGTCTTAGTTACCACTCCCGGGTTTCCCTTCTCCATATCCTGGTTGTTGCGTCACTTCCGCCTCAGTCTACTTTGTCAGCTCCAATTCGAGGAGAGGACACACTTCACTCTGGGAAGCGACCACAGGATCACCTATCCTGGAAACCTACGGCACAGTGACTATTTACCGTCTTCTACCATACTCAGCCTTGCCCGTCAGCCATCTCAGCTCCTCACTTAAGTATTTGTAATCTTGTATTGCCTCTCCCCCCTCCACATTGCTTCACTATTGTTCTATGTTTTATTACTATGTATATACTGTTCGTGTTTAGGTTAAGTTTGGTTAAGGGTAGTTTATAAGCTGAATATTTTGTTAAGGAATTTATGGTACTTTATTATATACAACGAAAACTCGCATCCTTTGTCTACCCTTTTTTTAGTCCGATTGTCTTTGTTTTTTTTTTGTTGTTACCTGTTGGGATCTGGGTAGACGTATAACTATATTCTAAATCCCCAACTCGTAACAAATGGCGACCGTGACAGGACACGACCTTAAGTACCATATTCCTTCCTCCCTTGTTACTCAGTGTTAATTACCCCTCCCAGTCACTTCTGTTTACAATTGCTTTACGGTGGTTTAAAGTTTCCTTCATATGTGTGTGCATATATTGGTATTACCGTATAGTAAGAGTGACAGACGTAGGATAATAGGTTCCAAGTGTCATAAGGCTTACCTGTTATTACACGTGGCAGTCGTGTGGTAAATCTTATCGAGTGTAGGGAAGAATCCGGATCTGTTTAATGCCGTACCCTCACTCCAGAGTAGGCTGTTCCATAGTTACTAGTTTAGAGTGAAGTGATATCTTGGGACGCCCCGCTCTACCAGGACCCCATAATTATAAAGCCTCCATTATTGTTCTTCTCATTATCTCATTCAGGGTTGTTAATCCGGATCTTTATATAAATGCCGTAATACGCCCTACCTCTTTCAAGTATATCAGGGTTGTTAATCCGGATCTTTATATAAATGCCGTAATACGCCCTACCTCTTTCAAGTATATCAGGGTTGTTAATCCGGATCTTTATATTAATGCCGTAATACGCCCTACCTCTTTCAAGTCTCTTGTCCTTATCTAAGGATCTTCTCGGAAGAACAATAATCATAAGTGTAATTTCCCTAGGTATAACTTGGTTAGTTTCCGGGACTTTCTGGTTATCCACTGCCGTGATATTTTCTAGGGTTATCCACTTATCTTATCTTATTTTTGACCATTAGTTAATTTATCCTATTTTTATTAACAATGGCCACCTCAGGTTTTGATCTCCAGGATTTTATTGAAAATCCTTCCGTAGCTAAATTACGTGTTAATATCCTGAAGAAAGAATGGAAAGAAATAGCCAACTATTACAATATCCCATTTTCACAGCAACTGACTAAGGAAATGTTAAAAAATCATGTGATTGAAGTGTTGGTTCAACAAGAAGTTTTAAAAGAATCCGCTGTTGACAGATTAACGCCCATGTCCAAGAAACTTCAACCACTATCCACCACCCCTCCTCACTCAGAAGTTGCCTCAGGTCTGGCTAGCCCTCAAGAAGAAACACAACGAATAGACCCCTTAGAACTAGAACGAGCTAGGTTCGAGTTCCAAATCAAAATGAAAGAACTCGAGTTGGAGCAGGTGGCCAAGTTGGACCCTGAAGAAAGGATGGAACAGGCCAAGTTGGAACAGGCCAAGTTTGAGTACAAGTTGGACCATGAAGAAAGGATGGAACAGGCCAAGTTGGTGCAGGCGGTTAAACTGAAAGAACTACAGGTGAGAGAGACAGAAGTCACTTTAACATCGGAGTTTAAATCAAAAGAAGTGGCATTAAGAGAGAAACTCGCTGCTTTTAACCCTGCTACTGCTTCTTCCCTTGTTCCCGGGTTTGATGAATCCGATATGGACGGGTCATTTAGGACTTTTGAGAAAATAGCCGCGAAGAATGAGTGGCCAAAGGACCAGTGGGTGTCAGTGTTAGTTCCTAAATTATATGGTAAGGCTCGTAGAGTTTATAACTGTTTAGACCAGACTGATGACTATGATAACGTAAAAAAGAATATCCTCACCTCTTATGCTATCACGCCAGATGGATACCGGCAGAAGTTTCGTAAACTAACCAAACCATTTTCACACACATTTGTTGAGTTTGCTCAAGAAAAGCTTAGGTTTTTTAAGAAGTGGTTAGAGGCTACAGAGACCTCCACATTTCAGGATTTGTTAAATTTGGTAGTCCTGGAGGAGTGGAAAAGCAAGATACCATTTCACATCTTGAAGCATGTGGAGGAGCGTGGAGAGGTTAATTTAGGGCGTGCTGCTGAGCTGGCTGATGCGTATGCTTTGTTGGTGGAGTCACTGGGCAGTAGAGAACGTGGTACTTCCCGACATGTTAGGTCCTCCTCTGATGATAACCTTGGGGACGTGAGTGGTAGGTCGAAAGGTCCCACACCTACTCCCCCCGATGCAACTAAGCTTACTTGTTCTTACTGTAAAAACCCAGGCCATACGATCCAGAATTGTAAACACCCAAAGTGTCGAATTGCTAAAAGTAGTTCCCTGGATCCCAAATCCAAACCAATAGCAAATGCCAATGTGGCAAGGCCCCATCAGGATCTCTTCTCTTCATTCACCTATGAGGGAAAAATTTCAATCATAGAAGGGTCTCGTTCTTTCCCTATTCGTATACTACGTGATACGGGCGCAGCACAATCTATCCTCCTGTTTAACGTCATTCCTGATATATCTACCGCATTTACAAATGAGAGTGTTCTAATTTCAGATCTCTCGTCCCATTCTTCCTATCCTTTAGCTAAAGTGCACCTCCAATGTCCCTTGATTACTGGGGAAGTGCAAATAGCCATAAGGAAAGACCCAATGCCTGTGTGTGGCATTCATTTATTATTGGGTAATGACTTGGTAGGAGATCTAGTGGTTCCTAACATAAAGACAGTCGACTCTCCCTTACCTGTCAACTCCACCACTGACCTTAAAGAAACTATTCCTCATCTTTTCCCATCTTGTGCTGTCACCCGGTCACAGAGTGTGCGGAATGGGCCCTCTTCATCTAAAACCACCTCCAATATCTTCCTACCCACAGAAGATCTGTACAATAAGACGATAAGTAAGGATGAGCTCATTAAAGCCCAACAATCTGATCCATCTTTGAATAAACTTCATCATGCAGCAGTTGAGGGTAAAGATTTTAACACCCTTCCGTGTTTTTATTATCATGAAGGGGTTTTGATGAGGGCCTATAGGCCCCCTGAGCTTGCCCATCTAGACACGTGGTCTGAAATACATCAAGTGGTAATTCCAGCTTCAGTCAGACCAGCATTAATTGCCCTTGCCCATGATGGTATTTCAGGACATTTGGGAATCCTGAAAACATATAAAAAGCTCCTCCAACACTATTACTGGCCTGGACTTAGGAAGGATGTGTCACAATACCTAAAATCTTGTCATATTTGTCAAATGGTAGGAAAACCAAATGAAAGTATACCAGCAGCTCCCATTAAGCCCATCCCAGTATTTTCTACCCCATTTGAAAAGATTGTTGTGGATTGTGTGGGCCCATTACCAAAGACTAAGAAGGGAAATCAATTCCTGCTCACAGTTATGGATACCAGTACACGTTATCCTGAGGCTTTTCCCCTTAAAAGCATCACTTCAAAAAACGTAATCAAACATCTTTTGCATCTTTTCACTTCAGTGGGCATTCCTAAAGAGATCCAATCTGATCAGGGCACCAATTTTACGAGCAATCTTTTCGAACAGGTGATGAAAGACCTCAGTGTGGACCATTGTACATCTTCGGCTTACCACCCACAATCCCAAGGTTGCTTGGAACGGTTCCATCAAACTTTCAAATCAATGATCAAAAAATACTGTATAGAACACCAAAAGGAATGGGATGAAAGCATAGACTTGTTACTCTTTGCCATCAGGGAATGTCCCCAGGAGTCATTGGGATTCTCCCCGTTCGAGTTACTATATGGGAGACAAATTAGGGGACCCCTTAAAATAGTAAAGGAGCAGTGGTTTGACACTCCATCTATTAAGCCCGCAACAGTTTCCCAATACATTGACACTTTACGGGACAAATTAACTGAAGTCCGAACCATTGCTCAGTCAAACTTAAAAAAAGTCCAAGAGAAAATGGTGAAGTCCCAACCTAAATTAGTTAAAAGATCATTTTCTCCAGGTGACAAAGTGTTACTCTTTCTACCCATTCCAGGCTCTCCCCTTAAAAGCAAGTTTACTGGTCCCTATATAGTTGCTAATAAACTATCTCCTCTCAACTATATAGTCCATACTCCTGATCGCAGAAAAGATTCACAACTTGTTCACATTAATCTCATGAAACTTTACCATTCCAGGCAGTCAGAGGAAGACATCCCAGAGGCTGTAAGCCTACCTGTATTGCATACGGTTTTGTCAGGGCCGGAGACAGATGACATGGACCTATTGGAGAATTTAGACTTCCCTCTACCTAAAGAGAACCCTGCTAACAGTCACATACTCAACAATTTGGATGAGTATTTTTCTGTTCTGAATCCATCTCAAGCAAAAGATCTCACTAAGTTATTATCAACATTTCCTAAAGTCACGTCAGACCTCCCAGGGTTTTGCAATATACTTAAACATGATATTAAACTAATCTCAGGTGATGTACAACCCATTAGGCAATCAGCATATCGTCTAAGTCCACAAAAAAAATCGATTATGAAAAAGGAGGTAGATTTTTTGTTAAAACATAACTTAGCTGAGCCTAGTACCTCCCCCTGGGCTTCACCTTGCCTTCTCATTCCAAAACCCGATGGCACCTTTCGTTTCTGTACAGATTATCGTAAAGTGAACCAGGTCACTGTCTCTGACTCCTACCCTTTACCTTTGATTGAAGATATAATAGACAGCATAGGCTGTGCCCAATTTATCAGTACCATAGACCTGTTGAAAGGATATTATCAAGTAGGACTCACGGATAGGGCAAAAATAATCTCGGCATTTATAACTCCATTTGGTCTTTTTCAATATTTAGTTATGGCGTTTGGCTTTTCTAATGCTCCGGCCACATTCCAGAGGGCCATAAACTACCTTATTCAAGACCTAGGTGGGACGTTCGCCTACCTGGATGACCTGGTGGTGGTGTCGGACAGCTGGGACGAACATCTGGTGCGTTTGGAGATACTGTTTGCACGACTGCAAGAGACTGGATTCACCATAAACCTGGCTAAATCTGCTTTTGGCCGGGCCTCGGTGACTTACCTGGGACATATCGTTGGGCATGGTATGGTGAGACCCAAGGACGCAAACGTTGAAGCCATCTTGTCCTTCCCCACTCCAAGGACGAGGAAGGAACTCATGCGCTTCCTGGGGATGTGCGGCTACTACCGTCGGTTCTGCAGTAACTTCTCCAGCGTGGCCGGACCCCTCACAGACCTTACCAGTTCTGCGGTCCCTTACATCTGGAACCAGAAGTGCGACCAGTCTTTCCACCGCCTCAAAGCCTTCCTTGCCTGTAAGCCTGTAGTCCACCCCCCTGACTACACCTTGCCCTTCCATCTGCAAATCGACGCTAGTGGTGTCGGAGTGGGGGCTGTGCTCCTACAACCCGACCCAACCACTGATGTCCTTCACCCTGTGGCATATTACTCCGCCAAGTTGAAAAAACATCAGACCAACTACTCGACCATAGAGAAGGAGGCCCTGGCTCTGGTGTTGGCAATAAAGAAGTTTGAATGTTACCTCCAGTCTTGCCCACAAACAACCCTGGTCTTCACCGACCATAACCCACTCACGTTCATCCAAACCAACAAGACCTCCAACCAGCGAATCCTCCGCTGGGCTCTCCTCACCCAGCCCTATAATCTACAAGTCCGGCACATAAAGGGGGTGGAAAACCTGATTGCAGACTCCTTATCCCGAGCTCCAGTGGAAATGTAGCAGCTACTCTCCAGACGCACCAGGTGATCACCTCCTTCGCGCCCGCGCTACGAAGGTCTTTGGAGGGGGGGTGTGTTACGAACCCCTCCACCGATTGTCTTCATCTACCTACCCAGCACCACGAGCAACGCCATCTAGGGACGAAACACGAGTATGGCTCGTCTTAGTTACCACTCCCGGGTTTCCCTTCTCCATATCCTGGTTGTTGCGTCACTTCCGCCTCAGTCTACTTTGTCAGCTCCAATTCGAGGAGAGGACACACTTCACTCTGGGAAGCGACCACAGGATCACCTATCCTGGAAACCTACGGCACAGTGACTATTTACCGTCTTCTACCATACTCAGCCTTGCCCGTCAGCCATCTCAGCTCCTCACTTAAGTATTTGTAATCTTGTATTGCCTCTCCCCCCTCCACATTGCTTCACTATTGTTCTATGTTTTATTACTATGTATATACTGTTCGTGTTTAGGTTAAGTTTGGTTAAGGGTAGTTTATAAGCTGAATATTTTGTTAAGGAATTTATGGTACTTTATTATATACAACGAAAACTCGCATCCTTTGTCTACCCTTTTTTTAGTCCGATTGTCTTTGTTTTTTTTTGTTGTTACCTGTTGGGATCGGGGTAGACGTATAACTATATTCTAAATCCCCAACTCGTAACACCTTCTATAACACAGCGACTAACGCACCCTTCCCCTCCCTCCCCCCTTGCGTCACGCCACACCACCACTCACGCAAGCAACTCACCCACCAATCACAAGGCGCATTTTCCACCTCCACGCAACTACACAGCCAATCATCACCAGACTTGTACTTGAAGGAAAATTTATGTATATATCGAGTTAAATAACGATAGGTTAGGTTAGTTTAGTTTAGTTTAGGTTAGGTTAGGTTAGGTTAGGTTAGGTTAGGTTAGGTTACGTTACGTTTATACACTCTCTTTTGTTTCCCTGTCTGGCCAAACCATATTGAGGACACCTGCACTTGAGAGAGAGAGAGACTTACCTGTGAAGAAATAATTAATCTGGCACCTCCATTTGTACCTGAGGTCTTGTGTCGTCATCATAGGAACAAAACATTGACCGAGTGATGCTTATGCCTTTATTGCCTTTGTTAATACTATTCTATAATGGAGAGTAAGTGCTGGCTCTTGATTGGTTTGGTAAGATTGGGGTGATGGCAATGGGTGGTGGGTCGTATGGATCGTGGGTTCGTTGATTTGGGCATTGGTGATACATTTGAGGTCTTGTAGTCAGCTGGGCATCTTGTGTGGCTGTAGGAAGCGTTGGTGATGGAGCAGATGTGTTTAGTTAGACACGAGGAGAACTTATTGGTAAGTCAATCAGGCTGGTGGAGAGATGACTGTAGTGGCGAGCAGGTGAGATGTGTTGGCGAGCAGGTCAGATCTGTGGCGAGGGAAGAAGGGAGACTGTATCATATTCGGTCTAGAAGGAGTAGGGTGGGTTAGGTTAGGTTAGGCTAGGTTATGGTCTTGATGGACTTTTGTACATAACGTCTTTGTATAAGACTCCGAGCATGGAACACGTTCAGCGAATTTAATAAGACAGTAACACCGTCGTTTAGATACCCAGGCGTCTCAGCTTGAAACTGATCACAAAACACCGTAGACCTGTAGACCACTTGTGACGGCTGGTAGCGACACTCGGCTCTACCATAGACCCGTAGACCACTTGTGACGGCTGGTAGCGACACTCGGCTCTACCGTAGATCCGTAGACCACTTGTGACGGCTGGTAGCAACACTCGGCTCTACCGTAGACCTGTTGACCACTTGAGACGGCTGGCACGGCTTGTGACGGTTGGTAGCGACACTCGGCTCTACCGTAGACCTGTAGACCACTTGTGACGGCTGGTAGCGACACTCGGCTCTACCGTAGACCTGTAAACCACTTGAGACGGCTGGTAGCGACACTCGGCTCTACCGTAGACCACTTGTGACGGCTGGTAGCAACACTCGGCTCTACCGTAGACCACTTGTGACGGCTGGTAGCGACACTCGGCTCTACCGTAGACCTGTAGACCACTTGTGACGGCTGGTAGCAACACTCGGCTGTACCGTAGACCACTTGTGACAGCTGGTAGCGACACTCTGCTCTACCGTAGACCACTTGTGACAGCTGGTAGCGACACTCTGCTCTACCGTAGACCACTTGTGACAGCTGGTAGCGACACTCGGTTCTACCGTAGACCCGTAGAACACTTGTGACAGCTGGTAGCAACACTCGGCTCTACCGTAGACCACTTGTGACAGCTGGTAGCAACACTCGGCTCTACAGTAGACCACTTGTGACAGCTGGTAGCAACACTCGGCTCTACCGTAGACCCGTAGACCACTTGGGACAGCTGGTAGCAACACTCGGCTCTACCGTAGACCCGTAGACTTGGGTCACCACTGAGGATTGGTGTTCATATTCCCGTTTAACTTCTGTGATTACAACTCTTGATCATAGCTTGGTAACCTCCCTCCCCCCTTGCCCTTATCTTTTGTGTACTGCTCATTAGAATGTTTGTTGATGTAGTCCTGGTGCAGCGACGTGTGTGTGTGTGTGTGTGTGTTCAATATATTTACTTTCACAGTAATTATTTTTTTCCTAATTACAAAATTCTTTTTGTTGGTTTAACTTAATAATATTCGTTCGTGAGTTTTGTTTCTTTTGTGTACAGTGAAAGGGTGAGACAGACAGACAGACAGACAGACAGAGACAAAAGAAACAGGTGATTGTGTACTTAGTGTTTTCGTTTGCATGTTTCTTTACAACACAACACAGCCATTCCCTTACATCTGGCAACTATCGTGAAATATGTTCTTTTCCTCGTTAATTCTATTTTAAGGATCATTAATCTTATTTCCTATTACCATTTTAAAAGATGATTTATATAACGGTAAACATTAAAAAGGTTTAGAGTTATAATTAAAGCATATATCTCACACGTGTCATGAATTATCGTACATCTCATCATCATCGGACGCCAACAGCTGACGGGGCATAACACAAAGGACAAAACGTTCTCACATCAACACCCGGAAAACTACGGTCATTAATTTCTACTCACACCGGATTTTGCCTCCCCTGTGTGGACGGTTCATTGCTGAGGCTAATGGCATAAACCTCTGGGGTTAATGATATTTTCCAGCCGATACCTTAGTTGATATATATGGGATTAGTTTAGTTTCAAATGTCATAGTCGAGGTGTCGTGTATCTCGAGGTGTTCAAATGTTTATAACTCTCTCTCCTACGTGAGTAAACTTTACCATCTTGAACTTGTTTGTCAACTTATCCTCTCTCTCTCTCTCCCAAGTAAGAGAGATAACTAAAGAAACATGAGACAAAGTAAAAAAAATCGTCTGTAATTCCATGTAAAAGTTATAAACACAATAACAAGTGAGCATCAAGTTTCCATCCTTTATATCGTAAACAAAAGACGACGATGATATAAATAAAAGCTTCAATATAAAGTTAGAGAATCAACAAATTATATGTCTTTTTTTAACACAAACAACAACTAAATTACCTATTTATTCATACGTAAACAATAGCAATTTTTTTTTCAATAGATAAATAAATTCTTGAAAAGTGAGTAACATCAAGACGACAACACCCCACCTCACATTACCAGGTTGAGGAAGTATCTATCTATCTATCTATCTATCTGGAGTTGCTTTTAATACGTTATTCCCACCCCCTTGCTCCCACCCCTTACTCCTACCCCTTACTCCTACCCCTTACTCCTACCCCTTACTTCTACCCCTTACTCCCACCCCTTACTCCCACCCCTTACTCCCACCCCTTGCTTCCACCCCTTGCGTACACCCTCTTACTCGTACCCCTTACTCCCACCCCTTACTCCCACCCCTTACTCCCACCCCTTACTACCACCCCTTGCTCCCACCCCTTACTCCCACTCCTTACTCCCACTCCTTACTCCCACCCCTTACTCCCACCCCTTACTCCCACCCCTTACTCCCACCCTTACTCCCACCCTTACTCCCACCCTTACTCCCACCCCTTACTCCCACCCTTACTCCCACCCCTACTCCCACCCCTACTCCCACCCTTACTCCCACCCTTACTCCCACCCCTACTCCCACCCCTTACTCCCACCCCTTACTCCCACCCCTTACTCCCACCCCTTACTCCTACCCCTTACTCCCACCCCCTACTCCCACCCCTTACTCCCACCCTTACTCCCACCCGTTACTCCCACCCCTTACTCCTACCCCTTGCTTCCACCCCTTGCTTACACCCTCTTACTCGTACCCCTTGCTCCCACCCCTTACTACCACCCCTTGCTCCCACCCCTTGCTCCCACCCCTTACTCCCACCCCTTACTCTTACCCCTTACTCCCACCCCTTACTCTTACCCCTTACTCTTACCCCTTACTCCCCCTTACTCTTACCCCTTACTCCCACCCCTTACTCTTACCCCTTACTCTTGACCCTTACTCTTACCCCTTACTCCCACCCCTTACTCCCACCCCTTACTCCCACCCCTTACTCCCACCCCTTACTCCCACCCTTACTACCACCCTTGCTCCCACCCCTTACTCCCACCCCTTACTCCCACCCCTTACTCCCACCCCTTACTCCCACCCTTACTCCCACCCTTACTCCCACCCTTACTCCCACCCCTTACTCCCACCCTTACTCCCACCCTTACTCCCACCCTTACTCCCACCCTTACTCCCACCCTTACACCCACCCCTTACTCCCACCCCTTACTCCCACCCCTTATTCCCACCCTTACTCCCAACCTTACTCCCACCTCTTACTCCCACCCCTTACTCCCACCCCTTACTCCCACCCCTTACTCCCACCCCTTACTCCCACCCTTACTCCCACCCTTACTCCCACCCGTAAACTCCCATCCCTTACTCCCACCCCTTACTCCCACCCTTACTCCCACCCCTTACTCCCACCCCTTACTCCCACCCTTACTCCCACCCCTTACTCCCACCCTTACTCCCACGCCTTACTCCCACCCTTACTCCCACCCCTTACTCCCACCCCTTACTCCCATCCCTTACTCCCACCCCTTACTCCCACCCTTACTCCCACCCCTTACTCCCACCCCTTACTCCCACCCTTACTCCCACCCCTTACTCCCACGCCTTACTCCCACCCTTCGCTTCTACCCCCACTGTTACCCCACACTACGCTGGTAATTGAAGACATCATACATTTGTTCACTTAGACACCTCTTATTATTCAGGACCTAATGGCTATAATATCAGTCATTATTCTTAACTCAACTTCATATATATATATATATATATATATATATATATATATATATATATATATATATATATATATATATATATATATATATATCACTTGTCAAAAACCTTCACCACAAGAAAGAAAAGGACAGTCGGGTATGGCAGAAAATGTAATAAACGAACATGGAGTAAGACATCAAGCTCCATATTGTAAACAAGATCATCGTCATTGTTTATTTATTGCGAGGAAAAATATTGTTCGCAATATAATTATAAAAACCTTCTGTAATTCATTCTCTTCATTACACTAAAAGGTAATGAAGTATATAAAGAAAATAGTTTATAAATTACTAAAATAAAAATACGTATAAAAAAGTAAAATAACATCTATTGATGGAATAGAAAAGAATTATATCATAAGTGGGTAAAAGATTTCTTGGGAAGGTTTTAGAATACAAGAACTGTTTTCTGCATTACACCAATGGTTCCAAGTCAGAAATTATCCTTTAGTTTTGTGAATCAGTATTTACAGTTTTTCTTAATGGGTGACTTCAGTTTCGGTCACACGATCCCTTTGATGAGCAATTAATTTGGAGCAAGAAATTACGAGTAATTTCTTCCAAATGTGGTCACACGAGTGGTTCTTGGTTTAGTTACTACAGCAAGAAAAAAAAGTTAATGCCGCTGTGCGAGTAGAAGAGAGACGGAACATCACAACAACAACGCAGACGACGCAGCAGCTATCCTTGGTATTATTGTTATTATTCAAAAGAAACGAGAGAAAGCGAAGAAAAACTATTGGGGACTCGTAAGTGGCTGGCGAGGAGGAGGAACGAGTGTTTAATACAGACTGGTTCAACTATCGTAGTTACAGTAGGGAGGGTTGTTAGTGTTGGAGAATGACCGGCTGTATGGGCTTGTGTTTTGTAAACAAACACGCCAAAACACCACCCAAATAATAAACTCAATGTGTCGCAAAAAACTGTTTGTGCATTTTATACATAATGTTATTGATCTATGTTATATAAAGCCTAGGTAAATACTTGATAAATCAGCTTCGTGTCATTAAATATAGTATTAACCGGGTTTTGACCCAATAATCTTGCTCGAAATAGTCAAGAAATTGACTATCGCGATTGTCAATAAAAATGCTTCAAAAACTTGCTCGAATTTCTCGAAAATTGCTCGAAATAACTTTCCGGCAAGAAATTGCTAAAAAAAAAAATGCGCCCATGTGACCACTGCTTTAAGAATTGTATGTTATCCTCATGGCATTGGAAACACACACACACACACACCCCATACACAGTCACACACTCACCATGCACAATCACACACACCATACATACACTCACCATACACACACACATACACACACCATACATGCACACACCATACACACACACACACACCATACATACACACACCATACACATACACACATCATACACACATACACACACCATACAAACAAACAAACACACACCATACATACACACACCATACACACCATACACATACACACACCATACACACATACACACCATGCACACACCATACAAACAAACAAACACACACCATATACACACACACACACACACACCATGCACACACACACACTAATTGTTTTAATTTAGTTCTTGGAACTCTTAAGTGGCAGCGCTTGATGTAAACACTTCTTGGCATTTTCTGCTTCTAGTAGCAGGTATACACACAGATATAATATGAGAAAATAAATTATGAATTCTGTCCAGGGAAGTGTTGTGAATATCACCTTGAGATAACACTTGTGTTAAGTGTGAACTTCCCTGTCTAGTGATATGTCCAACTACTACTCTGGGCCGCGAGACAGTGGTAGTGATTACAGATTACCCACGAGGGGGCTAGTTTATTGGGCACCCCCTTACATCCTGTGCAAGGTGAAGCGCAGAAGCGTTTACAGTGCCCAACTGGGAAGCATGCGGAGTTCATGCTTGCCTTTATGACTCATGCATTAAGGGCGTAAAAGGCCTGAAGGGTCATGGGTTTTGTCAGCAAGTTACATAAAGTGACAATGATGAGTGTGTGGGGGGAAAATTCCCGGTACAATTTATCTGTTTATGGCAAAGTGTGGCAGGTCCCTAATAATGTGAGCGGTGTTTACTGGATCAGCTCACCCTGGCTCGACCTTTTGAGAGACGCAAGCCAAGTGATCTAAGACTCGTGAATAACATGGTGAATCACTTGGTGTTATTCATTTGGGTGAATATTTGTATAAATCAAAGGTGCTGTTACACACACACACACACCACACGTGGGACACCACCCACACACAGTTTCTGAGGAGTTAAAAACAAGAACAAAATTATCTTCCTTTCACTCCATTGGTCAACTTATCCAAGAGATGCGAGTGTTGATAACAACCAGAGACAGAGATGATGGTGGGGCCGAGAAGCCAAATGTTGACAACAATATACACAAAACAACTATTTCTCTTCTCAAATATTCCTCTCTTTTCCCACATTAGTTATTTACATTTATTATATAAATCTGAGCATTCAAATTATTTTAACAACGTCAGAATGGTTTTGCAAGTTATAACGTTATTCATATAAAATGATTATAAAATGTACCTTTACTGAGACAAAAATCAAGGATTCGGCACATCTATGACTTGATCAATGTGGCCGGGGACCCAGCACCCCATTGTGAGACAAACTTTGATCGAATGCTGTAAATCTTCAGCAGTTTGAGATTGTATTTAACGAAGTCTTAACTGGGAAAATGTTGTATGGCTTTTGTTATGGGGTAAGTTCTGGCGTGAACATTAAGACTGTTTTTATAATTTTTTGTAACTAATATTTTTATCCGCCTGGTACAATTATTTATTAATTTGTATTGTAAGTTATGTCTTGATAGTCGATGTATTGTAACAATTTATTTTTTGTGTTAATGTTCATATAGATTGGTTCAGTGTTGCGGTTCTGACTCGTCAACGATGTTAATAAGCTGTTGAGTACATACTGCTGGTGAAACAATGTTATAGTAACAACACGACAGACAAGTACTATAATACCTTAACATTAAACAATAATTCAGCCTTAATTTAATTTTTTCACCAACTTAAGACACATAACCCAGAAGGAAGTGAGACGGGCAACATAACGCGGGATATCGTGGCTTCACTAAGTGCAAATTATGGAACTTGAGGGAACACATTATGGGAAAATGCGAGCTCCGCTAAGTGGTTCTCCTCAACACGGACGCATACATCAGATGGACAAAGAAACAGAAGAATCCCGGATATACATTCATTTATTCTTCAAAAAAGTTACGTAAACGAGCGTTAAATACGTTTAAGTAATAACAGTTTACGAAGCTGAAGTCGAGATATTAGAAGATGAAGAAGACTTTAGCATATCAGTATACCCCACGACCGGCGCCAGGATGTCAAGTGTGCCATCAGGGTATATTAGCGCTGAGAGACGGGTGCTATCGTGGTATATTAGCATACCTCCACCCTGAATGGTATATCAAAAAGTAAAGGATTTACTTCACAGATATTTAGTTATATCTATGGGTATATTATATAAATTATATCAATATATCTGTTTATACCAAATATGGCATCAGAGTATATCACCATTTGCCATCATATTCTCTAAATAACCTCAAAGTTTACCCCCCAATGTGTACTATCATACACTATAAATGACACTGTAGTATGTTAGTATATAATCGGGGTATATCATAAATAATATCAGCAGTGTTTAGAATATCATATATATTAAGCGTGAGGAATGGATGTTCATGAATTCAGTATATCACAGTTACATAAAGCGGTATGTCAGCTCATCAGCATATCACTAGAATGACATCAGAGTATACGACACTATACTCCAATAAATGCTGTCAGGTATCTAAGTATATCAGGGTAATCACTGAGAAGTATCAGAACATATCAGCATATTCCTTGACTGGTAACAAAGCATATCAACATACTCAAAGTATAATCAATGTCTCCGGAATAAACAAGCCAGTGACAGCAGCATATATTTCTGAAAATCAGCTGTGAAATATGTTCAGAACAGCCCAAAGTATACTATAATACTAAGCAACATTTGAAATATACCAGTATACTTCTTAACAGTCAGGGAACGTATCATTATACAGATTAGTGTCCTCGAAGCAGATCAACTTGTCTCCTGCTTTCTGGGGACCCATTAGTGGCATATCAGTATATCCAAAGAGACACATCGGAGTATATTACCATATCTCCCAAGTGCCATGAAGGGATATCAACATACTTGAGTATATTAACTAGCTCTCATAGTCTTCCACTCTCTCTTAGATCCATCAGAATATGTCAGCATATCACCCTATCTTCTGAAGGTCCAGTTTACCTTGTTCCGAAAGTATGTCGAAGCATACTAACAGATCCCCTGAATGCCTTGAGAACATATCAGTATACTTCTAGGTTAATTCATATCATATCAGTATATCCCCTGAATCTAAAGTATAACCAACCTCATTTCAAATTATTATTAGAGTATGTTAACATATTCCCTTAGAAGCATACCAGCATATCTCTTATGTCATTAGAGTCAACCAGTATACGCTCAGAGATAGATGCGAGCATATCAGGGTATATTAGCATACCCTGTAAGACAGATATGAGCCTAGCTACATAACCCAGTATATCAGCATACCCCATATGCTATTATAGTACATCAGCACACCCTCTGAGAGACATAGAACCATACCAACATATCAGAACATATTAGTATATCCTTTAGAGAGATATGAACATAATGGCATATGAGATGACAAGAGTATATCAGCATAGTCTTTGAGGAGCATATCAGACCAACCTAGCATAAGCTCTTTAAGATAGATGGGAGCATATCTTAAATAGACGGGAACATACCAGAGCATATTAGCATACCCTCAGAGACAGATAAGCGAGCATAGCAGAGAGTATCAAGAGCCCATCAGAGGGAGTGATTAGTTTGTGTGACGGCCGACTGTGGCGCTGGTGCTCCTGCGTCCGTCCCCCGCAGACCACCTCGTTCACCTACGCGAGTTACCGCCTCTATTAACACAGATTCACGAGACAGTCTGAGCAGGTGAGGTAATGAGCTCGAATTTCTTCAGGTGATATTATTATTAAGGTAAGTGTGTGTGTGTGTGTGTGTGTGTGTCCTAACAGTAGAGTCATTCGCCCTGCCAGGTACTGTACACTCACAGGTGATGGTGGGTGTGAGGTGTTAGTGTAGGCCGTCAGAGCAGGGAACATGGTGATATATTCCTGTTTATATACAATGCTGGATGTTTTTGTTTACGGTCCTGAGATATTTCGCACAAGTTAGCAAGTGTTACTCGGGTTTGGGTCTGTAACTAAGCTTTATTGAAGCAGTTTTGTCCAGAGATTAAACATAATAATTCACGGTAAAAGATGTTAAGTAAAGGAGATCATTAAGATCTTAATACCATGTAATGATGGGATGATAAGAGGTAATTATGTGTCATGTAGAGATGGTAATTATCCCCCCTGCCTGGTGGAGACGGTGGTCATTCTGGCCAACTTCTGCCATAAATGATTTGATCATCTCCTCTTTACCATAATTACACTTTCTTACTGCCCCTCCTCTTCCTGCCTCACCCTTATAAAACGTCTCCAGATAAAGTATTACATAAGCTCATATTGGCAGGAGTGTGTGTAGTATATATACACACCTTAGCACAGTCTCCTTTGTTCACATGTAATCATCATAAAGGTAAATATTCTCAATTAATGTAACTTTTGCATTGTCTGGTGTCGGGTTCAGTAAAGTCGAGCGGCCAGAGTTCACTCTGCCTTTATAAATCGGTTAACAAGTAACTTTACATATACTTGATATAAATTCTAAACCTCAGACAGTCTTGAATATGTAATGAGGTCTTGCATAAAGGTGTTTAAACATTTCATATAAAAGAGCGACTGGAATTTTTCAAGATAAAAATATTGTATTGCGGACATAAAGTTTGGCTGTTTAGTCGAGGTTTGTGTGGCTTACATTTCTAACTTTTCTTAAGGACAAGATTTTAGTGCACTTAATATACATGATAAGTATTTAGGGGTATTATATAACGTGTTGGTCAGTGTGAGACAACTTGGTACGGTTTTTGATTGACGTGTAAGGTCGTGGCAGTAGTGTAGGGAACATTATATTTTAGTCAAACATTAATTTTCATTCTTGTTCATCTGTTTTAAAAATTATGTAAGAAGCTTATTAATTAGACCTTTAATTAACATGTGCTTCAGGTTCTTGTTTTTAATTATATCGCGTTTTCTGCTTCCATCATCATCATCATCATTATTATTATTATTATTATTATTATTATTATTATTATTATTATTATTATTATTATTATTTAACTATTTCTTTTTCTCTCACCTACAATATTTACTCTTCTCTTCTCTTCTCTTCTCTTTATGTCAATTAAGA
Source organism: Homarus gammarus (assembly GCA_958450375.1). Classification (NCBI taxonomy): domain Eukaryota; kingdom Metazoa; phylum Arthropoda; class Malacostraca; order Decapoda; family Nephropidae; genus Homarus; species Homarus gammarus. Next base: position 8,326 of record CAUDMG010003403.1, on the reverse strand, counting down.
TTCTCTCCAACAATCTGATAATATTTTCATTCATTCATTTAATATTTTGTTTCGTTTTTCCCCCATTTTATTTTCTATTCTTCCCTTAGTCTTCTTCATCTTCTCTAGACACCATTTCATTTTAACAAATATGTTTTCCTTATAATTTCTCAAGTTTTAACCTCACTGAGCTCATTACTGCACAGATAGGCAGACGGTGAACAAATTAAGAACATTTTTGTCTTGATATTGAACCACATCAGGTCGCCCTGTGTCTGCTGTTCATTTGTTTTTATTCTGAGCAAACAAGAAAATTTAAATAGTAATAATAATAATAATAATGATCACTGGAGAGAGTTAGGTTTATTTCATGTTTATATTGTCGAGTTTTCATTGGTTCTTTGTACCTCTGTTATCTTTCTCACTCTAACTACCTTGTTCCTCTTCTCCCTCTAATTAGCATTCCTCACTTCTTGTCTACCTCATTATCCCTGTCATTAATACTCCTCTCTTCCCTCAATCCTTGTTCTCCCACACTCTTACTGGCACTTCCTCCCGTCCCCCGCTCTTACTGGCACTCTCTTCGCCTCATCTCCCTCTCTCTTACTGGCACTCTCCTCCCCTCCCCCGCTCTTACTGGCACTCTTTTCGCCTCCTCTCCCTCTCTCTTACTGGCACTCTCTTTCCTTCCTCTCCCTCTCTCTTACTGGCACTCTCGTCCCCTCCTCTCCCTCTCTCTTACTGGCACTCTCGTCCCCTCCTCTCCCTCTCTCTTACTGGCACTCTCGTCGCCTCTCCCTCTCTCTTACAGGCACTCTCCTACCCCCACCTCCCCTCCCTCGCTCTTGCTCTCCCTCAGAACTCTCCTAAAGCCACTGTTTGATCTGGCTGTTACGAGAACCACTCTACCTATCTGACGACCCTCCCAACAGACGACCCTCTCAGCTGACGACCCTCTCAGCTGACGACCCTCCCAGCTGACGACCCTCCCAGCTGACGACCCTCCCAGCTGACGACCCTCCCAGTTGACGACCCTCCCAGTTGACGACCCTCCCAGCTGACGACCCTCCCAGCTGTCGACTCTCCCAGTTGTCGACCCTCCCAGCTGTCGACTCTCCCAGTTGTCGACCCTCCCAGCTGACGACCCTCCCAACTGACGACCCTCTCAGCTGACGACCCTCTCAGCTGACGGCCCTCCCAGCTGTCGACCCTCTCAGCTGACGGCCCTCCCAACTAACGACCCTCCCAGCTGACGACCCTCTCAGCTGACGACCCTCTCAGCTGACGACCCTCCCAACTGACGACCCTCTCAACTGACGACCCTCTCAGCTGACGACCCTCTCAGCTGACGACCCTCTCAGCTGACGACCCTCTCAGCTGACGACCCTCCCAGCTGACGACCCTCTCAGCTGACGACCCTCTCAGCTGACGACCCTCCCAGCTGACGACCCTCTCAACTGACGACCCTCTCAGCTGACGACCCTCTCAGCTGACCCTCTCAGCTGACGACCCTCCCAGCTGACGACCCTCCCAGCTGACGACCCTCCCAACTGACGACCCTCCCAACTGAAGACCCTCTCAGCTGACGACCCTTTCAACTGACGACCCTCCCAACTGACGACCCTCCCAACTGACGACCCTCCCAGTTGACGACTCTCTCAACTGTCGACCCTCCCAACTGACGACCCTCTCAGCTGACGACCCTCCCAACTGACGACTCTCCCAACTGACGACTCTCCCAACTGACGACCCTCCTAACTGACGACTCTCCCAACTGACGACCCTCTCAACTGTCGACCCTCTCAGCTGACGACCCTCTCAACTGTCGACCCTCTCAACTGTCGACCCTCTCAACTGTCGACCCTCTCAACTGACGACCCTCCCAACTGACGACCCTCTCAACTGACGACCCTCTCAACTGACGACCCTCTCAGTGGACGACCCTCTCAACTGACGACCCTCCCAACTGTCGACCCTCCCAACTGTCGACGCTCCCAGCTGACGACCCTCCCAACTGACGACCCTCCCAGTTGACGACCCTCTCAACTGACGACCCTCCCAACTGACGACCCTCCCAGTTGACGACCCTCTCAACTGTCGACCCTCTCAACTGTCGACCCTCCCAACTGACGACCCTCCCAACTGACGACCCTCCCAACTGACGACCCTCCCAACTGTCGACCCTTTCAACTGTCGACCCTTTTAACTGACGACCCTCCCAACTGACGACCCCCCCAACTGACGACTCTCTCAACTGTCGACCCTCCCAACTGTCGACCCTCCCAACTGACGACCCTCCCAACTGTCGACCCTCTCAACTGACGACCCTCCCAGCTGTCGACCCTCTCAACTGTCGACCCTCCCAACTGTCGACCCTCCCAACTGTCGACGCTCCCAGCTGACGACCCTCCCAGCTGACGACCCTCCCAGTTGACGACCCTCCCAGTTGACGACCCTCTCAACTGACGACCCTCTCAGCTGACGACCCTCTCAACTGACGACCCTCTCAGCTGACGACCCTCTCAGCTGACGACCCTCTCAGCTGACGACCCTCCCAACTGACGACCCTCTCAGCTGACGACCCTCTCAGCTGACGACCCTCTCAGCTGACGACCCTCTCAGCTGACCCTCCCAGCTGACGACCCTCCCAGCTGACGACCCTCCCAACTGACGACCCTCCCAACTGAAGACCCTCTCAGCTGACGACCCTTTCAACTGACGACCCTCCCAACTGACGACTCTCTCAACTGTCGACCCTTTCAACTGACGACTCTCCCAACTGACGACCCCCCCAACTGACGACCCTCTCAACTGACGACCCTCTCAACTGACGACCCTCCCAACTGACGACCCTCCCAACTGTCGACCCTCTCAACTGACGACCCTCCCAACTGTCGACCCTCTCAACTGTCGACCCTCCCAACTGTCGACCCTCCCAACTGTCGACCCTCCCAACTGTCGACCCTCCCAACTGTCGACCCTCCCAGCTGTCGACCCTCCCAACTGTCGACCCTCCCAACTGACGACCCTCCCAACTGTCGACCCTCCCAACTGTCGACCCTCCCAGCTGTCGACCCTCCCAGCTGTCGACCCTCCCAGCTGTCGACCCTCTCAACTGTCGACCCTCTCAACTGTCGACCCTCCCAACTGTCGACCCTCCCAACTGTCGACCCTCCCAGCTGTCGACCCTCCCAACTGACGACCCTCCCAACTGACGACCCTCCCAACTGACGACCCTCCCAACTGACGACCCTCCTAACTGACGACCCTCCCAACTGACGACCCTCCCAACTGACGACCCTCCCAACTGACGACCCTCTCAACTGTCGACCCTCTCAGCTGTCGACCCTCCCAACTGACGACCCTCCCAACTGACGACCCTCCCAACTGACGACCCTCTCAACTGTCGACCCTCCCAACTGACGACCCTCCCAACTGACGACCCTCCCAACTGACGACCCTCTCAACTGACGACCCTCCCAACTGTCGACCCTCTCAGCTGACGACCCTCCCAACTGACGACCCTCCCAGTTGACGACCCTCTCAACTGACGACCCTCCCAACTGACGACCCTCTCAGCTGACGACCCTCCCAACTGACGACCCTCTCAGCTGACGACCCTCTCTGCTGACGACCCTCCCAACTGTCGACCCTCCCAGTTGACGACCCTCTCAACTGACGACCCTCCCAACTGACGACCCTCCCAGCTGACGACCCTCCCAACTGACGACCCTCCCAGCTGACGACCCTCCCAACTGACGACCCTCCCAGCTGACGACCCTCCCAACTGTCGACCCTCCCAACTGACGACCCTCTCAGCTGACGACCCTCCCAACTGACGACCCTCTCAACTGTCGACCCTCTCAACTGACGACCCTCCCAACTGACGACCCTCTCAATCTGACGACCCTCCCAACTGACGACTCTCTCAACTGTCGACCCTCTCAACTGACGACCCTCCCAACTGACGACCCTCTCAGCTGACGACCCTCCCAACTGACGACTCTCTCAACTGTCGACCCTCTCAACTGACGACCCTCTCAACTGACGACCCTCCCAACTGACGACCCTCCCAGTTGACGACTCTCTCAACTGTCGACCCTCCCAACTGACGACCCTCCCAACTGTCGACCCTCCCAGTTGACGACCCTCCCAGTTGACGACCCTCTCAACTGACGACCCTCCCAGTTGACGACCCTCCCAACTGTCGACCCTCTCAGCTGACGACCCTCCCAGTTGACGACCCTCACAACTGTCGACTCTCTCAGCTGACGACCCTCCCAACTGTCGACCCTCCCAACTGTCGACCCTCCCAACTGACGACCCTCCCAGCTGACGACCCTCCCAGCTGACGACCCTCCCAGCTGACGACCCTCCCAGCTGACGACCCTCTCAGTTGTCGACCCTCCCAGTTGACGACCCTCCCAACTGACGACCCTCCCAACTGTCGACCCTCTCAGCTGACGACCCACTCAGCTGACGACCCTCCCAGTTGTCGACCTTCGCAGTTGACGACCCTCCCAACTGACGACCCTCCCAACTGACGACCCTCCCAGTTGACGACCCTCCCAACTGTTGACCCTCTCAGCTGACGACCCTCCCAGTTTACGACCCTCTCAGCTGACGACCCTCCCAACTGACGACCCTCCCTGTTGACGACCCTCCCAACTGACGACCCTCCCAGCTGACGACCCTCCCAGCTGACGACCCTCCCAGCTGACGACCCTCCCAGCTGACGACCCTCCCAGCTGACGAACCTCCCAACTAACGAACCTCCCAACTAACGACCCTCCCAACTAACGACCCTCCCAACTGACGACCCTCCCAACTGACGACCCTCCCAACTGACGACCCTCCCAACTGACGACCCTCTCAGCTGACGACCCTCTCAGCTGACGACCCTCTCAGCTGACGACCCTCTCAGCTGACGACCCTCCCAGCTGACGACCCTCCCAGCTGATGGCCCTCCCAACTGACGACCCTCCCAGCTGACGTCCCTCTCAGCTGGCGACCCTCCCAACTGACGACCCACCCAACTGACGACCCTTCCAACTGACGACCGTCCCAGCTGACGACCCTCCCAACTAACGACTCTCTTAGCTGACGACCCTCCCAGCTGACGACCCTCCCAACTAACGACTCTCTCAGCTGACGACCCTCCCAGCTGACGTCCCTCTCAGCTGACGACCCTCCCAACTGACGACCCACCCAACTGACGACCCTCCCAACTAACGACCGTCCCAGCTGACGAACCTCCCAACTAACGACTCTCTCAGCTGACGACCCTCCCAGCTGACGACCCTCCCAACTGACGACCCTCCCAACTAACGACCCTCTCAGCTGACGAACCTCCCAACTAACGACTCTCTCAGCTGACGACCCTCCCAGCTGACGACCCTCCCAGCTGACGACCCTCCCAGCTGACGACCCTCCCAACTGACGACCCTCCCAGCTGACGACCTTCTCAGCTGATGACCCTCCCAGCTGACGACCCTCCCAGCTGACGTCCCTCTCAGCTGACGACCCTCCCAACTGACGACCCTCTCAGCTGACGTCCTTCTCAGCTGACGTCCCTCTCAGCTGATAACCCTCTCAGCTGACGACCCTCCCAGCTGACGACCCTCTCAGCTGACGACCCTCCCAACTAACGACCCTCCCAACTGACGACCCTCTCAGCTGACGTCCCTCTCAGCTGACGTCCCTCTCAGCTGATAACCCTCTCAGCTGACGACCCTCCCAGCTGACGTCCCTCTCAGCTGACGTCCCTCTCAGCTGATAACCCTCTCAGCTGACGACCCTCCCAGCTGACGTCCCTCTCAGCTGACGAACCTCCCAACTAACGACCCTCCCAGCTGACGACCTTCCCAGCTGATGGCCCTCCCAGCTGACGACCTTCCCAGCTGATGGCCCTCCTAACTGACGACCCTCCCTCTTGAGGGTCCTCCCGCCTGAGGTCGCTCCCAGTTGAGGACCCCATTTGAGGATCACGGCAAGAGATACTTATCTATAAATATTTCTGTTTTTTTTGTGGTGGGGGTGGGTGGGGGGTGGAGGGGGGGTAGGCATAAAAGCCGGATGACATCTGGGCTGTTTGAGGCTTGTAGGGATGAGAGTCTGTGGTGGCATGCAGTGGGTTAGGGTGGGCTGGGAGAGACTAGGGTGGGCTGGAGGACACGGGTGGGCTGGGAGACTCTGAGGTGGACTGGGAAGAGCTAGAGTAGGCTGGCTGGGAGAGGTTCGGGTGGGCTGGGACGGACTGGGGTGGACTGAACTAGTCGGGAGTGAATTGAGAGTGGTGGCTATGCCTGAGGGAGTTCATTGCCAGGGGTCTGGTTTAATGTTACTGGCTTAAGTTCCATTACATGTCGTCAGTTGTAAGTCCTAGTACTGGCCCAAGACCTAAGTTCTAGTACATGTTTTAAGGTACTGATCCAGCTTCTAAATTCTATTACATATCTTTAGGTAATGACGTAAGTGTCAGTAGCCAAGTCGTGGTGGAGCAACAAGAAGGTGGCGCTGTTTACAATGAGGCCCTGAGTGATGGTGCTTCAATTAAGAGGAACAACCACGATATATCTCAGGGTAAGTTAGTCTCTAAGGGGTGAGGTGGGTAGAGAGGAGGGACAGATAATGGAGTGTGGATGAGAGGCTCAGTAGGTGGTGAAGGAAGGTGGGTGAGTGACGATGGATGAGCGGTGACGGATGTGAGTTAGGTAGTTAGTGGTGGTTGATAAAAGGTCAGAGACATAGGTGTTTCTCTCTCTCTCTCTCTCTCTCTCTCTCTCTCTCTCTCTCTCTCTCTCTCTCTCTCTCTCTCTCTACTACAGCCTCATAAATCCCCAATTTAAAGATGAAATCCAATAAAAATCCTTCTAACAGTTGAACAGCCAGACCAAATTTTAGCTATATTAAAAAGGTGAAACAAATATAAACACAAACACACATCTTGCTCTTTATATTAGATGGTTTTTATTTATCTTACCATTTCTGAGAGAGAGAGAGAGAGAGAGAGAGAGAGAGAGAGAGAGAGAGAGAGAGAGAGAGAGTTCTCGTCTCCCATCAGCCAATCCAGAAAGTGAAAATCCATCGCGGTGCTTCCTGCTTTCCAAGTCATATTAGGCAGTGGTTTCCCCTTGTGATGGCGGAGGAGCGCATAATGGAGGGGTGTATCGCGGCTGTATTCTGGAAAATGTTTGGGAGGAGAAAGAGCTTTAGATCACGTGTACCTGTGGTAGTGGTGGTGGTGGTGATACTGGTGGTGGTAATGTTTTGGGTAGTGGTGGTGATGGGTGATGGTGATGGAGGATGATGGTGATGGCCGTGGTGTTATGGTTGCGGTAATTGTGGTGATAATGACGAAACGAAGTTGGTTGTGATGGTTTTGGTAATGGTGGGTGTAGGTGGTTGTTGTGATAGTGGTGATGATAGTGATCGTAGGAGTGTGTGTACAATAGGGTATGGATTACGCTAGACACTGTTCTCTCTGCCTGTGTTTGAGAGAGAGAGAGAGAGAGAGAGAGAGAGAGAGAGAGAGAGAGAGAGACTACATATCAGTATTAATTTACCTGACACGCTCACCTCAAGCCACGGAATAAATCCTTCGCCTGCTTCACACACACACACACACACACACACACACACACACCTACCTCAGTCTCTAATAACCATCAACCTAGCGACAGTGTTTTTGTTGTGACGATAAACAAGCATTAGTGTGTCCGTCAGGTAGAATTATCATACCCAACACCTTGACAGATATAATTCATCTCCTTTTAACTCATTGTCAAGGTAATTTTTTTTCTATTGGATGTATATATATATAGATAAGACGTATTATTTTATGACAATGTTTGTGTAGATAGAGTCAGGGTTCCTACACACATTTGCCTCAGTAAGTCAGGCGAGTATTTCTGGGTCACAACACAGGGTAAAGTTAACGGTGTGGCTGACAGTATATTTATTTTATGTTTTGCACAACGGAGGTCAAATATTGGTTCTGTTGCTCTCATTTTAATACACTGTTGTCATTCACTCAGCCTGGTGCCCGTGATGTTCCTCTTTCTCCTCCTCCTACCCCCCTCTTTTTGTTCCTCCTCCTCCTCCCCTTCTTATTGTTTCTCCTCCTTTTCTTGTTTCTTCTCCTTCTCATCCTCTTCCTGTTTCTTGGATTTATCTATATTATATTAATTCGTTATAATAATATATCACTTTTGTATAAGATACATTAGGGAAGGATATACTATATACTTGTGGTAATATGGTCTGATATATTTATTAATGTATGTATTAGATTCTTGACGCAGTTTTGTCTTAAATATCATCTTTAACTCATAACTTTGTTTACTGT
>CAUDMG010003402.1:0-12636 GCA_958450375.1 Homarus gammarus | reverse complement strand
TGTTCTGACCTCACTAGGGGAAAGGTCACGGCAGGGTTAGCTCCGGAGGGATAATTATCAGATATGGCCAGAGCAAGGTGCGGTCTTGGGTATGAGAGTTTGTTGACCAAACTGGAGTGGTCCACTGAAGAATTGGCGAAGGCCAAGTTAGAAATTGAGAGGGCCACGTTGGAGAACTTGAAATTAAGGGAAGAGATGGCGATGTTAAAAGGAGAGGCTGGACGAGTAAAGCCAGTGGCTGACGAAAAATCAAGCGAGTGGAAAATTGTGAGTAGTGGGAAGACAAAGCTTTTGGTGAAGAAGCACACCAAGGATACGACAACAACGACAACAACAGCTAAGTGTACCAACCCGTTCAGTCCCTTGATAGACGAATTGGACGTTAGTACAGTCAGGGAAAGGGATGACAAGGAAGGTATAAAAACTTTAATTGTTGGTGACTCACAGGTAAGGTACATGGACAGGGCCTTTTGTGGTAAAAACAAAAATAGGATGAGGGTGTGTTTGCCAGGAGCTGGGGTGGGGGATATAATTGACAGGATGGACAATATCTTGTCTGGTAATGGGAACAAACCCATTATCTGCCTCAGTGCAGGAGGCAATGATATTGGCCGGTGTAGGAGCGAGGAGCTTCTTGATAAGTTCAAGGCAGCCATAGATCGTATTAGGACTAAGGGAGGGATCCCTATCATATGCGGTGTCCTGCCTAGAAGGAGAGTTGGCAGTGAATGGTTGTCAAGGGCAGTTGGTGTTAACGACCGTCTTGACAGATATTGCAAGTCAATATCAGTCCCATTCATTGACAACTGGGACAACTTCTATGGCAGAAGGGACCTTTATGCTAGGGATGGGGTGCACCTGTCTAGGGATGGAGTAGCAACCCTGGCTGGGGCTCTAGAGGGGGCAGTTCAAAAGATATCGAAGTCTTTAAACTGCTAAGAGAACATAGGGGCACGGGGGTGGAGGAGACTGCAGTGGGAGCGGGTAAACAAGGCGAAAGATTACAGGGAAATAGTGTTAGGAATGATGACATAACTAAATTAGACAGGGAGTTTAAAACTAAACGCGGTAAGGGAAGGACTCAGAACACGACTAACTTAAATGTATATTACGCGAACAGTAGAAGTATGAGAAACAAAATGGATGATATTAGGGCCTTGGTATGTACCGAAGAAATCGATATAATTGCATTCACTGAAACATGGATCAACCTAGACACACGTGAATTACCAGTCGAATACCAAATTGCGGGTTACAAACTGTTCCATACCGATAGGCAGACCAGGAAAGGAGGCGGAGTAGCAATCTATGTTAGGGATAACCTGAAGTGTGAAATAAATAAGGAAATAAAAACTGAGAGGAATACAGAAACAATTTGGATAGAATTAAGCGACGGTCGGGAAAAATTAATCACAGGAGTAATATATAGACCCCCCAATCTTGACAGAGTCAATGAGCGACTTATCTGGGATGAAATGCGCAGGGCTTCCATACACAACAAAGTCTGTATAGTAGGCGACTTTAACCTTGGCCAAATAGATTGGACCGACCTTACGGGAAACTCAGAATCAGAGGATTTTCTCGAGACGATCCAGGACTGTTTCCTAAGTCAACATATAACCGAACCCACACGGGGTAATAATATATTGGATTTAGTTTTGTCAAACAGAGAAAACCTCATTAGCAATGTCGAGGTAGGGAACGAACTTGCAAACAGCGATCACAAAGAAATTCGATTCCAGTTAGATTTTCAGGGCAGACGTAAGGAAAATTCCACTAAAGTACCAGATTTCAGAAGGGCAAACTTTGACAGTTTAAAGAGGCAGCTGAGAGAGGGGGTGTCGCGCTTGGCCGTGAACCTGACAGATGACACCGACCTGATAACGAGATCTGAGATTGCCGAGTTCCACGACAATTTAAATAGTGAGTTACTTAATGCACAAAGGCAGAACATACCATACAAAAAACTCAGATCAAACAACAATGACCCTAAATGGATAAATAATTATTTAAAGAACATCATTGGCCAAAGGAAGGCTATAGGTAGAAGGATAAATCGTGGCGAAATTCACCTCCGGGACTATTATAGGGTATTGGCGAGTAGGGTTAAAACCGAGATAAGGAAAGCAAAGAGGAATAATGAGGTAAGGATAGCAAGGGAGGCAAAGACAAACCCCAAAGGATTCTACCAAATGTACCAAACTAAAACACGAGAAAAGATTGGACCAATACGGTCAGACTCCGGCGAGCTCACTGATAACGACGGAGAAATGAGCAATAATTTGAATAAATATTTTTCAACAGTTTTCACCAGCGAAAATTTAAACATGATACCCGAGGCACCGACTCTATTCAGAGATAGTGAAGAAAACAAATTAAGTGAGATAGTAGTGACTAGTAACGATGTTAGTAAGCAAATAGACAAACTAAAGCCTAATAAGTCACCTGGTCCCGATGAGATATTTGCCAGAGTATTAAAGGAATGTAAGGAAGAGCTTAGTATGCCCTTAGCAAAGTTGTTTAACATGTCCTTAAAAACAGGTGTAGTACCAGAATCCTGGAGGATAGCGAATGTAATACCGATCTTCAAGAAGGGGGATAGATCACTATCCTCTAACTACCGCCCAATCAGTCTAACATCAATAGTAGGCAAATTACTGGAAGCAATCATTTCAAACTCTATTCGAAATCACCTGGAGAAGCACAGATTGATCAATGATTCCCAGCATGGCTTCACAAGCGGACGTTCTTGCCTAACTAATCTATTAACATTCTTTTCATCAGTTTTCGAATCAGTGGACGAGGGGCACAATTATGATGTGGTATATCTCGACTTTAGCAAAGCCTTCGACAGAGTACCCCACGAAAGACTAATTAGAAAGGTAGAAGCTCATGGCATCAAAGGTGACATCCTTAAATGGATTAGGGCGTGGTTACAGGACAGGAAACAGCGAGTGAGCATTAACGGCACTAAGTCCCATTGGAGCAACGTCACAAGTGGAGTTCCCCAAGGCTCAGTACTTGGACCATTATTGTTTATTATATACATAAACGACATAGATATCGGCATAGACAGCAACATAAGTAAATTTGCTGATGATACTAAAATAGGACGTGTTATCAAATCTGACGAGGACTCGGCAAAACTACAGGAGGATCTAAACAAATTTTTCGAATGGTCTGAAAAATGGCAGATGAAATTCAACATTGACAAATGTAAAGTACTCAGTATAGGAAATGTAAACAGGGAAACCAGATACCAGATGAACAACGATGCCATAGAGAAATCCGACTGCGAGAGAGATTTAGGAGTAATGATAAGTAGGAACCTTAAGCCAAGTAAACAATGTGTTTTTGCTCGAAACAAGGCTAATAAAGTACTTGGGTTCATACAAAGGAGTGTTAGTTACAAGACTAGCGAGGTCATCCTAAAACTGTATCTTGCTCTTGTGAGACCACACCTGGATTACGCAGTCCAGTTCTGGTCACCGTATTACAGAATGGATATAGAATCCTTGGAAAGAATTCAGAGGAGAATGACAAGACTAATCCCGGGTATCAGGAACCTTGAGTATAGAGACAGGTTAAAGCATCTTAATTTGCACTCCCTTGAGAGACGTAGAGCGAGGGGCGACCTGATAGAGGTGTATAAATGGAAGGCAGGGCTAAACAAAGGGGACATTACAAAGGTACTCAAATTATCCAACCAGGAGCGAACTCGTAACAATGGTTTTAAATTGGACAAATTTAGATTTAGGCGTGAAATAGGTAAACACTGGTTTGGAAACAGAGTAGTGGATGAATGGAACAAGTTACCAAATATCATCATTAACTCGAATACGCTGAATTGCTTCAAACATAGGTTGGATGCTCATATGAGCAATAGGGGTTGGGTGTAAACGGGACTGCCCAGTATGGGCCAATAGGCCCGCTGCAGTTTCCTCCATTCTAATGTTCTTATGTTCTTATGACACGAATGCAAGAAAAGGAGGGGAGGTGGAGGTGACAGGGGGACGTGTTTACCGGTGAGTCAGAAGGTTGAGGAGGTGGACGGTTAGTTCCTGGTGATTGGTAGTGTTTAGAACAAAATAAAATAAATTATTGCAAGTTGCCTTTAAACGACGATAAACTGCAGGTACAGATTTTCTAGTCTCACGGATATAAACTGTATATTTTGTAAAGATTAAAAAACACGTGAGAAGATTTGTCGGGTAAGAAATGCTGGAAGAGATTAGTGTAAGAGTTGGGTCGTGACTCAACTTTTTAGTCTAGATGCTGTTTGTCTCCATTCAACCTCCTTGGTGTTTGTATTTATAAGGACACAGGTCATTAGTTATGAAGGATCACCCGAAGAATCTCCACTCCAGCAGCTTATTTCACCTAAATATTAACCACCCTAATACTATTTGGGGGGATGACATGAGAGGGTTAGATTAGGTCTAGGTTAGGTTATGCTAGGTTATGCTCGGTTAGGATAAATTAGGTTATGCTAGGGTAGGTTATGCTAGGTTAAGATAAGTTAGGTTATGCTTGGGTAGGTTATGCTAGGTAAGGATAGGTTAGGTTATGTTAGGTGAGGATAGGTTAGCTTATGTTAGGTTAGGATAGGTTAGGTTAGCGTTAAGGTGGTTGATCTTCAAGTGAAATAAGCTGCTGGGGTGGAGATGCTTCAGGTGATCCACTGTAAACACGCTAGAAGAGCATTGCGGAGATGAAGGGGGACTGATTTGAACGAAGGAAAAATTAATGTAACAACAGAATCAAAGTTGACGCGTTTGGTAAATATTGGTCCACTAAGTTGTGAATTTCTTTTCATATAAGGCGGGGAGAATATGGTTGTGAAATAAGTTATTTTCCTGTAAACTAAAAGAGTGACAAATGTGAAAACGTTCAGCGATGTGAGAAGAAGTAAAATGGAACTGAATATAAATTATAGTTATCCTTCCTGTTAAAGGGCAGATGTGTACCTAGATGGTCTGAAAACAAGTTACTTGTAAATGTGTGTATATAGACCATCTGTACCTTTGTCAGTCTACAACCAGGTGTTTCCAATTAAGGTCTTCTGTCTTAGGTCTTCCTTGGCCAGTCTCGTCTTTCTACTAAATATTTGGACGTTGTTTTGTTTTGTGTTAGTCTCGTAAGGATCTCTCTTGCCCCGCCCACTCTTATCTTATTTCTTTAATTTTCTAACTATAGTTTAAGATATCAACCTTTCAAGTTAATTTCATCTCCTTTATTTGTTAGATGAATGTCTTTAAGTAACTCGCAGTGTATTTATTTATTTTCTAAATGACCTAATTGACCATCAAGTTCCACAGGTCAACATCAGCAGCCCGGATTTGTCATATAATATTTAAAGTCAAAGATCATGAGCGTGAATTCTTTTAAAATATTGTTCCACACGACATTTTAGCTTCATTTTACTGATTCTCAAGAGGCGACACAAGATAACCGGGATACGCATAATCCATGTCTGCCTCCCATCCAAATTATGGACTGAAATTTCGGTAATGTCTGGAACAGATTAAGGATAACATAAGAACATAATGGAAAAAAAAATGAAACGGGCCTATTGGCCCATACTATAAGCAGTCCCGTTTACACCTAACACCTACCGCTCATATATCTGTCTAACCTATAATTGAAGCTACCCAGCGTGTTCGAGTATATGAGGTGTGAACTAGGGATACGTATATTTAGGCAGTGTTGCGGCGGACGTGTCATGCAGGTGCGACACATGATAGTTCTCATTAGTGGAGAGTTGGAGGACCAGCGGGTGAGTGTGTAGGTAGTGGCGGGGGACACTGAGTTGATGTAGTAAATTTGGCAAGACACTGCTTCCTGTCTACCGCTCCTCGCCCTCCCTGCTCCTACTCCTTGCCTTCCATGCTCCTACTCCTGTTTACTCCCTCCTACTTTATATGCTGTCACATAAGACACATAAAACACTAGCTCCAAAAATATCTCTACGATTGTGTGTGAGACAATATGACACAATGGTCGCAGTGTTCATTTGGAAATTCATCGGTTCCCTCCGTATTGATAATTTCTGGAATGAATGTAACAAACTGAATAGGATGCAACACGAAACCAAGCCAGATGACAAGAGTTTTATAATTAATGAATAGACAACATTAGGTGAAGATTTTTTTGTGTAGATTTAAAGAAGCTCATTCATGTTGGCCTGTGTATTGAATGTAAATGTGAAATTAAATAACTAATACATTAGAAAGGAGAAACTTAAGACTAAAGCTGATAAGATGAGAAATTTTCAATTATAAGTTTGTGCGAGGATTATTGGACGGAGTTATTGTTTTAATTATTTTCCGTGAGGTATTTCTGAATTGCTTTCCGAAATTCATCATTTATTTGTTTTCATCTTCCATTGTTTTTTTTATATATTATTTGCTTTTTTGGTAATATTTGTGTTGGGTTCAGTAATTTTGATAACCGGTTTTATTGTTTACTTTTAAGTAGACTTTTTGTTTGAATAATTAGTGTTAAACTTACTGACCGATTAACTTATCGTATTATTCCTTGTCTAACTTGATCAACATCAGCGTCAATTTATACTATCAGGTTTAATTCTCCTCTGCATCAATCTGAGATCATTATGGACACAGATACATCCCTCAGTAAGAGTAGTGGATTTTTTTTACCTTCCCATTAGTGTTGTTCATTAGATAGAATTCACGATGAACTGGTTCTCTGTTCTGTTAAGTCTACGAGAAGTGTAGCTCGCAACTCCATTTTTTATACTCAGGTTTAGAGATTTATTCCAGACTTTTATTTCTCCCTGTTTTTATTTCACTCAAATAAATGACTTTATCATTTATGTGGCTTCTATCTTTTCGTGGGTTAGTCATGTCATGAGAATTTATTGGCTTCACTGAGTGTGTTTTTCATCAATAACGGATTTTTTCTACTATGATTTAATACAACCATTGACTAACTTTTGGTTACTCTTGAATATTTAAGTTCGTTTTGTTAACACAGAATTCTTCTCCCTTGACAGTGAGGTAGTGGACTGAAGACTGTTCTTCACTATCTGGTTATATTGTACTTGCTGCATGTGTCAGACACCGCCAACACCACAGCCGCCGCCGCCGCCGTTGTCTCCTCCTCTTCCTCCTTCTCCTCTTCCTCCTCTTACTACAGTCTTCGAACTTGCATATCGTTAATTGTGGTTTATACTGGAGAAAAAAATGGTCCTCGACATGCTACACCTGCTTTAATTGGGTTGTCAAATATCTCTTGTATCTGAGCCGGGTATATTAAATATATTTTACAGTACGACTGAAGCTTCCTGGTTCTACCGACTCACTTGTAGTTAACCTGTGTGTTTACTACTGTCAGTCTCATTTTTGTACTGTAACTTTGTTGAAATTTCTTATTAAATGATCCCATCTTCCTTGTCATTATATATTGGTATATATTATATATGTGCAGTCCACACCACTCATAAGCCACACAGACTGGCTGGGTCCATCCCTCCCTCACCTTGCGAAATATACAAACCAGACAATTAATCAGTGGTCAGCCAAAGTGTAAAGTCAACACCTACTTCTAAACTCATTAGCATGGATTGGTTTTAGAAACAAAGAAAACAAAATTTAAGTTCGTAATTTCGAGGCCGCAGTCTGTGTGGCTTATAAGTGGAGTGGACTGTAACTCTTATGCTGTCTGTATATTTTCACCGTATGGCTACTGAATTTGTGAAAGGAACCTTTAATTATTATTATTATTATTATTATTATTATTATTATTATTAATACAAATAAAAGGATTACGAGTGTTATTATGTTCATCTTTAGTCTTAAAAAAAAATCCCACATGCGATGGTCCTTACCTTCATTATCAGCAAAATTTAACTGTGAAAAGTAAAATGAATGAATGATTAAACCCAAATAACCGGACACTAATTATTCAGAGCAACATCTCGTACATGGAATGTGACTTTTGTTAAAATTTAAAAGACTATAAAAAGGTGAAAATCGAAATACATTTAAACAATTCAACATTTAAGTTTGTATTTATGGAGTTCTCTGGTGTTATTTGTTCTGTTGTTGTCCCTGTGTTGTGGGTAGTGTTGCTTGTGTTGTGGGTAGTGCTGTTCGTACAAAAAAAAAAGCTATCTACCCACCTGGGTTCGATGTGTCTGGAAATGAACCCAATGTACAGCAGTTTTGGTTCGGTTGATTCACAAATAGTGGTCAGAATTGTTCGACATTGTGTCATATTTTATCAACGATAAACGGGACAAATAGTTTTTGTGTGTGTTCATTGTGTTACCTGTGCGTGATGTTACCTGTACATTGTGTTACCTGTCCTTGATGTTACCTCTACATTGTGTTACCTGTGATGGGGATTTTACCTGAGTAGGGTTGTTCTCTTTACCTACAATTCTTGTGTTTCTCTCTCCACAAGCTTGTACACTGAGTTAAGCTGGTTATTCCATGTATTATTATCACCGTGTCCGTTATTGTTTTATTTTCATCATTAATTTCACTTGTTCCGACGAGCGTCCACCGTCGATCACATAATTCGTCATCAGCGGCTCCATTACTCCCTCACATCCTTCCTCATCACCGTCACGTGTTTCACAATTAACGGTAATATTATGCTCACACACATCTCTCTCTGACGGCTATCATTGTTGTGTAACTCCGCCTCAACACTTGTATGTACAATCAAAGATAAAAGTCGTGTCTCGGTTTGTCCGAAGATTAAATATAACTCGTGAAACATTCTAAGAGCCCTACCACAAGGCAGAGCGCACCAAAAGTTTTAGCCCTTCGGCATATGTTTTCACCAAATTTCACGACACGACTTTTGTCATTCATTGTTAACGTGTGGACAAAATTACCTGGACATTTGACAGTATGTACTTGAGGATCATTAGGTGAAGGGGATTGGAGTCTTAACGTATTTTATCAGATTTTTCTTTGTGTTAAGAGTTTTGTTCTTCTATTTTGTGGTTCCGACATAATATGTGATGAAAAGCTGCGTTGTTAGATATATATATATATATATATATATATATATATATATATATATATATATATATATATATATATATATATATATATATATATATATATATGGCCCAGAGGATGATGCCAGATATTGCCAAGTGTTCAGACAATTTTGTCCTCAACTGTACATCTTGCTCACTGCGACAACAACCTGTGATACACTGTTATTGTTCATCTACATCTAGGAAAATATACTGAATATTTGAATGTCATTGATGTTTACGATTTACCAGTCATAAGTTATGGTGTCAGTCATTAATAAGAAGAATCTCTCTTATTTCATATTTTATTGCTAACAATTAGACAATTTTCGTGAACAACGTTAAGAAGTAAATTGCAGCAGCAAACATTCGCTCGCGGATACAACATCTCTTCCTCATTCACTCCCACAACAACAAACTTGACTGAGGCCTAGATGAACTAATGACCCAAAATTGTGCGTCTCGTTACCTTTGACTCCTGTGAAAAGGTTAAAAAAATATTAAATCCAATTTTATCTGTACTGATGCTTGGGGACCGTAGCAAGGTATCTTTGTATAAAATTTCATGTATATTAATAAAGAGAAATTGTGAGACTAAAACCACGAATCTCTTAATATACGCTTATGGGGTGTGTGAACTTTGACCTCCGGGAATGAAATATCCAGAGGAGAGTGCGTGAGTAAAGCGACTTGTTTTATTCCCTGTTATCCAGACAAGAGTCTCTGCTCCACGGTTGATGTGGTCCTGAAACAAGAACTGCTCGCTGTTATTTGAATTCTTTAGTCTGTGTAACAATATCTAGAGCTGTGGTGTCAAGTATCACCCACTGACGTTATTTTTATTTCCGTTTTCGTTTCATTGTTATTTTATCTGTCGTCCATATTTCTATATATTTCTCTTAACTGTCTGGTGTTTCCTTATAGCGTTTTTTTTCATTCGTCAAGTTTTACGTCCAGACGTCATCAATGAGGAAACTTATAGGTCCACTCCAACTGTACAGACACTCAGTAACTACAAGCACACAAGAGATCATTCCAAGGTCAAAGTTAGCCAAATATAACTTCCTAAGTAAACAATCAATTCCCTCAACAACCCAAACAGTAACAACTATTATGGCGGCCCCATTCAGGTGTTCCTTTACTAGTGTTTAATTTACTGTGACTTCAAACAATTATCTGGTTTTTCGGAGAATTTGTAACCAGAAATATATTTTGTTAATTTACAGTACAGCTTGTTCATGATAATATGTGATAAATTCAGAAGATTTCATATTTATTCCAACGATTTTTGACACTGCAATTAATTCTGTACACTGTCTGTTTACCCAGTTGATTAAAGCTGAGTTTCGTTGGTACTGAGTTTGTTGATAATTATTATATGGAGAATTAATACTACCTTAGCCTGTTCTCCCAAGGTGGAGGAGGCGGTGATGAGAGGGAGGTAACTGAGGCGATGAGAGGGAGGTAACTGAGGCGATGAGAGGGGGGTAACTGAGGCGATGAGAGGGAGGTAACTGAGGTGATGAGAGGGAGGTAACTGAGGCGATGAGAGGGAGGTAACTGAGGCGATGAGAGGGAGTTAACTGAGGCGATGAGAGGGAGGTAACTGAGGCGATGAGAGGGAGGTAACTGAGGCGATGAGAGGGAGGTAACTGAGGCGATGAGAGGGAGGTAACTGAGGTGCACGAAGATCCACGAGACT
Source organism: Homarus gammarus (assembly GCA_958450375.1). Lineage (NCBI taxonomy): Eukaryota > Metazoa > Arthropoda > Malacostraca > Decapoda > Nephropidae > Homarus > Homarus gammarus. The sequence goes on along the minus strand of CAUDMG010003402.1, from coordinate 1,918 downwards.
CCTACTCCCCTTTTGCCCCTACTAATTCCCTCGCTCCTCCTACTACCTCCGCCCCTCTTACTCTCCCCTGCCACTTCCTACTCCCTCCGCCCATCCTCCCTCCGCCCCTTCTCCCCTTTCCCATCCTCCCCTTTCCCCTCCTCCCCCGACCATCCTCCCCTTTCCTCTCCTCCCCTCGCCCCTCCTCCCCCCGCCCATCCTCCCCCCGCCCCTCCTCCCCCCGCCCATCCTCCCCCACCCCTCCTCCTCCCGCCGCTCTCCTCCTCCTCCCCCCGCCCATCCTCTCCCCACCCCTCCTCCCCCCGCCCCTCCTCCCCCTGTCCCCCCGCCCCCAAGGCCCCTCCTCCCCTCGCCCATCCTCCCCCCGCCCCTCTTCCCCCCGCCCCTCCTCCCCCCGCCCCTCCACCCCCGCCCTTCCTCCCCTCGCCCCTCCTCCCTCCGCCCTTCCTCCCCCCGCCCCTCCTCCCCCCGTTCCTCCTCCCCCCCGCCCCTCCTCCCCCCGCCCCTCCTCCCCCCGCCCCTCCTTCCCCCGCCCCTCCTCCCCCCCGCCCCTCCTCCTCTCTCCGCTCCTCCCCCCGCCCCTCCTCCCCCCCCCCTCCCCCCCCCCCCCCTCCTCCCCCCGCCCCTCCTCCCCTCGCCCCTCCTCCCCCCGCCCCTCCGCCCCGCTCCCCTCCTCCCCCCGCGCCTCCTCCCCCCCCCCTCCTCCCCTGCCCTCCTCCCCCCGCCCCTCCTCCCCCCGCCCCTCCTCCCATCCCCCCCACCTCTACCGACACTCACGAACTTATACTCTCCGGGTTTTCCTCCAAAGTTCCTTCTATTCCTTCTCCTGACGTAGTGACCGTAGTTCTGGTCGGTCTCCTCCCTATCTCCACCAGTCCCGGAGTTCTACGTAGAGAACATTCCATCGGCAAATCATTGTTTACAATAATACAAACTTTTTGCTCTAAGTCAATCAGTATTGTTGAGTATTTATCATTACGTGAAGTAAATCATATTATAAATTAGCTATTATCTTGTCAAGTGAGATGTTGAGCTGATAGTTATATTTTCCAAGAGTATTTCATTAATGCTATATAATATACAGTTCATATAATACATTTAGTCGATAAGAAAGAATAAAAGTTAGTTATCAATAGACTGTTCTGTACATCAGTGATTGTAATGGAATATAAGTATTAGATATATATTGTCGACGTAATATTCTAGACCATTGTGTATTATGAATATCACCCGTGAGTGGGCGGCCCGCAGCAGCCTTGCCAATACAGGCGGACTAGGTTCTTTTTATTTGTTATTCATGCTTCGACGGTATGCAGTCATTTCACCGTTATTGTATAAGTAGCATATTGTATAATATACTGTATATACCAACAATATCTATTTCCATGAAACTGTTCTTGCCAAATCATTTTAGCGACCAAGTAGATAACTGTCTTTTGGTTACAATTATTTTCAATAAAAAAAGTTTTAATTCAGCCTTATCAACAGTGAAAATAATAGATAGTAATATGGGAAAAAACGTGTTAATAGTATCTTGACATGTAACAGTAATATAGAGCATAAGGTAGGGCAGTAAGACACGCAAGTAAAATTACAACTCGTAGGTAGTAGTGTTATTTGAAGAAAAATAATTTTAGTTTTCATTTACATTTAATATTATTCTTTCATCACAATTATACATTTAGATATGTGTTCGTCGAGAGAAGTATACAAGTTGTAACAGTTCTCCCTGTAAAACTCTTAAGTCGCCCGTGAACATTTTCTCTGTACCAACGAAATATTGCTAGTAGGTTTGGAGTAACTGTATTTGCAATTTGATGGAAAAGTAATTAAAATACAATATTTTGTACAAAGAGGATGAAAGTGACTTATCCAATAAGGTACTTGTAATTATGAGGACATGTAATTGAAAATGAAN